>CM035158.1:32343053-32846022 GCA_020205615.1 Panax quinquefolius
TTTATTTCGTTTGATTAATGCTTATATCATTGTCATCATCTTCATGCTTATATTGTGATGAAAGTCATCTTTGGCTTACGTGCAAAGATGGACGGTTGATTATTAGTTTTACAATTGTATATCTTTGGCTTACGTGAAAAGATGGACTGTTGATTATTGGTTTTACAGTTGTATATCTTTGGCTTACGTGCAAAGACGAACTGTTGATTGATAGCTTTGGCCCGTAGTGCAAAGATAGACAAGTGTATGATATGATCATGACCACTGGTGATAATAACGAATATTCTTGGCCCGTAGTGCATGGATAATTCGATGATTTGATTGGAAGGATCATGACCATTAGTTAACAGTTGAATGTCTTTGGCCATAGTGCACTGACAGATAATTGATTGGTATGATCATGACCATTGATTTTTTGGTTGAATATCTTTGGCCCGTAGTGCAAAGGTAGACAACTGAGTGGTATGATCATTGTTATTACATTTGAATATCTTTAGTCTTTGGGGTAAGGATATTGAGTAAACGTTCTATTAAGCCTTTATGACAAGAGAAACTGTTGATTTACATGATTATAAATATGAATTATGGATTTAACTATTGAAAGTCAAATAATAATCTAGAAGGGGGGTTGAATAGATTATTACAGGTTTAAAATAATATCTAAGACCTTTTTGAATTTTTTTTAATTAATTTGCAGTGTTACACTACAAGAAATAGGGTTATTTCCGACGGAATTAAGATCGACCGAACGTTTTCGCTTGGAATTAGTCTATGTTCGACGGAACTTTCAGTCGGTCATAATTCCCTCAATAATAGTACAACATCGATGGATTTTCGTTGACATTAGGATACGGCTGTGGCGCTAAATTTTCCCTCCAGCACGAATGACAACCTCGACGGAATAAACAGTAATTTTGACAGAGTGTCTGTCGAGGATATATAAGGGTCGACGAAAATAGTTGTGACGGAAGTCCATCGAGAATATGAATATTAAAACCCCAAATCTATCAATAACGCCTCACTTGCTCACAAATATTTCTCTCTCTATCTCTCTCTCTCTCTCTCTCTCTCTCTCTCTCTCTCTCTCTCTCTCTCTCTCTCTCTCTCTCCTGGTTCACCTGCTCGATCTCTCCCTCTCTACTCCGCTCCTCCGGTCGGCGCTCCTCCAATAGTCGTCGCTCCTCCCACCTCCGTCCGCCGACAGCTTAGTTTCAGGTAAGTATTTTGTTTATATGTATATATATATAAAGCCCTAAATTTCTTTCTCTTTCTTTATTTCTAACCTGCTGGGCTCTCTCTGTGGTCACCCCGCACCTCCTACCGCCACACCCCGCACCTCCGTCCGGCAGCCACCTCCTGCTGGGCTCTCTCTCTGTGGTTCCTCGATTCCTGCCAAGTTTGTCCAATTTAAGGTTATTTTTATCAATTTATTTTAGATTTAGAACCCTAAATTTTCAGATATATGGTTATGCATAAATTTGGGTATAAGTTTTTATCAATTAATTGTTAATTTAGATTTTAGAAATATTGTGTTGAAATAAGGCATTTTTATCTTGCTGAAATTAGGATTACCTTTGAAGTGTTGTTGAAATTGGGATTATTTTTTATTGTTTGCAATAATTGGAACTTCATTCTCCTGTAGTCAAGTGTTGGTCCATTAATGTTACTGGATGCCTATTCTGCCTTTTTGTTGTTATATGATTTGGTTCAATTTGGTTCATGTTCATTTTCTGCCTTTTTCTCAGCATATCCATTTTCTACCTTGTGAATTGCATTATATGAATCAACTTAAGACTTGTCTTATTTGAGTGTTAAATTATTTCTAAATGAAATTTCGATTTGAATTCCATGGAAGTTATAGATGGTATTAAATAAATCAATACTTAACTATAAAAGATAATTAGGACTTAGTTTGACACTAAAATAAAATAAAAAACACAATAAAGTTATACAAAATAAATAATATAATACAAAATATATTAATTAACTAAAATAAATTAATTAATTAAGGTAAATTAAATTAATAATATAATACAAAATAATTAAATAAATAAAATAAAGTAAAATAAAATAATTAATTAAGGTAAATTAAATTAAATAATATTATTCAAAATAAATAAAATTAAATAAATTAAATAATTAAAATTAATTAATTAATTTAAATTATATAATATAATACAAAATAAATAAATAAATAATAAAATAATTAATTAAGGTATATTAAATTAAATAATATTATACAAAATAAATAAAATTAAATAAATTAAAATAACTAAAATAAATTAATTAATTACTTTAAATTATATTAATTAATATAATACAAAACAAATGAAATTAAATAATATAAAATAACTAATATAAATTAATTAATTAATTTAAATTAAATGAAATAATATAATACGTAATAAATAAATTAATTAAAATAAATTAATTAATTAAGGTAAATTAAATTAAATAATATTATACAAAATAATTAATTAAGCACTTCCTTTTATGCAGGGTTCGACATAGCAGTTGCTGCTAATAGTACTCCAATCGGTTCCTCGACAGCAATTAAAAAAAAGGGTTGTAGTTTCTGTTTGTGTCTTTTGAATTATTAAAGATATTCCTCACTGTTCCATCATAACAGATACCAACATACGGAAGAAGTGTCATTAAGTTGTTGAACAAAGTTATAGGTTAAGCAACCCTCTAGATGAGCGAACGATCACTTCTCTTCTAGGAATGAATCATTGCTTGATATGGGTCCGATCATGGATAGGCGACTTCTCACCACCCAAATTCCTCGGATGGGTATTTGGAGTGGTGAGGTGTCTATGTCTAAAATGGATTGGACCCATATCGTAATGATTCATTCGTAGTAGTAGAAGTGATCGCTCGCTCATCTCAGAGGGTTGCTTAACTTGGAACTTTGTTCAATAGCTTAATGGAACTCCTTCGGGATGTTGTCATCTGTTATGGTGGAACAGTGAGGAATGTCCGCAGTAATTCAATTAACTTTATTAATAGAGTATAGGACATAAACAGGAACTACGACCCTTTTTTTTTGTCCGATTACTACCAAGGAACCGGTTGGAGTACTATTAGCTGCAACTGCAACTAATATGAAACTTAGATTGACTCTTCTCCTAATACTATTACAGCTGCAACTACTATGAAACTTAGAAACCCGTTTGATAATTGTGTTTATAGGAGTGGATGTCGAACAGTAATCTCTATAGATTCTAAATAACAATTCTCATAAACTAATTAAGTACCACTTACTTAGTTTATCATTGGCAAAATAAACTAAGTAGCATTTGCTTAGTTTGCCACAATTTTCAATAAACTCAATAATACTCTCCCTTTGCTCTTCAATACACTCGTAAATATATATATATATATATATATATATATATGTAATATACTTTGAAACTTAGAAACCCGTTTGACATTCACTTAGTAGGAGTGAATGCCGGATAGTCCCCAGTTTGGGACTGTTACTGGATGTTACGTCTCTCATTTAGGTCGGTGCTAATTCACAAGGTGCGTACGTGTTTATAATATTTTGAGGATTTTTCAGCTGATGTCTCCACATATGTTCTTCGAGTGCATACTTAGACTAAGTTGTCTTTGTAATACCCAAAAAATAATAATAATAATAATAATAATAATAATAAATAATAATAATAATAATAAATTTACTTTGTTTTAAAACATATTAATTGGACTTTGTCATTTATTGGGTCAAACTAGTTATTTAATTTATGTGGACTAATAAACATTAGTATGTGATGGATAAAATAAATTAGTAAAAAAATTGGGCTTTAAACTAAGTGGGTCTAATTTAGAATTGTGTAAATTTAAAATCCTATTAAAATTTGGAGAGTTAATAATTATATTATATTAATTAATAAAATTTGTTTTAAGTGAATAATAAGCAAAACCTAACTGTCATTCTATCATATACGAGCTAATTGAAGGGGGAAGAGAGGCGAATTACAGGAAGAAGAGAATCTATGATGTTCTCCTAGTTGATGGAATCATTAATAATGGGTACGAGTCTTCTTCTTACAAGAAGCTCAGTAGTGGTAAATACGCCTGCCTTGTTTGCCCTCACAACTCGATTCTGGATACTCCTCTTAAGCTCTCCATGCATATCAAATGATCACGTCATTGTGCTGCAGAGTCTAGGCTTAAGGAAAGAGAGTTAATGAGACAAGATGAGATAAATAAGAGAATTGCCTTGTCTAAAAAAAATAGTATTGCTGCTGCCAACACTGGTGTACCTACCAAGGAGTGTAGATTAACAAGCAAACCGTTGATTAAACGCACCAGGAATCATATTGAACGGAGGGGTCTAACGAGTTTCAATTGGAATATAATTTTAGGTATCACATTGCTTAATCCAGGTACGAATTTCGTACTCTTTCAGCGATACTTTTGTTAAATTTGAATTGTTCGTTTTGTTCCTCATTTCGAATTTCTGTTATTATTTCACATAATTGTTTCTTGTGAAATTGATATATTTGTTTCATTATGGAGTTGACTCATTGGACTCGTACTTGTACTCTTTGAATCAGGTTATCATGTATAATATTTATTTTGATAATTGTAGAGCGGTACATGTTGCTACCTTCTTTCTGAAACCTTGTTACTAGAATTTGATTTGGTTCAACATGTACATATAGAACCCCTTTTGTTGGTATTATGTCGCATGTGTTGTGACATGGTATTTTTGTTAGAATATACCATAGGGTATACCTGAGCTATAACCACCTGTGGGGATACCACAGGCTTGTCGTCTTGGCACGAGAGGCATGACACTCTCCGTGGCGGTGTGATTAGTCCACGGCGTCTCCGTTTGGGCTCCGGAGGAAGTGGTCCATTTGGTGTTTTGTTGTGGGAGGCGTATGGGTTAACCCTAGTTTTCTGTTCTGCGGATTTGTGATGTTGTGCCAAACACACTTATCCGATTTGAATACATTTGGATTCGCGGTCCAATGTGTGATTTGTCTGTGTGGCATTATTTTGGTTGCCTGCGTGGCATCATTTGACTTGCCTGTGTGGCATTATTTTGATGTGCCTGTGTGGCATTAGTTTGACTTGCCTATGTGGCAAGATATATTTCTGAGCTCATTCGGTATGAAATAACTCCAACCATTTGTTTCAGCCTATTATTTTATTGTATTAGATTTGTTGGATTCAGTTCAGTTCAATTCATTGAGTTAGTTACTTCAGTTAGTTATTTCTTTATTCTTCTATTGGTTTCGTCAATTCTGTTGATTCAGATATATTCCATTCAGTTCTTTGGAGATTATATTTTCGTCTGCATTTATATTTGTTCGGTATTTTGTCTCAGTTGTTTCCATATATTAGTTGTATATCTTTTGTATATCTGTATCCGTACTGGGCAATTAGCTCATGCTGTGTTTTTCTTCCAGCAGGTTTGCAGGGGTGATTCAGGGCTAATGTGATGAGAGAGTTGCCTTTGACCATCTAGGTTGTTCAGAATTTTATGTTTTGATTATTTTGACTCTATTTGGAGAATTGTATTTAGTACGCTGTTAATGGATCACCATTATTAATATTTTGAAGTTATTAGTGCTATGTTTACTTATTTTGAGGTTTGTTGTGCTTTGCACGTGACCTCCCTTTCCTTTTCGGGAAGGGGGTGTTATAGTCTTGGTCTATTTCGTGTACTTGGAGACCATGGGGAGGTGATGCTGAAATTTTCTTAAAATATTATAAACATGCACCTTGTGAATGGCACTAGTGAGGAGACGCATCCAGGAATGGGATAAAAGCCTAACCCCTGTAGAGTGGAGATATATACTAGGTAAACTAAATACATGCATATATATTCTAATTAGGTATTTTCTTTAATTAAAGATATCACCCGACCGAAGTTGGATGTACCGTAGGATACCAATTGATGGGAGGGGATTAGTTGATGCGTACCGTGAAGGGGTGTCTAATTTTATGAACAAAGCAATAGAACATGTTGATGATCCGATCGGAAAGATGAGATGCCCGTGTTTCAAGTGTAAGAACATGATATGGAAGACTGCCGATGAAGTTAAATTTGACTTATATTCACGTGGGTTTGTGGATGGGTATTCGGTATGGATCCATCACGAGGAATCAGTTGAGTTTAGAGAACGGACAGATAGTACTGTAGACCTATCGGATCACGGGGATTCGCAAGCAGATAACTATGACATCGTGTAGATGTTGGTTGATGCGTATGGCCCTACCAATATTGATTGGGCTGAAAACAAGCATGCGTCAAGCAGTGCTCAGCAAAAGTCAAATGATTCAGCAGCTGCTTTCTACAAGTTGCTATCTGAATCGGGTGTTCCATTGTATCCTGGAAATGATAAGCACACCAGGCTTTCTGCAGTTACTAAGCTTTTACATTTCAAGAATGAGCATGACTGCAGTGAGAGAGGATTCAATGATTTGCTTGATATTTTTAGCGAGTTCTTACCCAGGGATAATACGTTGCCCGCGAATTACTATGAGGTGAAGAAGATGGTTAAGGGGTTGAATCTCGGAATATTCCGTCAGAAATAAGCCTTTTTGTTGTAATGTTAGAAATTATTATGCGAGATACTAAAAATTCAATCACACAATGCACAAAGATTTATCTGGTTCACAACATACAACCCTTGGTATGTTGCTACGTCCAGTCTCAAGTCCCTACTTGGAACTTGAGATCCTATTACTATCAGTAATAAATACTCCTTCAACAGGCGGAGAAGCCTTTACAAAGTTTTATAGTCAAACTTCCAACTGTTCCCAACTAATCTATCTTGGACAGCAAGCTCCCCGATCCCTCCTCAAGCTTAGTTGTACTTCTTTTGAGTTCAGTTCTATTCTATGATCTGGTCTTGAAACAACAGCCTTTTCCTCACCTCACAAGTACACTAGAGACCCAACTTCCCGCTGACCTCTCTAAGACTCTGGTCTTGGTAGAAGAATTACTCGTCTTTCTCACAGGTACATAAAATAAACTAACTCTGACCTTTTCTCCTTTTATAAATGATTTTACAACAATGTGCTTCTCAAATAAGCAGATAAGAATTTAATACAAACTGATGCTTCTAAAATAAGCAGATAAGAATTTAAGAACAAATGTATTTATAAAAGTTCAAAGACTTTTATACTTGAGAAATTATGCTTCTGATTAAGCAAGTATATGATATTAAAGCATTTTTTTTATAATTCTATAAAATAAAGAGTGTTTTTCTGTGGATTTGAATTGTTTCTGAGTTATCAAGTATTATATGAACTAATTTTATAAAACAATACTTGTATAAAAGAATAAATTAGATCAAGTATAAATTTAGTTAAGCACAAATTGATATAACAAATATTATTTGTTTAACTCAAATAATATATAGGAATATTTTATCTATTATGTGAACTCTTTATAAATAGTGTCACTTGATACTATAAGGTATCGTACGGTCGGATTCCTCTCCGTAGAGGTTTATCTCCGTAGCCTTGCAGTGCCCAAGTATAACAGAATTTATAATTTTCACAATTGATATTTATATAAATTTTTTTAATAGATCACTACGATTCTCAAATCCGATTCGGATGACTACTCTTTTTGGAGCAAGATCTCGTTGTTGTTTTGAGCTATCAAGTGTCGTATCTATTTTATGATATTTATATAAATAATATCAATAAAAGGTTACTGAAGACTATAAGGAATCGTACGGTTGGATTCCTGTCTGTAGAGGTTTATCTCCGTAACCTTGTGGCGCCCAAGTATCCTTATTTGATAAATAGATGAAATATGGATATATAAAATTGTGTAGAACACTAAGTATTTGTATATCTATAGATATAACACAAGTAAGAAATAATTCAACAGAAATTAAACTTATCTCAATACTTGGACCAATTTTTCTCTTCAAAAATAATCAGAACTTTTGTATGAAGAGATATATAACTTAGAGAATGTAGGCAAGGAGAGTATGATTTTTTTTTCACTGAATTGGTGAAAACCAAATGAATGAAATACTCTCTATTTATAGAATTTTTGAAGTTGGGGCAAAAATGTCATTTAGAAAAATAATTTTTTAATGCACGGTTTTGATCAAACATTTTTGAATTGAATGGTCCAAATTAACCAAGCTTTTACGCTGTAGAAAAATAAGATCTGCCTAGGCGCCACATCATCAACATTGTATTTATTGTGCATATTTACTACTCATTTTTCAAACAAAAACAATTAAAGCCCGCCACTCATGTGTTTGTCCCAAAAAGGATGTCTTGGTTTTGGTCTACAAATGTTGCCAGCACATACTTCTTATCATTAAATGTATATAAGATTATTTACACATACTCATGATTTATTTATTACGCACACAATCGATATATATATAACTTACATATATATATATATATATATATATATATATATATATGTTTATACGGTATATAAATATATATAGTAAGTTTTTATTTTCTAATATACATATAGTTTAGTATTGAATGTTCATAAAATAATTTTTGCCCAACTTTTGGTTTAGAAAAGAAATAGGGCTTCATTGCCTTAAATATTATATGAATTAATTTATTTAACACTTGACATATAATTTATCAAGGTCGATAAAAATTAATTCAAGTAAAAATAGAAAGTAACAAAATAATTAAATAATTACCTATTTAATTAAAAACATAATTGTTATCATCAAAATATAAAATAAAATTATACCTATCAATCTCCCCCTTTTTGATGATGACAGTTATATAAAAATATTTTTAGTTTTGAAGAAAAACTCCCCCTCAAATTATGACCAGTTTACATAATATTCATCCATGGCAGTTCATATATAGCAGGCAGTTTATATATAGCAGTTTACATAATATTCATCCATGGCAGTTCATATATAGCAGTCAATTTATATATAGCATTACATATATAATAGTTATATAATATAGCAGTTTACATAATATTCATCCATGGTAGTTCATAATATATATATAATCATATTTTTCTTCTCCCCCTTTGTCATCATAAAAAATGACGGGGTAAAGAAAATAACCTGCAGTAAAGACTATTAGAAATCCTGCAAAGAGAGTTAGGTAAAATATATATAAGCCGAGTAATAGTAAGTAGTAGTAGTAATGGTTAGAAGTAGTAATAGAGGGGAGAGGGATTAAGGATTCCAGACAGCCAAATAGAGGGGAGAGGGATTTAACGATTACAGTAACCAAATAGTTAGTTGAGTGAAGGGTGAGGGATTAGGGAGTACAGTCAGCCGAAGTAGTAGATAAAGGGAAACAAATTGTGACGCCCCCAAAATTAGGTATACGTCACCCATCTTGGGTCGCAACTTACCTGGTACATAAATTCAAATACAACTTACTAACCTAACTGTCGTGTACAATACGACATAAACTGTGAGTTTAAATACAAATATTGTCTACTAGATATTATACAAACTCAAAAGGAGTCCTCATTACAACTATTATCACACTATTTCACAGAATAGTGAGGATTACTAATGCTATCCTCTAGACCATTACTTCGTTTCCCGACTCGTCCCAGCTATGTTCTCATTTCCTGAAGAGAACAATGAAAGAAAGGGTGAGCTCAACTAGCCAAAGAAGAAATATTATGACTAAGATAATTGAGATTAAATTATCATTAGCCTTCAACTGTGTTAAACCGATAAAATACAATAGACAACCAGTTTAATCTGCAGTGAATAAGCAATCCATTAAAAGAGTCAAGTAGAGAATAAAGTCTACTATCTTTTAGGTTTTAAAAGGTTTTCATCAATTTTTATCGCCGAGACTCAAATTTTAATAAATAAACCACCACATCTAATCATCCCCTCGCATTCACGGCCAAGGATTTTCATCAAATTATCAATGGTCATGACTATACCGAATCACCCCCGGTCATAATCATACCAAAAACTATCCATCATCGCATTACAAAGCCATCGAGGACTTTTGTCACATCATTTATATCAAGTCATGATTATACCGAATGATCCCTCGGTCATAATCATACTAAGTTCATCTATGCACGTAAGCCAAAGATAACATAATATAACATGAGGATGATGACAATGACATAGTAATTCAATAAAACAAGTTCAAGAATTATTTAATCCATGAATTATTAACGCCCAAATTGTCAACATGATCATTGCTTTCGTAGAGTAAAATTCAAGAATGATCAAGAATATTTCCATGAAAAGATATCTTTGGATGAAACGCAAATATCAAGGATATTCTACTAATTTCATGGAGTATAGAAGTCAAAGTTTTAACCAAACTGGGTATAATAAAGAATGGAATAACAAATGAAATCACCATGCATGCGGTATTTGAGCATGAGCAAAGTTATTCCAAATGTAATAATAATAACGGAACCAGTCGTGAAATTCACACCCATGTGATGTTCCAACAGTAATAATAAAGATGGAACAGATCCTGTAAAACACATGATAGGATATTCCAATGTAATGATAAAGAGCGGAACCAGTCCGGTGTAAAACACATGCATGTGATGTTCCAAATGTAATAATAAAAGCGGAACCAGTCCTGTAAAACACATGCATGTGATGTTCCAAATGTAATAATAGAAGAATGTCACCAAGTATAGGGTAAATCACAGATACAAAAGTTATTCCAATGTAATAATAAGCAATGGAATAACATAAGGATTTCACCAAGTATAGGGGTATGCCACAGATACAAAGTTATGTATAGGTATGCCACTTTTACAAGTTATTCCAATGTAATAATAATGAATGGAATAATGTAAGTTCTCTTCAAGAAGAAAGAATAACAACCTACTACAGTAAAAAGAATGAATATAGAAGTAGTGAAGTAGCAGTAATACTCTTCTTCTTTCTATAAATTTCTCTCTATAGCTTCTCTCTATAATTTTCTCTCTAGAGTTTCAATGAATTCGTAAGAAAATAATGAAGGAATGAACTTCTATTTATAGGAAAATGGAATGCATAAGTAACTAATCCATGAACGGTCAGATTGATTTACTTTAATCGACGGTCCATATTTAAAGAAAAATCTTTTAAATAAAATATAATATATTCTATTTATATAAAAACATTTTACTATGCAAAACACTATGCAATACTATGCAAAACACTATGCAAAATACTATGCAACACTATGCATAATAAAATATAATATATTCTATTTTAGTAATAACTTTAATAAAGTATTCTATTTTATATAAAAGATGTTTCGCTTTTATTACGTTAATAATACTTAATAAAAAAAACGTCATTATCGCTATAATAATTCATATTATTAATCGACAATAATGGAATCAAACCGAGTGACTTCTCACATAAGCATCAATAATCAATACCGTGCTACTACTATGCAACCACACGACATCGTATTTTTTTACTACCGAGTAGTTCAACAAAGAACTACGGTAAAACTTCCACCATTATTTCAATAAAATATTTTGTCGTTTTCTCAATCCGACAATAATAATTACATTAGGGTCCACCAATGATTGAGTAGTTGCATTTAATATTCCCTGCTAAACCGAATATTCCCCGACCAATCGAATATAATATAACCACTTGCATACTTTGCAAAATTTATAAATACTACCCACAACTATAATATTATCTTAAATTCACACCATAATATTAAAAAATTATTTCAACAAAATTTAAATCTTTATTGATAAAATCTGGGGTCTCACAATCTCCCCTCCTTATGGAATTTCGCCCTCAAAATTAGGGTACGTACCTGATATGATAAAGAGGTGAGGATACCTTGAATACCTTTATCGTTTAAAAATATTAAATTCATCTTTGAAATCTGCCAAAGCTATTCATTAACAATTCATCTTTGCACTACAGGCTAAAGATATACAACTATAAAACCAATAATGCTGAGACGCGGTTAATAGGTATCACGACACGAATTATCCATGCACCAATCGCCAAGGATATTCGTGTTTTCAATTACTGATCATGATTATACCGAATAATCCTTGGTCATAATCATACCAAGTCTATCAATGCACTACTACCAAAGATGACTTTTACCACATCCATGAATTAATATTTATTTCATCACGAGACTCATTTCAATAATTAATTCATATCATCGAATCATCCCCGCACTACGTGCCAAGGATATTCATTAGTATCACGACCATTAAATTATCCATGCACTACTACCAAAGATAATTGTGTATTCATTAAGTATCACGACCACAAATTATCCAAGCACTACTACCAAAGATAATTGTGTATTCATTAAGTATCACGACCACAAATTATCCATGCACTACTACCAAAGATAATCGTGTATTCATTAGTATCACGACAACAAATTATCAATGCACTACGACCAAAGATAATCGTGTATTCATTAAGTATCACGACCACAAATTATCCATACACTACTACCAAAGATAATCGTGTATTCATTAAGATCACGACCACAAATTATCCATGCACTACTACCAAAGATAATTGTGTATTCATTAGTATCACGACCACAAATTATCCATGCACTACTACCAAAGATAATTGTGTATTCATTAGTATCACGACCACAAATTATCCATGCACTACTACCAAAGATAATTGTGTATTCATTAATATCACGACCACAAATTATCCATGCACTACTACCAAAGATAATTGTGTATTCATTAGTATCACGACCACAAATTATCCATGCACTACTACCAAAGATAATTGTATTCATTATTATTATCACGACCACAAATTATCCATGCACTACTACCAAAGATAATTGTGTATTCATTAATATCACGACCACAAATTATCCATGCACTACTACCAAAGATAATTGTGTATTCATTAGTATCGCGACCACAAATTATCCAAGCACTACTACCAAAGATAATTGTGTTTTCAATTACTGTTATGATTATAATCTAACAATCCTCGGTCATAATCATACCAAGTCCATCTATGCACTACAGCCATGTGATTTGACTTTCAACATAATATAAGCATGAGGATAATGATATAAAGAATCAATTAAATGAGATAAAGAATAAATATTAAACATTTATAATATAATTTATCCAGATTCAAGAATATCCCCATGTTATCAATCACTTAATAATCTCATAATCTAATATCATTAATATTATAACAATATTTTAATCATTTCTTAAATTTATAAACAATTTTTCTTAATTGTTTACGCTTTTACCATATAATGCATTTAATCATTCAAAATGCCATACTCATAAGATATCATCACCAATTATCAAATCTCTCAAAAAATATGCATATACTCTATATAGGATTCTCTAGCCATAATATCCTATTTTCAACTTTGTTACTTCACATAACATATTTAATATATTAACTCTATTTTCATGAAAATACCAAATCAGTCCCAAAAATATTTCTTTTCTGGGATTTAGCATAATATAGTCCCATAATGAAAAATATATTTTTCGGAATTTTAAAATTTATTTACTATTTTTCAAAAATCAATTTCTAATTAATTCCTTAAGAAATTAGCTACCTCAAGTTTAACTCCAAAAATTCCCAAATCTTGGCAGGACCTTACACATGTTAACGTGAGCTTCTAGTTTAAATTTCATGGTCATCTGAGTTATAGAACTCCCGTTATAGCATTTTCAATCGGAAAAACCTAAATATTGAAAGAGTCATAATAACTTGCTCATTTTAAGTCGTAATGAGCTCATTTTTGGACAGGAGATACTTTATACCATATACCTTCATGTCCCTAAAGGCCAGAATTTTTCTCATAATTTAAGTGGCCGAAACATCCCTTAAAGTTTCTGGGCAGTAGCATTTTTGAAATTTACAGCTTTGGCCTCCTTTGCTAAAATCAGTCACACAAAAATCTACAACACCTTTTCCAGTAATTCCACTTGGATTAGTTAGGTAACTCATAGATCTAACTCTAGGACTTGACCACATTCAAAAATTCAAAATATAATAAGAGATATGGTCAATTGAATTTCATGTTACGTTTTTCACCAAAATCTAATTTTCAACTCTTTGTGATTTCTAAGAAACTTTCATGTTTTTACATACTAACCAACATAACTCATCATAAAACTTACTAATACTTTAATACCCATGATTTTCATTATTCCAATGCTTTTATTATGACTTTCATCATAAACCACGAACTGTTCATTTAGTTGAAGAAATATTTGAGGGTTTAAGAAATGGGTTTTTAGATCGTGGGTCAATACAAAATTCGATTTCACGCTCTAGGGTAGGCTAGGAAATCTTCAAGAATACGTCAAGAAATTTATTAATGATAGAAATATCATTCAAAATCACATACTTTTATCCAAGACTTGGATAGTACGTCACATTGATACCAACTGTGACTTCTATCCCTTAACCTAGATAGCACCTCACAATGATACCTATAAACTTGCCATCTTCATTCACGATGTCGCCTCTGTAAAGTCCCGGCTTCGATTGCATTCCACACAAGGAAGTCAACAACGAAAGGTTCGGAGCTCTTTACTTATGGCTTGATATAACAAATGATTAACTTTAGGGTTTGGTTACTTTGAATTCAGTAATAACAGTTGGTTATGAATATAAAAGCTAACAACCTTATTTAAAAGCATGATGATTAGCTAACCAATTGATTCCTAAAAATCACATCAAAGGCAAGTATTTTCAAAAAATAAGATCGACGAAGTAACGTGAAAATGTTTATTTGAATCAACAAGATTTAAAAATAGTAAGCGGTAACGAAGGCTCCTACTAATGAAGTTTCAACCAATAAGTCAAAGTTTAACTTTTCTTGAGTCAAATTTAAACGTTGACACAACTAGGTGAAATAAAAGAGTGGGTAGAATCGGTATCTAACACAGTATAGACTTCGCAAGAGCTTATGATTAACTTACCCGTGATAATTTTATTCAGTTCCTCGTCACGAGAAAAAAATGCTCTCTTAAACTACCGGCTTTGGTTTATCCGGGAATGACCTTTGGTGCCTCCATCCTAGTTGAATTTGTCTTGATGAAACGACAAAATCGAGCTAAGTGACCTTCTCTTCCACAATTATAACATGCTTTGATGGCATGGCGCAGATTCGGACTAATGTGTCCTCTCCTCCGCATTTGAAGCATACAATAGGTGGTCCTTCTCCTTCCCTTAACAAAAGTGTGGTGGTCGACATCTTTCCATCATTGTTGAATCTCCTTTTCTTGAAATGTCCATTCTTATTATTTTTGGCCCGACGATTACACACGCAAGTGGTTACCATATCCGGCCCGTTGATTCCTCCACGCTTGTTGTCACCGCTTCGATGACTACTCTCGCTGGTATTATAATTTTGCTGACTGCTCTCTTTTAGTTGCGTTGACTCGTTATCGCGCTCCACTAATCGAGCCCTATTTACAACATCCGAATAAAAACACGGTTTATGAGAAATAAGATGTTGACGATCTCCGCTTCAAACCTCTTAAAACATTCGCGCCATTCTCTCTTCATTATCCACCAAGTGGGACGAAACCGTGATAACTCGCAAATTTTTGCTCTAGTATTGCGACACGGCCATATTGTTTTGTTCCAACTTGATAAACTCCACCTCCTTCATGTGGCGTAATACTTTCAGAAAGTATTTGTCGTTGAATGACTCCCGAACTTCTCCCAAGATATCTTCAAGACAACGAAGTTGAGTACGCTTTTACCGATTCCCACCAAGAATCTCTCTCCGCAAGCAATATAAAGGCCAAGCAAAGGAACCTTTTGCTCCTCGGAGCATCCCAAGACATCAAATATCTTGGTAATCTGCTTTATCCATGCTTCCGCGTAAGTGATTTTGGCTCTCCCTTAAACTCCGGTGGTCCCACTCCTTGAATTGTTTAGCGGTGACCGCCCGAGAGTTTTCCGTGTTTCCACCCACGTTTTGGACAGAGTCGCTTTACCGATGTTGCATGAATTCTAAAACCTTTAAACGCATCATTCGTTCAATCAATTGATCAAGATTGTTGTTTACAGGAGGATTATCGCCATCCTGCTGCACATTGTCCCGATTATTGATCCGTGGAGAATCAACGTCTCTTGTGCTCCATTGCTATTCTCAACATTATCGGATGCCATTTTCAAACACCGCCACAAAATAAGGGTTAATTGACATGCAACATATTATCACTATACTGATCGACCAATCAAATACCAAATAAACTTAGGTAGGTCATACTAGCGAAGGTATTCTGTCTCTCCCTCCTAGTACTATTCTCACATCTTAGCCAGGATCATATCCTAAGCTCGATACCAGCTGCGACTCGGACACCAACTTGTCAGAGACCTCACATTGGTATTCTATCACCTTGCCAAAATACGGACGAGAGAGTCCGGTGCATTCCCCATCAACAGAAGTCACCATGAGAGGCTCGGGGCTCTTCACACTTATGGGTCGATACCAACCGTGACGCCCCCAAAATTAGGTATACGCCACCCATCTTGGGTCGCCACTTACATGTAATACATAAATTCAAATACAACTTACTAACCTAACTCGTCAGGTACAATACGCTTACATAAATCGTGAGTTTAAATACAAATATTGTCTACTAGATATTATACAAACTCAAAAGGAGTCCTCATTACAACTATTATCACACTATTTCACAGAATAGTGAGGATTACTAATGCTATCCTCTAGACCATTACTTCGTTTCCCGACTCGTCCCAGCTATGTTCTCATTTCCTGAAGAGAACAATGAAAGAAAGGGTGAGCTCAACTAGCCCAATAAGAAATATTATGACTAAGATAATTCAGAATAAATTATCATTAGCCTTCAACGGTGTTAAACTGATAAAATACAATAGACAACCAGTTTAACTGCAGCGGAATAAGCAATCCATTAAAAGAGTCAAGTAGAGAATAAAGTCTACTATCTTTTAGGTTTTAAAAGGTTTTCATCAATTTTTATCACGAGACTCAAATTTTAATAAATAAACCACCACATCTAATCATCCCCGTACCACGGCCAAGGATTTTCATCAAATTATCAATGGTCATGACTATACCGAATCACCCCGGTCATAATCATACCAAAACTATCCATCAACGCATTATGTGCCACCGAGGACTTTTGTCACATCATTTATATCAAGTCATGATTATACCGAATGATCCCTGGTCATAATCATACTAAGTTCATCTATGCACGTAAGCCAAAGATAACATAATATAACATGAGGATGATGACAATGACATAGTAATTCAATAAAACAAGTTCAAGAATTATTTAATCCATGAATTATTAACGTCCAAATTGTCAACATGATACTGTTTCGTAGAGTAAAATTCAAGAATGATCAGAAGAATATTTCCATGAAAAGATACTGGATGAAACGCAAATATCAAGGATATTCTACTAATTTCATGGAGTATAGAAGTCAAAGTTTTAACCAACTGGGTATAATAAAGAATGGAATAACAAAAGAAATCACCATGCATGCGGTGCTGTGACATGACAAAGTTATTCCAACAGTAATAATAATAATCGAAACAAAGTCGTGAAATTCACACAATCAGCAGGATGTTCCAACATAATAATAAAGATGGAACCAGATCCGGTGTAAAACACACAGATAGGATATTCCAACAGAATGATAAAGACGGAACCAGGTCCGGTGTAAAACACACAGACAGGATGTTCCAACAGAATAATAAAAACGGAACCAGGTCCGGTGTAAAACACACGCATGGATGTTCCAAATGTAATAATAGAAGAATGTCACCAAGTATAGGGTAAATCATGTGACATGCATTATTCCAATGTAATAATAAGCAATGGAATAACATAAGAATTTCACCAAGTATAGGTATGCCACGCGATACAAAGTTATGTATAGGGTATGCCACTTTTACAAAGTTATTCCAATGTAATAATAATGAATGGAATAATGTAAGTTCTCTTCAAGAAGAAAGAATAACACCCCTTACCATAAAAGAACCTGAATATAGAAGTAGTGAAGTAGTAGAATACTCTTCTTCTTTCTATAATTTTCTCTCTATAGCTTCTCTCTATAATTTTCTCTCTAGAGTTTCAATGAATTCGTAAGAAAATAATGAAGGAATGAACTTCTATTTATAGGAAAATGGAATGCATAAGTAACTAATCCATGAACTATCCAGATTGATTTACTTTAATCTGACGGTCCATATTTAAAGAAAAATCTTTTAAATAAAATATAATATATTCTATTTATATAAAAACATTTTACTATGCAAACACTATGCAATACTATGCAAAAACACTATGCAAAACACTATGCAACACTATGCATAATAAAATATAATATATTCTATTTATGTAATAACTTTAATAAAGTATTCTATTTTATATAAAAGATGTTTCGCATTTTATTACGTTAATAATACGAATAAAAAAAACGTCATTATCGCTATAATAATTCATATTATTAATCGACAATAATGGAATCAAATTGAGTGACTTCTCACATAAGCATCAATAATCAATACCGAGTGCTACTATGCAACCACACGTATTACTGTACTTTTACTACCGAGTAGTTCAACAAGAAACCACCAGTAAAACTTCCGCCGTTATTTCAATAAAATATTTTTGTCGCTTTTCTCAATCCGACAATAATTCATTAGGGTCCACCAATGATTGAGTAGTTTATTTAATATTCCTCGCTAAACCTAATATTCCCCACCAATCGAATATAATATAACCACTTGCATACTTTGCAAAATTTATAAATACTACCCACAACTATAATATTATCTTAAATTCACACCATAATATTAAAAAAATTATTTCAACAAAATTTAAATCTTTATTGATAAAATCTGGGTTCTCACACAAATAGTTAGTCAACATGATCATACAGTTGGATGTCCTCTAAATCAAGAGGAGAGAAATGAGACATATCCGGAATATTGCCTTCTGGATCCGCTGGTGGAGGGATAGAAACAGTAAAATTTGGAGTAGTATTGGCATTGAAAGGATTCAGCAGCATGTTGTTATGCTCTAATAATAAACAGACCACGGATTTGACATTGTGTAAGGAAAGCTGAGTATCTTCCAGTTTTTCCAAAAGCAGTGTTTGATTTTGCAGTAAAAGTTGATTCATACTGTTGAGAGAGTCGAGTTTGGAAGCCATGTTGATGGTAGTTTCAAAATGTTTATTATCAAGAGGTTTAAAGATAATGAGGGGTTGTGGTGGCAGATTTAGATGAGCAATAATATTGCTTGTAGGAACATGTTGAGATTGATGAGTGGCCAGAGGAAGATCTAAATAATGGAATATTTTGGTGAGAAGGAGACCGAAACCAAGACAATTATTTTGAAAACAGAATTCGAATGAAGACAGTAGAAAATATGCCAGATTGTAAGGCATGCACTCATTTAGTAAACTCTTGATAATTTCCAAGTCATATGGTAACATTTTGCGATCATCACGAACAGGCATAAAATTTTGTCTTAGAATTTTGCCTAAAAATTGAGACTCAGAAATTAAGAACTCTAAACTAACTTTGCATGGAAAGTCAAGCAAGACAGCTGGTACCATTTGGTCAGAAACCATAGAAAGATTGAATTTAAACAACATGCATTCTTCAACAGATATTCCAGAGGGATGTATATAGGAATTTACCCTAGGTAATTCTAGAGTATAAGGAGATAACTGGAGGGCATTGACAATAAATAATTCATCAATTATATAAGTTTGTCCTTGAATACAAGTTGTAATACTTTTTAGTAACCCAGATGAATCAGTTGAAAACTCCATGTGAGAATAAAATTCAGCAATGAGACTATGATAAATAGATTTGTCATGGAAAGAAACTAGACAGTCCCACCCAACATTTTTAAAATTGTCAAATAGTTTTGGAAAACCATGAAAGGTAATGACATTGCCAGGACAGAGATTATGGCGCATGGATCTATATTTAGACTGAGTAGATATAGTAGTGAGATGAGGGACAACATTTGAAAATTGAAGTTCAGAATGGAGAGGTAAAACTTTCCGTTTGGAAGAAAACAAGTTAGTCATGATAAGTATTGAGGTGGGAAAGATAGGGGAGAGTATTAGATTGAGAAAAGATTGCATATAGAAACACATTTTTGAAATGACTTATATATATAGAGAGAGAGAGAGGGAAAAGAAATATGATATGCGGCAGATGAGATGTGCTTCAAATAAGTAGCAATTAATAAGTTATTAAAGAAGCATGTAACAGGAGGTCACAGTAACTAGTGGTAATAAACATTTACGAGAAACGGTAGAGTAAGCATGGTATGATTACAAGAGACAGTAAATATTTAAGAGAAGCAGTTGGGTAAAAAAAACGAAACAGTAAAAAAATCTCCACATGTCAGTAAAAATCAAATTTAGTCAAGTCATAAGAATGAGTACTGAAAATCTGGAAATATTTTATAAAACACGGAAAGAAAGTATTATTTCAGTCTTCAAATTTTCAAAGCAGCAAGTAAAGTGTAAGATTGCAAAATTTATGGCAAATCGTAAGGGATATCAAATAGCAGTTAATGCAATTAATCAACCCGATG
Organism: Panax quinquefolius; assembly: GCA_020205615.1. Taxonomy (NCBI): domain Eukaryota; kingdom Viridiplantae; phylum Streptophyta; class Magnoliopsida; order Apiales; family Araliaceae; genus Panax; species Panax quinquefolius. The sequence continues at coordinate 32,363,593 of CM035158.1, forward strand.
AATACCAGTATTCACACATTATATAAGATGCAAAAAGTAATCCAGTGGACATCAGTATCCATAACATATAAATGATAGATAAAAGAAAAATTCAGTGGACAGCAGTATCCACGCAAATAAGAAGATAGAGAGAGATAAAAAGGTTATACCTGAGGAGATACCAATTTAAGTAAGCTAAGTTCTTTGTCGAACGTTGCCATGATCAAAGCATCAGGGAGACCAAGAATGCAGAAAGATATAGAGAAAATATATATATATAGATATATATTATATATAGATATATATATATATATATATATATATAAGTAAAAAATATATATATGTATAGATAGAAAAGAAATATATATATATATAAACATTTTATTATATCGAATGAGTAAAATAAAAATAAAAATTAAAAATGAGAATTGTGAACGAAAATGAAAAAAAAATCTTTTCATAGCTTACCAGTAATAAGGTTGGAACAATGGATATGATGTTTAGTTGAAGCATTATCATTAAAAAAAAAATATTTTATAGAACAGAGAAAAAAATTTGTGAACAGAGACAAAAGAAATCAGAAGATCCAAAAATTGTAAATGATATATATATATATATATATGTATATATATATTTAAAAAAATAGAGACGAGTTTGAGTTTTTAATCAACATTGAGAATCAATTGTTTGTAGTGACCAAGAAATATACATGCGTGTTGTTTTAAAAATAAACTTTGAATACGTAATCTCAGATGTAGTCAGAAAATCAGAAACCCCCAAAAAAATTGTTAAGAAATTGGTTCGATGAAGAAACCCTTACCCCCAAAAAAATTTAATTCGTCAAAGATTTAACAGAAGAACACTTGCAAGGGTTTGAAGATCTTAGAATAAATAGAAATTTTAACCGAAACCCTAAAGAAATTTACCTCCCTTTTTAAAAAAAAATGTAGAACATAAATGAAAAAAGGTTCAATAAAATAAGAACTTGCAAAAAAACAATTGAGCACATCAAAAATCCCCCGAAACCTAAAAATGGAAGATGTAAATAGAAGCAATTTATGAGAAATTAAAAAAAATAGAGTAAGTAATCGTAGATTTGAACATAAAATTATTAAAAAAAAAAATTAACTGGAAATCATGATTTAGGAAGAAGAAGAGATCAATATATGAAACATAGATCAATATAGGAGACGATAGAGGGTAGTCGGAGAGAAACGAATTCGAGAGGCGAGAGAGAGAGTCAAATGAGTGAACAGAAAAGAGAGAGAAAGGGAAATGAATAAAAAAAATAAAAATCGTATATATATAGTTTATTTTACTAGGCAAATCCAACGGTGGAGAAGATTTCGCAGTTCAAGATCAACGACTATCAAGGAATCTGATATGTGTTTTCTTTTAAAAACATGATCCAAAGGCTCAGATTAATACTCAGTCTTGATCGGATGACTCTGAAGCATGATCCGTGTGCTCCATGATGGTTGAGTCTGATTGGTTGGATTGATCAATTTGTGGCCCTTAGATATGCATACATTTTGATAATGTAGATTTAAAACTATATATATATATAATATATGCCTTATAGTAAAATAACTATTTACATGAAAATTATTTATATTCATAACTTAGTTTAAAGATAAATATATCTAATTTTAATAATTATAAGAGAGAGACATTAAACTTGACTAAAAATTAAAAAGATGTTTATATATGTATATTAATTTCAAATTTGTAGAATAATTAATTAGAAACATCTTGCATTCCTAACTCAATTCTTAATTTGCAGAATCTGTCTGAACTTAGTGGTTTAGTAAATATATCAGCTATATTTAATTCAGTGTCAATATGTTCTAATTTAATGCTTCCATTATTAACATGATCACGTAAAAAATGATGCCTAATGTCTATATGTTTTGACCTAGCATGTAAGACTGTATTTTGGCTAAGATTTATGGTACTAGTATTATCACATAAGATTATAAGATTGAGACACAATCAAATTTTAGGTTATAATCTGCCAGGGTCTGTTTCATCCATAATATTTGAGCACAAGATCATGCGGCTGCAACATATTTTGCTTCGGTGGTTGAAATGGAGACCGAGTTCTATTTTTTAGAAAACCAAGAAACTAAACATCCTCCTAGGAATTGGCATGTACCACTGGTACTTTTTCGATCGACATGATGACCTGCATAGTCAGAGTCTGAAAAACATACTAGATTAAATGGTTGATCCTTAGGATACCATAGACCTAATTCAGTGGTTCCTTTATGATATCGAAAGATTCTTTTTACTGCGGTCAGGTGAGATTCTTTAGGATCAGCTTAAAACCTGGCACATTTACAAGCACTAAACATGATGTCAGGTGTACTAGCAGTTATATATAATAAACTTCTGATCATTCCTCTATATTTCATTGAGTCAATAGATTTGTCATTTTTGTCGATAACTAATTTATCAGTTGTTGACATAGGAGTGTTAAGAGGTTTTCCTGATTCTAGGACAAATTTCTTGATCATTTCTTTACAATATTTAGACTGAGAAATATGAATTCCTTTTTCTCCATGTTTAATTTGCAATCTGAAGAAGAAGTTTAGTTCTCCCATCATGCTCATTTCAAGTTCTTTACTCATACTTTCTGAAAACTCATTGCACAAAGTAATGTTAGTAGAGCCAAAAATAATATCATCAACATATATTTGAATTACCAAAATGTCATTATTTTTATTTTTAGTAAACAGGGTAGTATCAACAGCTCCTCGTTTAAAGCCATTTTTCAATAAAAATTTACTCAACCTTTCATACCAAGCTCTAGGAGCCTGTTTCAAACCATATAGAGCTTTATGTAATTTATAAACATATTCAGGATGATTGAAATCTTCAAATCCAGGAGGTTGTTTAACATAAACTTCCTCTTCTATAACACCATTTAAAAAGGTAGATTTTACATCCATTTGAAATAGTTTAAAATTCTTATGGCATGCAAATGCTAACAACATACGAATAGATTCAATTCTAGCAACAGGAGCATATGTTTCATCATAGTCAATTCCTTCCATTTGATTATATCCTTGTGCAACTAACCTTGCTTTATTACGAATAACAATTCCATTTTCATCAAGTTTATTACGAAATACCCATCGAGTTCCAATGATTGAAATATTCTCAGGTTGTGGGACTAATTCCCATACTTTATTTCTAGTGAATTGTTCAAGTTCATCTTGCATAGCCATTATCCATTCTTCATCTAGTAAAGCGTCTTTTATCAATTTAGGTTCAATTTGAGATAAGAAAGATAAATGACCAGCTAGATTATGTGTTTGTGATCTAGTGATAACTCCTTTTTTAATATTACCAATAACATTTTCTATAGGATGATTTTTAATAACATGAGACTCTTTAGGCAAATCATTCAACTGAGGGTTTGGATTTTCAAGAGGATTCTCAACAATAGGTGGAGATGTATTATCTAGTTTTGGTTCTTCCATATTTCTGAGAATATCTTCAATGACGATATCATTATTCGTCAGTTCTTTGTATTTAGGAGGAGGCTGAGTTTCATCAAAAGTCACATTCATTGATTCTTCCAAAACTAGACTTCTTTTGTTGAAAACTCTGTATGCTTTACTATTAAGATAGTATCCAAGAAAAATTCCTTCATCAGATTTAGGATCAAATTTCAATAGGTGTCCTTTGGTGTTTAGAATAAAACATTTGCTCCCAAAAACACTAAAATAATTTATTTTTGGAGTTCTTTTTTATAGAGAGCTCATGGGAGTTTTGAGCAAAAGCGGGTCTTAATAAAACTCGCATTTAATATATAATATGATGTTGCCACCGCTTCAAATTTCGTAAATATTTTGGAAGACGGTATTCATTTAACATTGTATTAGCCATTTCTTGTAAAGAACGATTTTTTCTTTCAACAACACCATTTGACTGAGGTGTATAAAGAGCAGAGAAGTTATGACTTATAACATTCTCATCACAGAACATAATGAAATCAGAATTGTCAAATTCTTTTCCGTGATCAGATCGAATATAAACAATAGAGCTTCCCTGTTGATTTTGAATCTTTTTACACAGAGTAGAACAAGAGTTAATAGCCTCATTTTTAAATTTTAGAAAACCAACCCATGTAAATCATGAATAGTCATCAACCAAAACTAGAATGTATACAGCACCACCCATGTTGTGTTTAGGGATTGGTCCAACAAGGTCCATGTGTAATAATTATAAGGGTCGAGAAGTTGACACAGCAAACTTAGGTTTATGTGATGCATGAATTTGTTTTCCTAATTCACAAGCTTCGCAGATATGGTCTTTGAAAAATTTTAATTTAGGAAGACCACGGACAAGATCTTTAGAGGAAATGTTATTTATGAGTTTCATATTGATATGCCCTAGTCAGCGATGCCATTGCCAAGGATTTTTATTTGTAGATACAAGACATATATTATCTAAATGAGAGTAAGCATCTAAGTCACAGGTATACACGTTTTGATATCTAGGAAAAACTAAGATCAATTTACCAGTTTGATCAAAAATAGAGCAGTTATGTGTACTAAAGGATATTTTAAAACCACTATCACATAGTTGACTAATAGATAGAAGATTATACCTGAGTCCAGTAACTAACTGAATGTTGGAAATGGTTCTGTGTTTATTACCAGCACATCCAACTCCGATTATTTTACCTTTATTGTTGTCACCGAAAGTTACCTCACCAGAGTCTGTAGCTTGCAGATTTTTTTAATTTGGACTTGTCTCCAGTCATATATCTTGAGCAACCACTATCAAGATACCATTTTCTTTTATTTGTGTCAGCAACAAGACATACTTGCAATATATATACTAATTTTATAGGTTGGTACCCTTTAAATTGAAGGGTCCTTAGGGTGAGTTTTCCGTTTTGTATAAGGAGCATTTGAAGTTTCCTTTACAAAACTGGGCATAGGATAATCAACATTAGCAGAAAAAAGCATTCTGTGAGTAATTGGATTGTGATAAGTATGATAATGCTATTTATAAAATTCTCTTCTTGTTATGGTTGGGGCAGTATATGTTCCTTTGGGAACCCAAATCATTTTCCTTTATAGTTTCCATTTCTAGCATTACACATATAAAAAGAGTGACCATTTCTGTTACAATATGAACATTTTGTGAAAGGGGATATATGACTTTTATTTTCCTTAATTTTAACATGATATAGTCTTTTATCTTTTGATTCACTTGTTTCACCAGTGTATCCTAAACCTTCTTTATTAAAGCTACATTTTTGTTAATTTAACATGACATCCAGATTTTCCTTTCCTTTTGTAAATTTATAAATTATATTATTTAAATCTTCACGTTCTTTGGTTAAGTTTTTAATTATGCAATTATGGTTTTCTATTTTTGTCTTTAACCATGAATTTTCATTTTTGATTTCTTCAATTACTACTTAATCTTGCACTTGATTATCTTCATTGATTACCGCAAGTGTTGAATTTTTAATTTCAAGATTTTCAATTCAGATGATAAGTGAGGAATTTTCTATTTCAAGATTTTTATTAATTTTCTTAAGTTGTGCTACTTCTTCTTTATTTTCTAAGTTTATTTCATTTAAACTTTCGTTAGTGATAATTTAATTTGCATTTTCAATTTCAAGACTTGTATTTCTTTTTCTTAATCTTTCTAATTCCTTTTTTAACAGTTCATTACTTTCATATAAATGAATATAAGCTTTTTGTAATTCATAGTGTTCTTCCTTTATATTTTCTAGTGTATATGAAGAAAATGAAGTGCTAGGCAGTTGGTGTTCAGAATTTACCTCGGATCTCGGTGATGAGTTATTATCTGCCATTAGGCAGAGATTTGCAACTTCTTCGATTTGTTTAGCAGTTTCTTCCTCGTCACTTAGATCCCATCCTTCTTCAGCTACAAAGACTTTGTTGTTGACTAGTTTTGGACAGTCCTTCTTGAAATGTCTAGGCTGCTTACATTCGAAACATGTTTTTGAATTTTTATTTGGATTGGTACTTCTAAAGTTGTTGTTATTTGTTTTGAAATTTCCTCCTTGCGTCTTTGGTTTGAAAAATTGTTTGCCTTTGAAGTTGTTGAAGTTGTTGTTTGTTTTCATGAAGTCTTTGCCATATTTTCTTGCTTTACTTTGAATTACTCTTTTGAGTTTTCTGGATAGTAGAGCAACTTCATTATTGTCTAGACTGAGAAGTTCTTCATTTAATTCTTCATCATTACTTTCTTGATCCACCAGGAGAGCTTTGAAGGCAATTCCTTTCTTTTTAAGATCTGTGTCTGATCCAGCTTTTTCAACGAACATATCGACTTCATGAGCACGAAGATTTCCAATGAGATTCTCCATAGGATATGTGGTTAGATCTTGCATTTCTTTTATTGCTGTAACCTTCATTTTCCGAATGGATGGAAGGGCTTTGAGAATTCTTCTGTTTTTCTCATTTATAGTATATGATTTTCCTAATTGCTCTAGCTCATCAATGATTCTGGAAAATTGAGTTTCCATATCAATGATCTTTTCACCTTCTTTAAGATTGAAACTTTCATATTCATGAATTAGAGCATCTTTTCTGGTTTCTTTGATGTGATTGGTACCTTCATAGGTTACAATCAGTTTTTCCCAAATTTCTTTTGCATTTTTACAGTTACTAACTCTTTTGTATTCTTTTTCAATCAAGGCACTGGTTAGCACTTATTCTGCTCGAGATGCAATATTCATGATTTCTTCTTCTTCAGTGGTAAATTCATATATATCTTTCTCGACAGTCTTTTCTCCTTCAATTTTGGTTGGAATTCGTACACCTCGTTCGATGGCACACCAAATTTTGATTCCTTGGGATTTGGCATAGATTTTGAATCTGTTTTTCTAGGTGGCAAAATTGGTACCATCAGATAGTGGAGGTCTGGACATAGATAGTCCTTCCCCGCAACCAGTAGATTGTAGGCCATGGATCTACTCTTAGGTATGCCTGTATAGACTCAACAAACAAGTTAAAGAGCACTGCTTTGATACCAATTGAAAGTCAAATAATAATTTAGAAGGGGGGTTGAATAGATTATTACAGGTTTAAAAAAATAACTAAGACCTTTTTGAATTTTTTTTAATTAATTTGCAGTGTTAGAAATTATTATGCAAGATAGTAAAAATTCAATCACACAATGCACAGAGATTTATCTGGTTCATAACATACAACCCTTGGTATGTTGCTACGTCCAGTCTCAAGTCCCTACTTGGAACCTGAGATCCTATTACAATCAGTAATAAATACTCCTTCAACAGGCAGAGAAAGCTTTACAAAGTTTTATAGTCAAACTTCCAACTGTTCCCAAATAATCTATCTTGAACAGCAAGCTCCCCAATCCCTCCTCAAGCTTAGTTGTACTTCTTTTGAGTTCAGTTCTATTATATGATCTGGTCTTGAAACAACAACCTTTTTCTCACCTCACAAGTACACTAGAGACCCAACTTCCCGCTGACATCTCTAAGACTCTGGTCTTGGTAGAAGAATTACTCGTCTTTCTCACAGGTACATAAGATAAACTAACTCTGACCTTTTCTCTTTTTACAAATAATTTTACAACAATGTGCTTCTCAAATAAGCAGATAAGAATTTAATACAGACTGATGCTTCTAAAATAAGCATATAAGAATTTAAGAACAAATGTATTTATAAAAGTTCAAAGACTTTTATACTTGAGAAATTATGCTTCTGATTAAGCAAGTATATGATATTAAAGCATTTTTTTTATAATTCTATAAAATAAAGAGTGTTTTTCTGTGGATTTGAATTGTTTCTGAGTTATCAAGTATTTTATGAACTAATTTTATAAAACAATACTTGTATGAAAGAATAAATTAGATCAAGTATAATTTCAGTTAAGCACAAATTGATATAATAAATATTATTTATTTAACTCAAATAATATATAGGAATATTTTATCTATTATGTGAACTCTTTATAAATAGTGTCACTTGGTACTATAAGGAATTGTACGGTCGGATTCCTCTCCGTAGAGGTTTATCTCCGTAGCCTTGCAGCACCCAAGTATAACAGAATTTATAATTTTCACAATTGATATTTATATAAATATTTTTAATAGATCACTACGATTCTCAAATCCGGTTCGGATGACTACTCTTTTGGAGCAAGATATCTCGGTGTTGTTTTGAGCTATCAAGTGTCGTATATATTTTACGATATTTATATAAATAATATCAATAAAAGGTTACTGAAGACTATAAGGAATCGTACGGCTGGATTCCTCTCCGTAAAGGTTTATCTCCGTAGCCTTGTGGAGCCCAAGTATCCTTTTATTTGATAAATAGATGAAATATGGATATATAAAATTGTGTAGAACACTAAGTATTTGTATATCTATAGATATAACACAAGTAATAAATAATTCAACAGAAATTAAACTTATCTCAATACTTGGACAAATTTTTCTCTTCAAAAATAATCAGAACTTTTGTATGAAGAGATATATAACTTAGAGAATGTAGGCAAGGAGAGTATGATTTTCTTTTCACTGAATTGGTGAAAACCAAATGAATGAAATACTCCCTATTTATAGAATTTTTGAAGTTGGGCCAAAAATGTCATTTAGAAAAATAAGTTTTGAATGCACGGTTTTGATCAAACATTTTTGAATTGAATGGTCCAGATTAACCAAGCTTTTACGCTGTAGAAAAATAAGATCCGCCTAGGCGCCACATCATTAACATTGTATTTATTGTGCATATTTACTACTCATTTTTCAGACAAAAACAATTACAGCCCGCCACTCACGTGTTTATCCCAAAAAGGATATCTTGGTTTTGGTCTACAAATGTTGCCAACACATACTCATGATTTATGCACATTAAATGTATATAAGATTATATACACATACTCATGATTTATGCACATGCACACACTGATATATATATATATATATATATATATATGTTTATACGGTATATAAATATATATAGTAAGTTTTTATTTTCTAATATACATATAGTTTAGTATTGAATGTTCATAAAATAATTTTTGCCCAACTTTTGGTTTAGAAAAAAAAATAGGGTTTCCTTGCCTTAAATATTATATGAATTAATTTATTTAACACTTGACATATAATTTATCAAGGTCAATAAAAATTATTTCAAGTAAAAATAGAAAGTAACAAAATAATTAAATAATTACCTATTTAATTAAAAACATAATTATTATCATCAAAATATAAAATAAAATTATACCTATCAACTATAATCTTTGGTGATTCAGGTGAAGACAGGTGATGAGAATTCTTTTTGTCTTGGGTATAACAAAGAATTGTTGATGAGTATTACAGGAATGAAATATTAACAATGGAATTTTAATCTAGAGAAGATAGTAGACATTATGTTCTACTTGACTCTTCCAATAGATTGCTTATTCCGCTGCAGTTGTTGATCTAAAACTTGTTGTCTATTATATTCTATCAGTTGTTATACTGTTGAAGGCTAAGGATAATTTATTCTGTATTATCTAAGTCCCAATATTTCTTACTGGCCTAGTTGAGGTCACCCTTTTACTTTCACTGTTCTCTTCAGGAAATGAGAATATCGCTGGGACTAGTTGGGGAACGAAGTGACGGTCCAGATGGTTATTTTAGTAGTCCTCATTATTCTGTGGAATAGTATGATTATAATTGTAATGAGGACTCCATTAAGAGTGGATATTGTCTAGAAGGCAATATTCTTGTTTAAACTCTCTGCTATGTTTTGTCGTATATTACCTGACAGTTGTATAATTAAGTTTGTATTTGTATTCTGTACCATGTATTTGGCGACTCAAGATGGGTGATGTATACCTGTTTAGGGGGTGTCACAGTTGGTATCAAAGCTTAGGTATATGATCCCTGGCTGAGATATGAGATTAGAACTAGGAGGGGAGAAACATGTAATTCCTTCGCTAGTATGACCTACCTAAGTTTATTTGTTATTTAATTGGTCGGTCAGAGTATAGGGATAATATGTGGCATGTCAATTAACCCTTATTTTGAAACTATATTCTAGAATGATATCTGAAATACAGGAGATGAGAAATGGGAAAATCATGATAGAGAGAAAATAACCGGGAAGGTACAATCCGAAAAGAAAGCAAGGTATTCTGATCTCTTCGAACTACCAGGTACGTAAATTTCGAGGGCAAAACTTCATAAAGAGGGGAGATTGTAAGACCCCGAATTTTACAAAATGAAAGTATTCAATTTTTATAATTATTATTCTATTTAGTAAATGATTAAATTAATAAAAGTACTGTAACTCCCCTAAAAATCAAATTTTTGTAAATACTTTTAATAATGAATAAAATAATATTATTTATTATTATTGTGTGTTAGTAAGATGAATGTCGTTATATAACTTAGAAATGCCGGAACGTCGTAGTATTTTAACTACGTAAATGAATTAAAGTGTTTGAATTTCCAAGACAAAAATAAAAGCTTTTCGAGAAATTTTTTGAAAAACACTATTCATCGATTTCTGCTCGGGAATTATTTTTGAACTTCCGAGAAATACGTAATGTTATAATATCAAGGTGAGATGGATTATGTAATAATAATTTAAGTATAGAAAACGCAATAATTCGCATGCAGACTTAGTTCGTGAACGTTAGGAGAATCAAGTATTAAGAATCTAATATAAGGATCGTATGATACGTAAGTATCGTGCGAGGTAGTATAATATGAAGTATTATACGAGTATGTATGGAGAATGGAGTAACGTATATTACGAATTAATATACGAGCTAGAATACAAGGATTATACGTATAGTATAAGTGATAAGGTTTTTAATTAAAAGACATGGACTTATAGGATTGTGTAACAATTGGATAGTTCAATATGAATTAAGGTGCAAGCCCAAAGTAACTTAATGTAAGCCCAACAAGTAATAAGCTAAGTTAATTAAAGTAAGCCCAATGTAATGATCCAATGGGTTAGCTATGATCCATGGAGCAAACCAAGGTGAATGTGGGTTAGACTTGATGACCAAGTATTTTATGTGATGGCCAAGTATAGGATATGTTATGTGATGAGCAAGAAAGATGAGTGATTAACAAGTAGACTTAGTTGTTAAGCAAATGAATAGTAAGGAGGTGATTAAAGGAGGTGGAATGTTATAATGTCCATTATTCCCTAACTTTGAGTTTCCTATAAATAGGAGAGGTTTGCTAGTAATTTATTCATTGTTCAAAACACTAACAACTTCCAATACAAAGCAACTTATTGGTTAGAGAGAATAAGCACTTATAAGTCCAACTACTATTGTTAGATTTCCAAGAAGATGAAGTTAGTCATCAAAGGTAATGATCTTATGATCTTATATCTTCCATCTCTATCATTGTAGGATGATAAGAGAAGTGTAATTTAATGAACATGTATGCTAAGAACATGTAAGAACTGATTAATGAATGGACTTAAGCCGAATAAGTCATGAATAAGTAATTTGAACCTAAATAAGTTATAAACTTATGAAGAACTTATGATGAACTTGTCATATAATTGTAATATGAAGTTAGTATGTTTGATAAGATGTGAGAACATTGATTAAAGGACTTCAATTAATAATAAGTCATAAGAAATGAAAATTATAGTTTATAAGTTGTTAAGTCATGAACTTATGAAGAATAAGTCAAAACCTAACTTGAAAAATAAGTTGATGTAATAAGTAGTTTAAAATGTTCATATAATGGTTAGAATCCATTTAGAACGTTAATCAAATTGTTAGTAATGAAGATTCGCCGGAATTCACACGATTGGACGATACTCGTCGAATTCGTGAAATTCTCGGAATGGAAGTCGTATTTTGTGTTTGAACTCGGAAACGTTGGTTTTCGATGAAGATAAGTCATATTTGGCATTATAGAGTTACGGACTCAAAAATGACCGAATTTCAACTTAGAATGAAGAAACGAGCATTGAACGTTCACGAACGTTTATCATTTTCGTTAAAAATGAACTAATAGATGAAATTTTAGCAAACGAAGTTGAATAGATAAAATTCTTGCATAAACGCATAGAGAATGTAATTTGTGAACCGTAGGCTTTTGAACGAGCCAATTCAGACTTAAAACGAAGAAGTTATGTGTCCGGGAAAGTCGCAAAGTAAAAAGTCTGTCAAAATTTTCTGCTGCACAGAGTTGGCGCCGCGGCGCCAATCCAAGGTATATTGGTGGCACTGCAGCGCCATATACAGTGCAATGACATACTACAAAGTCATGCCGCGGTGTGAACTTGAGTGTTGAGTGTGAAATAAGCAATGCCAAGGTAGGCTCACTCATCGCTAACCTCACGCCTACACAACATGAGATGAAGGGCGATAACGGTATGGCAGCGCTAGTCCTAGGGTCTATCCAGAGAAGAAAGTTTACATGTATAGCATGAATGGTAATGAATTAAAGAACTTAATAAAGTATTGTAAGGTATTGTTTAACCTTATTTATGTTGTCTAAAGGCTTAAGATAAGTAATCAAACATGAACGTAATGTGTATGTAAGAATGACTTAACGAAAAGCCGGAACAACAAGAACAAATCTAAGTTATAATTAGATTGAGAAGAAGGGTAAGATACATTAGGAACCTAGTATGTTCATTCATGACCTAATGTGTTATGTGATGTTATCATTACTGTAGAGACCTAAAGACTTAACTGAGAACGTGTTATAACTGTAGCAGACGCTAAAGGCAAGTATTCTAACCCTTGTTCCAGTTCAATCTGGATAAGCTTTGTAATTCATGTATCCTTACGCATGAAGTCTTGTATGATGAAGTCAAAGCCAATTCTTTCGGCTAGACTTATATTATGTTACTATCAAAGCATGGTTATTGTTTACCAAGTTATATTGGTGTGGTTTTCAAACGAAGACTGAGTATGCTAAAAATGTTTTGTCGTCAAACGACAGGCACGTGAGGTTGCCACAACTTAAACGTACACACGTTTAATGAATGTAGTGTTGATCAACATAGAGTACTATAGGCTGATCACCTAGACGTTCTCGTAAGTAATGTCGGACTTATAGACTTAGTGTCGGGATGTCCTTTTCAAAAGAACTTATGAAATGCTCAAGGTCTTGGACCAAAATTGATGTTTTACTGAATATTGTTGTTGTAAAATGTTTTAAAGGAAAAGAAGTGTTATTTTGAATTATCGATAGTACTTCGTAACTATTGTTCATTTATTGAAGATATACGAGTCCTATGTTTCAAGCGTGTTGTTTATTAGAATTGTTGTACTTGCTGAGTTAGTCATGCTCACTCTTGCTTGAACCATATGAACACAGCTAAGATCGAACGGACCGAAGGCTCCGGCAAGGATAAAGGCAAGGCGAAGACGAACCCATAGTATACTTATGTAATAGTATAGGGTGAATGATTTTAATATATTTGATATTATGACAAGAATAATGTAATGGTTATAAAGAACCTGGGGGAATGTTAATATTATTTTGAATATATAGAAGACATATTCGTTCCTTTGAGACTTTTTAATTGAATGTATGTGTGAATGGTAGTACCGTGTAGCACCATCTGTCAGGTTGGAAGATACCCAAATTTGGGGGCGTCATAGGTTGGTATCAAAGCATTAGGTTATAAAACTTACGGGGGGATTAAAAACCTTAAGTCATAAGCTTAAGAGAAGTCAAAGAAGTAAAAGAAGAAAATAACCTTATAAAAATGCATTATGATTATGTTATGTGTTTTTATTATTCTACTGACATGTACTAATCAACTTAATTATTTTGTGTAGATGTCAGGAGTAAATGGAATGCATTTAGATAGACAGGCAGTTAGTGAAGAGTCGGTGAACCAAATAGAGGTTATACCAAACCCCATTGCGGCAGAACCCGAGATAGTGGTCATTGAGTCTGGAGACTCAGAGGATCCTAACCTCATGTCAGTATTTGATGGTATGATAGAAGAGGAGGTGGAGGTAGTGTCCTTCAATCTAGTAGCAATAGCAGCAGAGATAGCTCCTAGGGAGTTGATGATGTCATTGTTTATGTCAGTATTGGATAGAAATATCCATTACTGTCAGGAGGTTAAGGAGCTGAAGGCAGAGCTCCAGGCGGTTATAGAGGACAAGACGGACGTGGAGTCCATGTGGGAGCAGGAACATGATGAGAGGATTTTGGCTAAGGACAAAGTCCACGAGTTGAAGCATGAGGTTTTTGAGCTCAAGGAGGAGCTAAAGACCAAACAGCAGAGGATAGGGAGAATGTCCTATATTCATAGGAGTTCTAATCTGATTTCCACAATAAAAATTTGGTTATCCTCAGAGATAGGGGCGGGATGCATACTATCAATCATGATATCATTGCCGGTCTTGCCAAGGCAGATTTCGATAATGCCTTGAGACAGATGTGATCTAGTAGTAGCTAGAGTAGTTTAGGTATGTAAATATTTTGTATTTAGTAATGACATAAAGCCCTCTTTTGTATAACAAAGGGAAGTCTTTTGTAAATCCTAATTTTTGGAAAGCAATAGCGGGAAAGTAATGTAATCAGTTTAGGCTGTGTAATGTAATCGATGTAGTATTATACTACAATGAATGAATGAATATAAGCCTTTTTATGGAAAACAAAGAGCAATGGATGTTGAAGTTATTGTTTAATATCAAATAATAACTAATAAAGAAAGGAATAATAATGAAATGTGTTGTTTATTGTATCAGCAAAATGCCGTCGAGAAGAGTACAACGTAATCAAGGAGCTAATGTAAATCAACCTAAGGGAGGTCTGGTTAACCCTATGCGGGAGTTTGTTAATATTTTAACAACCGCATTTAATAGAACAGGGGCTAACATCCCCGTACCCAGGAGTAGCGTGAGCTACTACCTTTAAGGATTTTAAGAGTGTTGGTCCGCTGGAGTTCAAAGGAACTACGGACCCTATCGAAGCCCAAACATGGGTGAAGGAAATAGAGAAGGCATTTGTGATAGCAAATGTCGATGAGGCCCAGAAGGTTGCCTTTGCAACCTACATGATGAAGGGAGAGGCCAACTTTTGGTGGGAAGCCAATCAGGCTAGGGTCGGGATAGAGAATTTGACGTGGGTGAGGTTCAAGGAGATATTCTTCGAGAACTACTTTCCCATGAGCATGCAAGGAAGGATAGAGATGCGGTTTCTTAAGTTGAAACAAGGGGACATGTGAAAGTAGTATGCACACAAGCCAATCATGTTTGATGATAAAGCATATACTTTGTAACAATCTTATTCATTTATTAATAAAAAGTATTAATTTATTAAAGGCTTTTAATTATCTACATGATGTTTTTTTTATAATATGTGATAAACCCATAGTTTTAAGCAATGCTTTTAGAATAATGATGATGATCATTCTAATGAGATCTAAATTCTTAGAAAGCTTAAAACTAAAATAGTTCCCAATCATTGGATTACTAAATTGGGGATTAGTGAATCCGGATAGATTGGTACATACGTTTGCTTGCTCATTGGATGAGGATGATTGATCTCATGATCATTTGTGTGGAGACACTAAAGCAAGTATGTAGGTGCTTATTAGAGAATAAGTTCATCGAACGTGGCTCGCTAAGGAATACCTAATGGAGGTTTACTTGCATGTCAATAGGAATTCTATAGTGATAGTAAGACAAGTGATCCTTGGACTTGAGATCATCATAGTATCTTGTGTATGATGAGTTATACTTTGACTTATTCCTTAAGACCCTTAGGGTATATCAAAGGGTATGCTTGGGTATAATAAGTTGTACATGGAGATAATGTATGATCAATAAAGAATCTACCACTTATTAAAAGAAGAGAAATGTCCTATGTGATTCGATAAATGACAACCAAAGAGTCCTTGGTTAAGGCGTAATGAAATTAGAAAGGAGTTTCTAATTTGCATTATTTAGTGTTGTGCATTTAAGAGTCGAAATACATATAATTAAATAAAATAAGACTTGACAAAGAATTCCATGTCTTATATTTAATTGGGACATCAGTATGGTGGAAGGATTGAATTGCATGCAGTAACTATTTACTCAAAGGTTCTTTTATGATAAATGTTGAAATCTATATTATCCGGAAAGTCGTTGATCGCTAGGGGAGGCTTATCCTCATTATCATAGAATAAATATTATTTATTTAAATAAATTAATTGTTTAATTTATTTATTTAAATAAGATTAGAATTGTTCTAATTGATTTATTCACAACCTAGGTTTAATATGGAGAACCTAAAGGGTCACACCATAAAAGGAAGAATAATTATTTAAGAAGTTAATGGCATAATCGTAATAATAATATAGTTATGTATATTTAATTTAATCTATGGTGATAGAATAAATTAAATAGCTTAATATTTATTATTTAATATTTTAGAAATATTAAATATAAATTAATAAGAGGAGTCTTATTAATATTATTACAATTATTATTATTATTTTAATTTCTAAAAGAGTTTAGGAATTAATTTAATATAAGTATTCTCATTTATTCCTAATTGGATTAGGAAGGAAAATTAGTTAAAGGAGTTTAATTAATTATCCCTAATAAGATTAGGAGAGCCCTTTAATTAAAAGGGTTTAATTAAATAATACCTTATTTAAAATAGGGTTACTTGATATCTTTATAAGAGGAGTCTTATATCAGATATTAAGACTACGTTATAATTCCAATTATTGGAGAGTACGCTCCCTTTCTATAGAGATAGAAAAACTAGGGTTTAGCCAACCATCCATCTTCTTGAATCCTTCTTCTTCCTTGGTGGATCACCTCTAGAGGCCAAACACATGGGTGGCTAACGTTGATCAAAGGAAGGAACCAAACCCGGTGGATTCAAGTTGAACGCGAAAAGGATTGGAGGTGAACTTGTACCTGAGGAAGCTCGATCTTCAAGGGTATGATTCTTATTCGTTATCTTATTCGTTTAATTAATAATTTTGCATAAAGGGTGATCCGGGTATATGGTTTGTAAAATTTTAAACTCTGATTTTTACATGTTTCCGCTTATTTTTGCAATTTAATTGTGTTCTTGAATATTACAAACCTAACAGTGGCATCAGAGCCAAACCTTTATGCAAATTATTAATTGTTCAAATTTTATATGTATATTGATATGTGTTTAGAACAATTTAATTGGGCATAATTTATTGTATAAAATTAAAAATAAAATAAAAAATACTTAGGATCGGCGTGGGTCATTATTTGAATAACGAAAGTTGTTCACGAAAATCAAAGGGATGTTCAGGACAGGATTTTTTTTTTTTACCGAATCTGCATCAGTTCCTTGAATTCCGTTTTAGTATATAGTATTGTATATTATATATATGATATATGATATATTATATATATTAGTATGCTTCACGGAAATCAAAGTGTTAACAGGATATTGCTTGGAATCATATTGGTATCAGAATATATATATATATATATGATAATAATGGTTTTATTATATATATATAATAACTGGTTTAATTATATATATATATATATAATAACGGTTTTGTTTTATTATTATTATAATCTTAATATTTTTATTATTAAAATAAAAATTTTATTTTAATATTAAAAAAAAGTTTATTTTAATATTAAAATATAAAAGTATATTTTAATTTTAAAATTAAATTTCATGCTAACTAATTAGAGTTGGAATTGGATTCCATGATAACTAATTGGAGTTGAAATTTGATTCTATTTTTCCTTAAATAAATGAGTTTATTTTGATATGAAATTAGATTTCATATTATTCAAAATAAAAGAGTTTATTTGTGAATAGGAAAAAGAATCGTCTTTCCTTAAATAAAGGAGTTTATTTAGATATGAAATAAGATTTCATATTATTCAAAATAAAAGAGTTTATTTGTGAATAGGAAAAAGAATCGGTCTTCCTTAAATAAAGGAGTTTATTTAGATATGAAATAAGATTTCATATTATTCAAAATAAAAGAGTTTATTTGTGAATAGGAAAAGAATCATCTTTCCTTAAATAAAGGAGTTTATTTAGATATGAAATAAGATTTCATATTATTCAAAATAAAAGAGTTTATTTGTGAATGAAAAGAGAATCGTGTTTCCTTTAATAAAGGAGTTTATTATTATAATTTTTTTTTTATATGGAATGGATTCCATAATTAATTAAAATAAAGGAGTTTATTTTGATTAAAGATTTTGATTAAAATAAAATAGTTTATTTTATTCTAAATTGGATAAATTAAAATAAAATAATTTTATTTTAATTTAAATTTGGATTAAAATAAAGGAGTTTATGATTCAAAATTAGATTTTATACTAACTAAATTTGCCCATTAAATGATATCAATATATATATTGAATGTTTATTATTCATGATATGAATGTTATTTATTGATGCATATGGTGATGTGTATGATAATAAATGGGATTGATTATGGACTATTGACCAATGTGATTGGATTTTATTTTAGTTGGATGCATGAATGTATAGGTTTTATTAAATGGGGTCTATGTACCTCGTCTTCTCTAATTTTTTCTTAATGTAAATTCTAACTCCCTCCTATGTACTTCCCTCGATCACGATCAAGGTTTCTATTTATTTTAAATAGTTTTGTAATATGAATAGTTAGAATTAATTTTGAAAAATTGGAGATCAAGGAGCAAGGAGCTTGAAGACCCGTTTGTAATGGAGCTCAAGTTTAAATGTAATAGTTATATTTAAATATTATTTCTTGCCCCTAGGGTTTGACCTTTTGGTTCACTTGGTGGCTCTAGTGAACCAAACTAGAATAAAAGTCCATAATCAATTCGGGTAGAATATAGTATTCTATATGTGCATGCTTATACTATATATATTATATATTATGCAAACATGCTTCGCATATGTTCATT
The DNA here is from genome assembly GCA_020205615.1 of Panax quinquefolius. Classification (NCBI taxonomy): domain Eukaryota; kingdom Viridiplantae; phylum Streptophyta; class Magnoliopsida; order Apiales; family Araliaceae; genus Panax; species Panax quinquefolius. Next base: position 32,382,439 of record CM035158.1, read on the forward strand.
AATACGACGCGTATTTTTATATATATATATGTATATGCGCTAAACAAGATGAGACAAATTAATAACAAACCCCTCAATTTTTTTATATTAAGTCCTAAGCGCTCAAAGATATTTGGAATATCGAACGTCGCTTTCTAGCATGATAAAATTAATAGAGTATTAAATATTTAATATGAGTTTGTTGTGTCACCACAAGACAAGTATTAAGTATTTAAGATGTTAATTTATCACATTTGATGCTTATAAAGAAAATTGAACAATATTGTTTTGTTGTGTCACCACAAGGATGATATATTTTTTTTTTTTGAATATATGGAGTGCTAGGTGGACTTAACTTGGATAATTTTGATTCGGATGTGCCACCACTTGATCAAAATAATCTAAGAGGCAAAAGAAAAGGAGTCAGATAGTTGATGTAATTGACAAAAGTTGTCTACCTATTTATTTATATATAGTTTGTTGTGTCACCACAAGGCTATATACATTTGAAATGGGATCCTTATTCTCACTAGCAAATCTTTAATTAGATTTTGCTTGAGAACAATATAAGTGAGGTAATATAGTTTGAAGAAAATAGTGGGAGATACCAATTTAAAACAAGACCTAATTTATTTTGGTAATTAATAAAAGAATGTGTGTTAAAATATTGTTAATTACAAATTCATTTACGTAATTTTACAATGTCTAAAATTACTATCATTACTGAAGCATATTAGATGCTAAATTAACCTGCACCAATTAAACGGATTGGTTAAGGAATTTGAGAATAGTTCTCATGCCGAAAAGCTATCTTATGTCCTTAATACGCCTATCCTCAAGAATGGTTGCGCATAATGCCTCCGAGGAAGACATTGCTACTTTTAGAAAGTGGCAAGATGATGCACAATTGGCTCAATGCATCATGCTCAGATCTACGAAAGTAACGAGCTTCAGCCACAAGATGAAACTATGGATGCTTTTACTATATTCCCGCACATCAAGTAGTTGATGGTGAGGAAAGTAGGACCGATAGATATCGATATCTAAGGAGCTCTTCCGATCTAGAATGACCAATGACACTACAAAGCATGATAAAAGTCCTTAACATTATCAATTTGATTGATCAATTAGGACAACGAAGTTTTGTCATAGATGGAGAGTTGAGCCAAGATTTGATCTTGCACTCACTCCCGGACTCCTTTCATTAATTGTTGTGAATTTTTCATATGAACAAGCTAGATATCGCCCTCATTGATTTGCTTAATATATTGAAAAATGTTGAGAGTCACTTTCCAACCAAGAAAGATCAAGTCTTACCGGTAGGGCCAAAGGATCTTCCGAAAAGAAGAACGATTCAAAGAAGGTAAATAGAAAGGCATAAACAAAGGATAATAAGAACAAAACCGATAAGGATAGCAAAGGAGCTTGCTTTCACCGCAATAAGCCCGACAATCGGAAAGAAACTACGGAGAAGTATCTTGCGAGGCTAACCAAAGAAGCTTAGTGAAGTTTCGGTTATAAATACAAATTTGTTCATGATTTAAAATAAAATTTTCTTTAAGTCAAGGTTCTACTTGGGTATTGGATACCGACTTTGGTTATCATAAATATAGATTTATGAAGGGACCAAACAGAAGTAAAAAGCTAAACAAATATAAGTAATCCTATGTGTGGGAAATGAAGCAAAGGTTGCTGCATTAGCCATAGAAACTTATAGTTTAGCATTGCCTACGGGCAAATCTATTAAGTCAATAAGTTGTTATTGTATTCCAGTTCTCGTTGGAAACATTATTTTCATTTTGTTGTTGGACAATGAAATTTGATATTATAATTAAGAACAATTGTTGTTCTATTTATAATAATAATGTTTTGTAAAGAACTGAAATATTACTTAATGGATTTTGTATACTGACTTACGTGAAAATAATTTTGCAAATTGAACAAACTAGTATATGAAAAGGAGATAATCATTCAAAGATTTGAATCTACGTATTTGATGAATACAAGTGTGAATTATTTGAAAAGTTCAAAGAATTCATAAGTGAAACAAATTGACAAAGTATTAAGATTCTTTGATTAGATCAAGGAATAAATATTTGAGCAATAAGTTTCTAGATCATCTTAAATGGTTTTTCATAATGGACGCCTCCCGACACGTAATAATTGATTGATGTATCTCGAAAGGAAAAATCGTACCTTGTTGGACATGGTACGGTCCATAATTATTTTACCGACATTCCAAAGATCCTTCAGGATCATGTCCTAGAAATGGTCGTGACATATCACGAAAAGGTAACCTCAAAATCCAATTTCAAGACTCCATAAAAGTTATGGATAGGAGGATTCTAATCTTAAGTATGTTAAGTTAAGGGGTTGTCCAACTTATGTGAAAAGGTTTCAAGGATAAGTTTGGGACAAGATTTGACATGTATGATTTGTGGGACATCCTAAAGTAAGTTTAGGGTATATGTTCTATAATTCTACTTAGCAAAAGGTGTTTGTTACGAAACACGCCGCCTTCTAAGATAAAGGTGTTTATCATCAAGGGCTAGTGGGAGGATTATAGATCTTGAAGAGTTCATGATCCACAAAACACTATAAGTCAAATAAGAGGAACACGTAGATAGACCTATTGTACCACAACCGAATCATAAACCGAATAGTAATCAAGATACCTAGGAGGTATGGATTCATCATGATGATGATGATGATGAGGTACGATCATAGAAGATGATGATCCGAGTTACATACGATGAGGTAAGAGTTCTAGTGTGTACAAAAGGGTCAATTGGGAGCGTCGTGAAATTTCTAGTATTATATGTTGATATACTACGGATGAGGAATTACATACCAATGCTACAATCAAGAAAGATAAAGTTGTCTAAACAATCCTCCATGAATGATTTGGGAAGAGTATTATTATTGGGGATGCAAATCTATATAGATAGATTTAAAAGGATGCTCAACTTAACCCAAGGAACGATATTCATTTGACGCTAAAGTCGTTTAGTATGGCAAACTCCAAGAGATGTCTCATGTTGATGAGCTATGGGGAGTATATCTCTTTATAGTCCCCACAGACTCAAAAGAGAGATCGCATGAGTGACTATCATGTATGCAATGAAATATACAAGATCTAATGTTGATCGGTCATATTTCGAGAAGATCAACGTAAGATGTTGAAAACATCTTAAAGTTCTTAACCGGCACTAAAGATGTGAGCATACATGGTGGGTCTGAATTAAAACTAGAGGCCTTTACAGACTCAAGTTTTTTAGACAGACCAAGACGACCGAAAATCCACTTTAAGGTAAAGTGTTACATTGAACAGTGGTGTAGTGAATTTGAAAGGTTCCAAATAGCAAAAGGTTGCTGGTTTAATGATAAAGACAAAGTATATAGCTGTAAATGAAGTTGCAAGTTGATTGTTTGGATGATAAGTTCATTACAGAACTAGGAATAGTTCCTAAGTCTCATCTTGGATCTAAACATGTGTTGTAGCACTTTCATTTGATTATAGGAATCATTGAAAGATGGAAAATTACTATAGAGATAGTGAACTCTCAAAAACAACATTACATATCCATTAACTAAAGCTTATCCAACAGCAGGATAATCGTCACTTAGAGAAGAAGAATATGAGATACCATGACGATTGACTTTAGTGCAAGTGGGAGATTGAAAGTAGTATGCACACAAGCCAATCATGTTTGATGATAAAGCATATACTTTGTAACAATCTTATTCATTTATTAATAAAAAGTATTAATTTATTAAAGGCTTTTAATTATCTACATGATCTCGTTTTATAATATGTGATAAACCCATAGTTTTAAGCAATGCTTTTAGAATAATGATGATGATCATTCTAATGAGATCTAAATTCTTAGAAAGCTTAAAACTAAAATAGTTCTCAATCATTGGATTACTAAATTGGGGATTAGTGAATCCGGATAGATTGGTACATACGTTGCTTGCTCATTAGATGAGGATGATTGATCTCATGATCATTTGTGTGGAGACACTAAAGCAAGTATGTAGGTGCTTATTAGAGAATAAGTTCACTGAACGTGGCTCGCTAAGGAATACCTAATGGAGTTTTACTTGCATGTCAATAGGAATTCCTGTAGTGATAGTAGTATAAATGATCCTTGGACTTGAGATCATCATAGTATCTTGTGTATGATGAGTTATACTTTGACTTATTCCTTAAGACCCTTAGGGTATATCAAAGGGTATGCTTGGGTATAATAAGTTGTACATGGAGATAATGTATGATCAATAAAGAATCTACCACTTCTATTAAAAGAAGAGAAATGTCCTATGTGATTCGATAAATGACAACCCAGTAGTCCTTGGTTAAGGCGTAATGAAATTAGAAAGGAGTTTCTAATTTGCATTATTTGGTGTTGTGCATTTAAGAGTCGAAATACATATAATTAAATAAAATAAGACTTGATGAAGAATTCCATGTCTTATATTTAATTGGGACATTGTATGGTGGAAGGATTGAATCAGACTAAGAACTATTTACTCAAAGGTTCTTTTATGATTAATGTTGAAATCAATATTATCGGAAAGTCGTTGATCGCTAGGGAGGCTTATCCCTATTGTAGAATAAATATTATTTATTTAAATAAATTAATTATTTAATTTATTTATTTAAATAAGATTAGAATTGTTCTAATTGATTTATTCACAACCGGTTTAATATGGAGAACCTAAAGGGTCACACCATAAAAGGAAGAATAATTATTTAAGAAGTTAATGGCATAATCGTAATAATATGTTATGTATATTTAATTTAATCTATGGTGATAGAATAAATTAAATAGCTTAATATTTATTATTTAATATTTTAGAAATATTAAATATAAATTAATAAGAGGAGTCTTATTAATATTATTACAATTATTATTATTATTTTAATTTCTAAAAGAGTTTAGGAATTAATTTAATATAAGTACTCTCATTTATTCCTAATTGGATTAGGAAGGAAAATTAGTTAAAGGAGTTTAATTAATTATCCCTAATAAGATTAGAGAGCCCCTTTAATTAAAAGGGTTTAATTAAATAATACCTTATTTAAAATAGGGTTACTTGATATCTTTATAAGAGGAGTCTTATATCAGATATTAAGACTACGTTATAATTCCAATTGTGGGAGATTACGCTCCTTTTCTATAGAGATAGAAAAACTAGGGTTTAGCCAACCACCCATCTTCTTGAATCCTTCTTCTTCCTTGGTGGATCACCTCTAGAGGCCAAACACATGGGTGGCTAACGTTGATCAAAGGAAGGAACCAAACCCGGTGGATTCAAGTTGAACGCGAAAAGGATTGGAGGTGAACTTGTACCTGAGGAAGCTCGATCTTCAAGGGTATGATTCTTATTCGTTATCTTTTTCGTTTAATTAATAATTTTGCATAAAGGGTGATCCGGGTATATGGTTTGTAAAATTTTAAACTCTGATTTTTACACGTTTCCGTTTATTTTTGCAATTTGATTGCGTTCTTGAATATTACAAACCTAACAACATGACGGTTCCCAAATACGCCGCCAAGTTTAATGAACTGGCAAGGTTTGCTCCACACCAAGTGGACACCGAGGTTAGGAAGACGTGATGGTTCGAGCAGGGTTTGAAACCCTGGCTCTATAACCGTATTTTGGTGTTCCAAAGTACTTCATTTGGCACCATTTTAGAAAAGGTGATAATCGCCGAAGGTGGTAGTGAGGCTCTAAGTCAATACCACAAGGACAAGAAGAGCAAGGGGAAAGTGGATGGGGGAATAAAGATCGAAGGAGCCAGTGGTAGTGGCGAGGGATAGAAGAGGAAGATATTCAGCTCTGAGAATACTAGAGTGAAACTAGGAGATCTGAACAGGAGGATGGAGGCCTACAAAACCTGTGGGAAGACTCATTTAGGAATCTGTCTTAAGGGGAAGGTCGTATGTTACAACTGTGGACAGGAAGGGCACATCTCGCCTAACTGTCCAAGTCTGAAAAAGAACCACGGATGCTTTGTGTGTGGGTCAACTGACCACATGGCAAAGAATTGCCCGAAGAAGGGGACGAACGGGAACCGGGGCACTAATGGCGGTAAGTTAGCTATTAGTGGTCCAGCACAGCCAGGTAGACCGATGGGCCGTACCTTTAACATGACAGTCCAAGATGCAGTTGCATCAGGGGACGTCGTCGCAGGTATTATTCCGATCAATGACATAAATGCTTACGTGTTGTTTGATTCGGGTGCTACTTGTTTGTTTATCGCATGGGATCTTGCTAGACGGTTAGGATTACTTCCTGAAAAGTTGCTTATACCTTTAAATATTAAGGTAGCAAATGAAGAAATAATTCATGTTGAAGATGTTCATAGGAGTTGTTGCGTAGATATACGGGGTTGTAAATTATCGGTAGATTTAATACCAATAAAGTTAGGAGAATTCGACGTGATTCTCGGAATGGATTGGTTAGTTAACCATGGGGCAATTATAGATTATCAAAAGAAATGTGTGAACCTTAGAATGTTAAAACAACCTCGGGTAGTATTTTACGGGAATAGATTGATGGGACGTTCGTGTTGTCTAACCATGACACAAACTAGAAAATTATTGAGAAAGGGATGTGTAGGTTATCTGTGTCATGTTGTTGATACCCAGAGAGTGGTAGCAACCATGGAACAAATACCTATAGTTAGAGAATTTGCCGATGTATTTCTGAGTGAATTGTCGGGTCTTCCGCCGAATAGGAGACAGAGTTTGTATAGACATTGTGCCAGGAGCGGCACCAGTTTCTAGGGCACCGTATTGTATGGCGCTAGTGGAGATAAAGGAGTTGATGGTACAGTTACAAGAACTGTTGGACAGGAAGTACATTCAACCGAGTGTTTCGCCGTGGGGAGCACCGGTACTGTTTGTCAAGAAGAAGGATGGATCGTTAAGACTTTGTATCGACTACCGAGAGTTGAACAAGTTGACGATAAAGAATAAATACCCATTGCCCAGGATCGATGATCTCTTTGATCAGTTAAAAGGGGCTAAGTATTTTTCTAAAATAGATTTAAGAACGGGGTATCATCGGTTAAAGGTTAGGAAGGAGGATGTACCAAAGACAGCATTCAGGACTCGTTATGGTCATTACGAGTTTTTGGTGATGTCATTTGGGTTGACTAATGCACCAGCTGCATTTATGGATATGATGAACAGAGTGTTCAAACAATATTTGGACAAGTTCGTCGTGGTGTTTATCGATGATATTCTAGTCTATTCTAAGATGCCAGAAGATCATGCTGAACACCTAAGATTAGTGTTGGAGACACTAAGGAAGGAAAAGTTGTATGCGAAGTTCACTAAGTGTGAATTTTAGTTCGAGAAGGTACAATTTTTAGGTCATGTCATTGACCGTGAGGGGATTTCGGTAAATCCAGCGAAGGTGGAAGCCAATGATGAATTGGGAACAACCGAAAACGCCGAACGAGGTGCGGGTTACTATCGGAGATTCATCCAGGATTTTTCAAAGATAGCTACTTCGTTGACTAACTTGACAAGGAAGACAGTGAAATACGCATGGACGGATAAATGCGAGGACAGTTTTCAAGAACTAAAGAAGAGGTTGAGTGAAGCGCCTGTTTTGTCATTGCCCGATGACACAAGAAATTTCATAGTTTATAGCGATGTTTCGCATAGAGGACTTGGTTGCGTGCTCATACAGCATGGCAAGGTCATTGTATATGCATCTAGGCAGTTGAAGGATTATGAGAAAGTTTGCCCTACTCATGATCTGGAACTGGCCGCAGTAGTTTTGCTATAAAGATATGGAGACATTATCTTTATAGAGAAAAATGTGAGATATACACGGACCACAAGAGTCTAAAATATATCTTCACACAGAATGAGTTGAATATGAGGCAGAGGAGATGGATGGAGTTGATAAAGGATTATGACTGTGAAATCCTGTATCACCTTGGAAAAGCCAATATAGTTGTCGACGCCTTAAGTAGAAAGGGTCGGGAAAAGTTGTCTTTGTTAACAGAAATGGCTAGGATGGAATTAGAAGTGAAGTTTCTGAGTGAAGCAGAACCAATACTATTTGCGATGGAGATGCAATCTACCATCGTAGAAAGAGTTAAGGAGGTGCAACTCAAAACTGATGAGTGTAACCGGATAAAGGAGCGGCTAGCCAATGAAAAAGATATTAAGTACAGTCTTGATAATGAGGGATTATTAAGATTTGAAGGAAGAATTTGGGTTCTGAATGAGACGAAATTAGAGCAGGTATTATAAGAGGCTCATAGTTTGAGGTTTTCGATTCATCCTGGTAGTACTAAGATGTATCATGACCTCCGACAGAGTTTTTGGTGGCCAAATATGAAGAGAGAGATAGCAGAGTACGTGAGTAGGTGCTTGACTTGCCAGAAAGTTAAGGCCGAACATCAACGACCAAGTGGCTTATTATAGTCATTGGAAATTTCAGAGTGGAAGTGGGAGAATATCACGATGGATTTTGTGGTGGGACTTCCAACTACAATGAAAGGGTATGATGCGATTTGGGTAATAATAGACCGGTTGACAAAGTCGGCTCACTTTTTGCCAATTAGGGTTAAGTATAACTTAGATCAGTTAGTTAGACTCTATGTTAAGGAAATAATTTCTAGACATGGAGTACCAGTATCGATTGTGTTAGATCGTGATCCACGATTCACATCGAACTTTTGGAGAAGTTTACAAGAGCAGATGGGAACGCGGTTGAAGGTGAGTACGGCGTATCATCCACAAACCGATGGACAGAGCGAGAGAACAATTCAGACGTTGGAAGATATGTTAATAAAGTATTATAAGGTATTTTTTAACAATTCAGCGTGAGATGAATGGCAATGACCGGTGCCGCAGCACCAGTTCTAGGGTTTAGCCAGAGAAAAAAGTTTACATGTATAGAATGAATAGTAATGAACTAAGGAACTTAATAAAGTATTGTAAGGTATTTTTTAACCTTATTTATGTTGTCTAAAGGCTGAAGATAAGTAATCAAACATGAATGTAATGTGTATGTAAGAATGACTTAACGAAAAGCTGGAACAATAAGAACAAATCTAAGTTATAATTAGATTGAGAAGAAGGGTAAGATACATTAGGAACCTAGTATATTCATTCATGACCTAATGTGTTATGTGATGTTATCATTACTGTAGAGACCTAATGACTTAATTGAGAACGTGTTATAACTGTAGCAGACGATAAAGGCAAGTATTCTAACCCTTGTTCCAGTTCAATCTGGACAAGCTTTGTAATTCATGTATCCTTACGCATAAAGTCTTGTATGATGAAGTCAAAGCTAATTCTTTTGGCTAGACTTATATTATGTTTCTATCAAAGCATGGTTAATGTTTACCAAGATATATTGGTGTAGTTTTCAAAAGAAGACTGAGTATGCTAAAAATGTTTTGTCGTCAAACGACAGGCACGTGAGGTTTCCACAACTTAAACGTATACACGTTTAATGAATGTAGTGTTGATCAACATAGAGTACTATAGGCGGATCACCTAGATGTGCTCGTAAGTAATGTCGGACTTACAAACTTAGTGTCGGGATGTCCTTTTCAAAAGAACTTATGAAATGCTCAAGGTCTTGGACCGGAATTGATGTTTTACTGAAAATTGTTGTTGTAAAACGTTTTGAAGGAAAAGAAGTGCTATTTTGAATTATCGATAGTACTTCGTAACTATTGTTCAGTTATTGAAGATATACGAGTCCTGTGTTTTAAGCATGTTATTTATTAGAATTGTTGTACTTGCTGAGCTAGTCATGTTCACTCTTGCTTGAACCATATGAACACAGCTAAGATCGAACGAACCGAAAGTTCCGGCAAGGATAAAGGCAAGGCAAAAATGAACCCGTAGTATACTTATGTAATAGTATAGGGTGAATGATTGTAATATATTTGATATTATGACAAGAAAAATGTAATGGTTATAAAGAACCTGGGGGAATGTTAATATTATTTTGAATATATAGAAGACATATTCGTTCCTTTGAGACTTTTTAATTGAATGTATGTGTGAATGGTAGTACCATGTAGCACCATCTGTCGGGTTGGAAGATACCCAGATTTGGGGGCGTCACAAGTACAGTAATACGCGTGGTTACACAGTGGCACACGGTATTGTACAATATCTTTTATTATTGATGCTTACGTGAGAAGTCACTCAGTTTTATTCAATTATTATCACAATATTTTATATTATTAAATTAATAATTGAGATGATAAGTTGTTCATATTATTATGTGCAATATTGACGATGTCTAGAAAGTTCTGTTGAGGAAAGGGGTTAGGTTATTTAATTGCGCGCCAATAGGGAGAAATCCTTATCGGAAAGCCCCCTCTTTCCTAGGAACGATCTGGTTGTTAATATTGTGAGTTATTATATTAATGATAAATGTTATTAAAAATTAAATTTGAGCTCGGAGTTGAATTTGGAGACGCGAACATGATATTTGAGTCCGGAACGATGAAATTAGTAAAAATAGACTATAAACATAAAATTGACCAGGGTTACCTTTTTGGTCAAAAATTCAATAGTTGACTTTTTCAAAAAAAGTCAAACTTCAAAAATTCAAAAATGAAATTGTTGATAAAAACATTTTCATTGTGTTGGGATTATTAGTGTTGGTGGAAATCGACAATTATTTCGATAATAATTTATTTTTGGAGGTTAAATTGACCAATTAGGTAATTAATCAGATAAATGAGCAATTAATTGCTATTAATTCAGATGCTCATAACTATTTGATCACATGTGTGTACTATTGATTCACATGCATGTACTATTATGGGTGGTGGTGCAAGATTGATAATACTTGCATGACTTAATTTAAAATGGAGGTATAGATGAAGGTACTATACTGTAATTATTTTTTTCACATGTATAGAACTATTGATTTACATGAATGTACTATTAATTCACATGATATACTATTCGGGGAGGTGGTGCAAGTTAGATAATACTTGCAGGACTAAATTAAAAATGAAGGAAAAGATGAAGGTATTATACTATAATATTTTGAGCCCCAAAACGTGCAATTATCGAAACTATATTTTCCTATAAATAGAAGCTCATTCTTCCTTCATTCTCACCAATTCTCTAAGACTCACAAGAGCAAATATAGAGAGAGAAGCTATAGAGAGATAAAGAAGAAGAGAAGTCTACTACTTCACTATTCCAGTGTCTAGTCTTCTTCCAAGGTAAGGGGTATTATTTATTTCATATTCTGAAGAGATATTATTTTTCGTATTCGTATGAATATTATTTTTGTTCAATATTCGTAAGGAATATCATCTTCGTTCAATATTCGTAGGAATATTATTTTCGTTCAATATCCGTAAGGGGTATTATTTATTTCATATTCTGAAGAGATATTATTTTTTGTATTCGTATGAATATTATTTTCGTTCAATATTCGTAAGGAATATCATCTTCGTTCAATATTCGTAGGAATATTATTTTCGTTAAACAGTCGTAAGGGATATTATTTCTTTCGTATTCAAGAAGAGAATTATTTTCTTTCAATACTCGTAAGGGGTATTATTTATTTCATATTCTGAAGAGATATTATTTTTCGTATGAATATGAATATTATTTTCGTTCAATATTCATAAGGAATATCATCTTCGTTCAATATTCGTAGGAATATTATTTTCGTTCAATAGTCGTAAAGGGTATTATTTCTTTCGTATTTATAAGGGATATTATTTTTATTCAGTATTCATAAGAAATAATATTTTCTTCCATACTCTGTAGTATGTGAGTAATATTATTTCGTCTCATATTCCTGATTATACCCTCATTTTGTTGAAGTATTGCTTCTATATTCCATGAAATTAGTAGAATATCCTTGATATTTGCGCTTCATCCAGTATCTTTTCATGAAAATATTATTCTGAGTAATTTTGATAATTATTGATCTTTTTATGCCAGAATACTATTCACCAGTTACTATTCATATAGTTACTATTCACTCAAATAATATTCACTCGGGTATTCGAGGCACTTTTCATATCAGGGTACTATTCACTAGTTACTATTTATGAGTTACTATTCACCCAGTTACTATTCACTCGAATATTATTCACTCGGGTATTTGGGGCACTTTTTATGCCGGGGTACTATTCACGAGGTACTATTCTCGAAGTACTATTCATAGGGTACTACTCACGGGGTACTATTCACCCGAAAAATATATTTCTTTTCTGTCCAAATTATTTTTGATACATGAATATTATTCTTGAATTTTACTCCACAAAGCAGTATCATGTTGACAATTTGGATATTTTTAAACTCTGGATAAATTTAAAGTCTTTAATATTTATTCTTTATTTCGTTTGATTAATGCTTATATGATTGTCATCATCCTCATGCTTATATTGTGATGAAAGTCATCTTTGGCTTACGTGCAAAGATGGACGGTTGATTATTAGTTTTACAATTGTATATCTTTGGCTTACGTGCAAAGATGGACTGTTGATTATTGGTTTTACAGTTGTATATCTTTGGCTTACGTGCAAAGACGAACTGTTGATTGATAGCTTTGGCCCGTAGTGCAAAGATGGACAAGTGTATGACATGATCATGACCACTGGTGATAATAACGAATATCCTTGCCCGTAGTGCATGGATAATTCGATGATTTGATTGGCAAGATCATGACCATTAGTTAACAGTTGAATATCTTTGGCCATAGTGCACTGACAGACAATTGATTGGTATGATCATGACCATTGGTTTTATAGTTGAATATCTTTGGCCCGTAGTGCAATGGTAGACAATTGATTGGTATGATCATTGTTATTACATTTGAATATCTTTAGCCTTTGGGGTAAGGATATTGAGTAAACGTTCTATTAAGCCTTTGCGGCAAGGAGAAACTGTTGATTTACATGATTATAAATATGAATTATGGATTTAACTATTATCTTTGGTGGTTTAGGAGAAGACAGGTGATGAGAGTTCTTTTTATCTTGGGTATAACAAAGAACTGTTGATGAGTATTATAGGAATAAAATATTAACAATGGACTTTTAATCTAGAGGAGATAGTAGACATTATGTTCTACTTGACTCTTCCAATAGATTGCTTATTCCGCTGCAGTTATTGATCTAAAACTTGTTGTCTATTGTATTCAATCAGTTGTTATATTGTTGAATGCTAAGGATAATTTATTCTGTATTGTCTTAGTCACAATATTTCTTATTGGGCTAGTTGAGCTCACCCTTTTGCTTTCACTGTTCTCTTCAGGAAATGAGAATATAGCTTGGACTAGTCGGGGAATGGAGTGACGGTCCAGATGGTTGTTTTAGTAGTCCTCATTATTCTATGAAATAGTGTGATAATAATTGTAATGAGGACTCCATTGAGAGTGGATATTGTCTAGAAGACAATATTCTTGTTTAAACTCTCTGCTATGTTTTGTCGTATATTACCCGACAGTTGTATAATTAAGTTTGTATTTGTATTCTGTACCATATATTTGGCGACTCAAGATGGGTGATGTATACCTGTTATGGGGGCATCACATTTGGTATCAAAGCTTAGGGATATGATCCCTGGCTGAGATGTGAGATTAGAACTAGGAAGGAAGAAATGGGTAATTCCTTCGCTAGTATGACCTACCTAAGTTTATTTGTTATTTAATTGGTCGGTCAGAGTATAGGAATAATATGTGGCATGTCAATTAACTCTTATTTTGAAATTATATTCTAGAATGATATCTGAAATACAGGAGATTAGAAATGGGAAAATCATGATAGAGAGGAAATAGCATAGGAAGGTACAATAAAGAAAAGAAAGCAAGGTATTCTGATCTCTTCGAACTACTAGGTACGTAAATTTCGAGGGCCAAATTTCATAAGGAGGGGAGATTGTAAGACCCCGAATTTTATGAAATGAAAGTATTCAATTTTTATAATTATTATTCTATTTAGTAAATGATTAAATTGATAAAAGAAATGCGATGTACGCGTGGTTGCACAGTGGCACACGGTATTGTACAATATCTTTGATTATTGATGCTTACGTGAGAAGTCACTCAGTTTTATTCAATTATTATCACAATATTTTATATTATTAAATCAATAATTGAGATGACAAGTTGTTCATATTATTATGTGCAATATTGACGATGTCTAGAAAGTTCTGTCGAGGAAAGGGGTTAGGTTATTTAATTACGCGCCAATAGGGAGAAATCTTTATCGGAAAGCCCCCTCTTTCTTGGGAACGATCTGGTTGTTAATATTGTGAGTTATAATATTAATGATGAATGTTATTAAAAATCAAATTTGAGCTCGGAGTTGAATTTGGAGACGCGGGCGTGATATTTGAGTCCGAAACGATGAAATTAGTAAAAATAGACTATAAACACAAAATTTACCGAGGTTGACTTTTTGGTCAAAAAGTCAACAGATGACTTTTTTAGAAAAAGTCAAACTTCAAAAATTCAAAAATGAAATTATTGATAAAAATATTTTCATTGTGTTGGGATTATTAGTGTTGGTGGAAATCGACAATTATTTCGATAATAATTTATTTTTGGAGGTTAAATTGACCAATCGGGTAATTAATCGGATAAATGAGCAATTAATTGCTATTAATTCACATGCTCATAACTATTTGATCATATGTGTGTACTATTGATTCACATGCATGTACTATTAGGGGTGGTGGTGCAAGATTGATAATACTTGCATGACTAAATTAAAAATAGAGGTATAGATGAAGGTACTATACTATAATTATTTTTTTCACATGTATAGAACTATTGATTCACATGAATGTACTATTACTTCACATGATATACTATTAGGGGAGGTGGTGCAAGTTTGATAATACTTGCAATACTAAATTAAAAATGAAGGAAAAGATGAAGGTATTATACTATAATATTTTGAGCCCCAAAACGTGCAATTATCGAAATTATATTTTCCAATAAATAGAAGCTCATTCTTCCTTCATTCTCACCAATTCACTAAGACTCACAAGAGCAATTATAGAGAGAGAAGCTATAGAGAATGAAAGAAGAAGAGAAGTCTGCTACTTCACTATTCTAGTGTCTAGTTTTCTTCCAAGGTAAGGGGTATTATTTATTTCATATTCTGAAGAGATATTATTTTTTGTATTCGTATGAATATTATTTTCGTTTAATATTCGTAAGGAATATCATCTTCGTTCAATATTCGTAGGAATATTATTTTCGTTCAATAGCCGTAAGGGGTATTATTTATTTCATATTCTGAAGAGATATTATTTTTCGTATTTGTATGAATATTATTTTCGTTCAATATTCGTAAGGAATATCATCTTCGTTCAATATTCATAGGAATATTATTTTCGTTAAACAGTCGTAAGGGGTATTATTTCTTTCGATTTAATGAAGAGAATTATTTTCTTTCAATACTCGTAAGGGGTATTATTTATTTCATATTCTGAAGAGATATTATTTTTCGTATTCGTATGAATATTATTTTCGTTCAATATTCATAAGGAATATCATCTTCGTTCAATATTTGTAGGAATATTATTTTCGTTCAACAGTCGTAAGTGGTTACCGCTCGTCGTAGGATATTTTCTCCCATTGGTTGTCATTTCCCGATACCGCCGCCAATTTGCAGAATACGACCTAGTTGTGGTCCCCCTATTGAACAGACTCATTATCTCACTCTAATAATTGAGTCATGTTCACAACATCTGAATATAGAGAAAATTTGTGAGAAATGAGGTATTGACGAATTTTGGGTTTCAAACCTCTCAGAAACATATGCGTCATACGTTCCTCATTCTCTACCAAATGAGGTGCAAACCTAGATAACTCCGTGAACTTAGCCTCATACTGGGACACAATCATGTTGTTCTGTTCTAGTCTGATAAACTCTAGCTCCTTCATATGACGAATACTTTTAGGAAAGTACTTGTCATTGAACAGTTTCTGAAACACTTCCCAAGACATATTAAGTGCGGCAGGCTGGGTACGCTTCACCAGTAATTTGCCTCACCACGGAACATAAAGGTGGCGAATGGAACCTTCTATTCCTCCGTGCATCCCAAGACATCAAATATCTTGGTAATTTGTTTAACCCACATTTCCGCCTTGATCGGATCCGGCTTTCCCAAAAACTTCGGTGGTCCCAACTCCTTGAACTGTTTGGCTGTGACAAGTCGCGCGTTGCTATTATTTCCACCTGTATTTTGTACACGAGTCTCCCTCATCTGATTTTGCATGAACTGCAAAAAGCTTCTAAATATCCCATCATTCATCGTTTGATTGGTGGTGTTGTTTACAGGAGGAACATTGACGTCCTGTTGCACGTTCTCCTAGTTGGTGATTAAAGGTGTCTCAACGGTCTCATTCACTCCATTGTTAACATTTCCAGCTGTCATTCTCAAATAATGCCATAAAACAAGGATTAATTAAAAAAAATTAACATTCCACATATTATCCTAATATTCTGACCGACCAATTAAACACAAATAAGCTTAGGTAGGACACACTAGCGAAGGATTTACTCATCACTCCCTTCCTAGTTCTAACCCCAGATCTCCATCAGATATTATATCCCTAAGCTCTGATACCAACTGTGATGCCCCCAAAATAGGTCCACACAACCCATTCTGAGTCGCCAAATACATGGTACAGAAAACAACTAAAACTTTATTATTACAATTGTCGTGCAAAATACGACAACACATATGTTGTGAGTTTAAATACAAATATTATCTTCTAAACAATATCCAAACTCAAATAAGTCCTCATTACAATTATTGATACACTATTTTACAAAATAGTGAGGACTGTTAAAACAACGGTCTCGAAACATCACTCTACACCCCGACTAGTTCCCGCTATATTCTCATCTCCTGAGAAGAAAAATGGAACAAAAAGGAAAAGGATGAGCTCAACTAGCCTAGTAAAGAATATTATGACTAAGATAATGAAAAAAACAAATTATCGTTAGCCTTCAATAAATTAGATAAAATATAATGGACAACAAGTTTTAGATCAATATTCGCAGCGGAAATAACAATTCATTAAAAGAGTTAAGTAGAGAATGAAATCTACTTTCTTCTATGATTTAAAAGTCCATCATCAATATTTTATCCCTGTAATATCAATCAATATACATCTTGAATCAAATATTCATCTTTTCACTACAGGCCAAAGATATTCATTCGTATCCGCAGTTGGTCATGTTCACCTCAACACCTGTTCATCTTTGCACTACGGGTTAAAGATATTCATCATGTAATCGTTCATCTTTGCACTACTGGCCAAAGATATTCAGTTATATCACCATTTAGGACTGAGGATGATGAAAATATTTTAAAGAAAACGAATCCAGTGAGATAAAAGATCAAAGATTAGGGATTCGTACTTTAATTTATCCAAGTTTCAAAAATACTCCATAATAATCAATTGTGGAGTAAAATTCAAGAATAAAGATCAAAACATGGATACAATCAAATATAGTAACCATAATAAACATCTTGGACAAAGAAAAGAAAATTTAAATTTTTTGTGAATAGTGTCATATACGTAAATAGTGTCATATATGTGAATAGTAACCCCGGCACGAAAAAGGTAAAAAATTTATAATAAAATTCATATCAAAATTTCGGTATAATGATATTGAAAGAAATAATATCTTTTATGAAAAAATAACATCCCTTATTCAAAAGAATAGTACTTCTCACTAAAATATCGGATATAATGCTGAAGAAAACTTGCACTGCTTATCAACTCTCAAATTATCTAAATACTCACAAAAATACGCTCGATGTTATAGAGAGAGAAAACTTCTGATACTGGTGTGATTTTTATTTCTAACTAAGCACCCTATTTATAGAAAAATGTCAAAACCCCAATGTAGACTAACCAGCTACCGGTGGCTTCCACCATTTGCTATTCACGCACACCACACTTGAACTTCGGCATTTTTCCACCAAAAAACAAAAGTGGGGCCCACCCATATTTTTAATAAAAAACATTTATTTCTTAAACTTAAATAATTCATAATAAATAGCCTTTTATCAAAAAAATACAAATTTTATGTCCATTCCATAGAAAATTTAATTCTCTACAACTTTGTAGAAGAAAGTTTTTCTAAATTCTAAACAGAAAATGACCAAAATCCACATACGGATGATTTTTAATACCTCCATTCTGACAAAATACTGATAAAATACCTCAGCATTAATTCCTTCATTTATAACCACATAAAATAAATATTTCCTTATCATATAAATCAATAATTAATTATTCATAAATAATATTACAGAATCACAATAATGACAACCAGGTCATTCCCAGGAAAGATGGGACTTTTCGATAAGGATTTCTCCTTACTGGCACGCAATTAGGTGACCAAACCCCTTTCCTAGACAAAACTTCCTTAGACATTGCCAATAATGCTATCTAATAATATTATTGAAATAATATGAATTATTGATCTGATAATGGGAAATATTGTGCAGTGATAATTATTGAAACAACAATAATATAAAATATCAACGTAGCAATTATTGAATCAATAAAATAAAATATTGAACCGTAATTACTGTAACAATTATTGAGTAGTGCTTTCTTACGTAAGAATTAATAATCCAAAAATATTGTGCAATACCGTGTGCTACTGTGCAACCACGCGTATTACTTTACTTTACCCATCAGGTATTCCAACAGTGTTAACAGTAACAACTACGCCGTTATTTATAAAAAAAACTCATAGTTGTCGTTTTTTTCATTCGATAGTTTTCTGTTATGGGGCCCACAAATGGCTGCGCCGTCGTACGAATATTCCCCGACAATAAGAATATTCCACAACCAAACGAATATTCCCCGACAACAATGAATATTTTATAACAACTTGCTTATTTTGCTTATTTTGCAAAATTTGCACCTTTTACCCATAACTAACCACATTAATCAAATCCACCCTCTTACTATTTCAAAATAATGAATAGAGGAAATTCAATTTTATTTATAAAAAGTTAGGGTCTTACAGTGTCGCGTTATCGATATATGTATGATGAGACGGTGATTCTTTTCTTATATTTATATTTAATAGTTAGATAATATTAAGATTAAGTGCGAGTTCTTAAAACTTGGACTTATGACAAGTTTTCGACTCATAATCATATGGTATGTTTTTGAGCCCCTAAGCATATGGATAGTCCCTGATTGGTTCTAGGATTACATATTGCTAGAAAAAATTCCTAAACTCATATTATTATGGCAAGTTCATGAACTTCTAACGCGTGGTAAGTTTGATGAACTAAACTGGAGTATAGAAATGTTATGAGTTGAGAACTACGAGTTCTTAGTGTGAAGGGAATTAGTGATGCTAGAAATAGAGAGAATTGTTAAATAGTGGGGTAATGGAGAAGAGATTAAAGTTGGTGGAGAATGGATATTCCAAATCTTCTAGTTATGCTAGATTTCAAAATTTATTAACTTCGTGCTAATGTTTGCACTTTTGTGTTTTTTTAAAAAATATATTGGATCAAGTTATTGAATCGATCAGTGTTTTTAAAAAAAAAATCTATTATTTATATGTGTAAGATAATTGTTTCAGCTAGACAAAAATGATTAGAAAATTATCAAAATGTATTTTGATCGATGAAGTCATTAATGTGGACTAACCTAGTGTTGGATGTGATTATGGAATCGTCAGCCCACTATAGTATGATGTGGCATGACAAAGTCATATAATGACGGAATTCTCAACGTACTAGTGAGACGGTACTGTATCATGACGTCATAAAAGGATTTTTGATTTTCTTTAAACTATGAAAAGATATGCCAATTGAGTTGGCTAAAAATATTTTGATTGATGTCTGAGTTGTTGCTAAAAGTCTATGTGATGCCCCCAAAAATAGGTATACATCACCCATCTTGAGTCGCCAAACACATGGTATATAAATCAAATACAAACTTAATTATACAACAGTCGTGCAAAATACGACGACATATATACTGTGAGTTTCAATACAAATATTGTAACATATATAATACGTCAATATTCATACTCAAATTAATACATGTCATATAAAGTACAGCAGCAAATATTTTAAGTTTCCAAAGGGACACGAGAAGATTTCTGTCCTCTTCATTTTACTGCGGTGCACTTTTGACGCTTTCAGGGTCGAGTTCTCATCACCCTATTGTTGTTCACCAAAATCAATTATTAAGTGACGTATAAAATACGACACACACATCTTAGGTCCTCAATACAATTATATATTGCATGTCATGCCATAGTGAGGACTACTAATGCTATCATCTGGACTGTCAATCCAATCCTCGACTTGTACCAGCTATATTCTCATTTCCTAAAGAGAACAGTGAAGGAAAGGGTGAGCTCAACTAGCCTAGTAAGAAATATTATGACTAAGATAATGCAGAATAAGTTATCATTAGCCTTCAACAATGTTAAACTGATAAAATACAATAGACATCAAGTTTAACTAAAGCGGAACAAGTAATCCATTAGAAAAGTCAAGTAGAGAATAAAATCTACTATCTTCTATGATTTAAAATGTTTTCATCAATTTTTATCGTTGAGACTCAGCTTAATAAATAAACCACATCATCAAGTCATCCCTGCACTACGAGCCAAGGGAAATCATTAATGGTCATGACTATACCAAATAATCCCTCGTCATAATCATACCAAAAACTGTCCATCAATGCACTATAGGCCACTGAGGATTTTTACCACATCATTCGTCACATTACGGTCCTGATTACACCGAATAATCCCTGGTCATAATCACACCAAGTCCATCTATGCACGTAAGCCAAAGATGACTTTCATCACAGTATAAACATGAGAATGATGACAATAATATAATCATTAATCAAACAAAAACAAGGATAAATATTAAAGATTTTAAATTTATCCAAATATTATCAATCACTTAATAAAATCATAATCTAATATTATAACAATATTTTAATCACTTCATAAACTTATAAACAATTTATTTCAATTGTTTACACTCTACCAAATAATGCATTTAATCATTCAAAAATGTCATACTCATAAGATTTTATCACCAATGATCAAATCCCTTATCGAAAATATGCATATACCTTATATAGGATTTCCAAGCCATAAAATCCTATTTTCCAATTTTGTTACTTCACAAAATATATTTAACTCATTTACTCATAACTAGATCATTTTCATGAAAAATACCAAATTAGTCCCAAAAATATTTCTTTTTCGGGATTTAGCAGAATATAGTCCCATATTGAACATATATTTGTCTCGAAATTTTTAAAATTCATTTACTATTTTTCAAAAATCAATCTCTAATTAATTCCTTAAGAAATTAGCTACCTCAAGTTTAACTCCAGAAATTCTCAAATCTTGGCAAGATCTTACACATGTTAACGTGAGCCTCCAGTTTAAATTTCGTGGTCATCGGAGTTATAGAACTCCGGTTATATCGTTTTTCGTCGGAAAAACCTAAATATTGAAATAGTCATAACTTGCTCATTTTAAGTCAGAATGAGCTCATTTTTGGATAGGAGATACTTTATACCATATATTTCCATGTCCCAAAAGGCCGGAATTTTTCTCAAAAATTAAGTGGCCGAAACCCTTACAAAATTTTGGGCAGTAGCCTTTTTGGTATTTTCAGTTTTTGACTCCTTTGCTAAAATCAGTCCACACAAAAATCTACAACACCTTTTTCAGTGATTCCACTTGGATAAGTTAGAAAACTCATACATCTAACTCTAGGACTTGACCACACTCAAAAATTCGAAATATAATAGGAGATATGGTCAATTGAATTTCATGTTCCATTTTCACGAAAATCTGATTTTCAACTCTTTGTGATTTCTAAGAAACTTTCATGTTTTCACATAATAACCAACATAACTCATCATAACACTTAGTAATACTACATATACCCATGATTTTCATCAGTCCAATGCTTTTATAATGACTTTCATCATAATCAACAGTTCAATGATTATATTATGACTTTCATCATAATCCACGTAAACAGACCATTTCCATAATTAAATAAAAAATAAATATAAAGGATCATTCACCATGCATGTGGTAATCCACATATACAGGTTATTCCAACAGAATAATAAAGAATGGAATAACAGAAGAATTCACCATGCATACGATAGATCGCAAGATGCAGAAAGTTATTCTCAGCGTAATAATAAAGAAACGGAACCGTGTCAAAGCGTAATTCAAGACCGATAGGATATTCTAATAGAATAATAAATAATGAAATAACAAAATAATTCACCATGCATGCGATAAACAGCACAGACAGGTTATTCTAACAGAATAATAAATAATGGAACCAGGTCATGCGTAAATGCACAGACAGGATATTCCGACAGAATAATAAAGAATGGAATAATAGAAGAATTTCACCACGTATGCGGTACTTCGAATAGACAGGTTATTCCAACATAATAATAAAGAATGAAATAACAGAAGAATTTCACCATGTATACGGTAGTCCGCGTATACAGATTATTCCAACAAAATAATAAGGAATGGAATAACAGAAGTTCTCTTCATGAATACGAAAGAAATAATACCTCTTACGGTATAACAAATAATATCCCTTACCTTATAAAGAAGAGTACTCCGACGGGTAGGGCGTGAATATACTTGAAGAAAACTTGCACTACGCTCAAAGCTTTCTTAAACTCTAAAGAAATACGTTCAAGATTATAGAAAAAGAATTCTCTCTACAGTTTCTCTCTCTAGAGTTTCAGTGAATTCGTAAGAAATAATGAAGGAATGAGCTTCTATTTATAGAAGAATGGATTGAATAGTAACTAATTCATGAACGGTCCAGATTGATTCACTTTAAAGCAGACTATCAGATTGATTTAATAAAATATTCTAATAAAACAAAATCTTTTTAAATAAAATATAATATATTCTATTTATAATCTAATAAAACGAATAACTTTATAAAAGTATTCTGTTTTATATAAAAAAAAAATTACTATGCAGGAATTATGCAAACATTATGCATAATAAAATATAATATATTCTAATTATTGTCTAATAAAACAAATAACTTTATAAAAGTATTATGTTTTATATAAAAAAAATTTCTATTTTATTACATTAATAATACTAATAAAACAAACTTCATCATCATTATTATAATTCACACTATTAATCGACTAGGTCGTTCCCAGGAAAGAGGGGGCTTTCCAATAAGGATTTCTCCCTATTGGCGCGCAATTAGGTGATCAAACCTCTCCTTGGCAGAACTTCTAGACATCGTTAATATTGCAAATAATAATATTAACAACTTTGTTATCTCAATTATTGATTTAATAATATATAAAATATTGACAATAATTGAATCAAATAACGTGAGATACTATGCGTGCAATTATTGTAGCAATAATTGAACAAAATGAATGACTTCTCACGTAAGCATCAATAATCAATACCTGGTGTGCTACTATGCAACCACGCCAGTATTCGCATGTACTTACTAATGAAAGTAGTTCAACAATATTAACGGTAAAACTTCCGCCGCTATTTTCATAAAAATACTTTTGTTATTTTCTCAATCCGAAAATAATTTCGTTGTGGGGTCCACCAATGATTGTGCCGTCGTACGAATATTCCCCGACACAAAGAATATTCCCCGACCAATCGAATATAATATAACAACTTGCATACTTTACAAAATTTATAAATATTACCCACAACTATAACATTATATTAAATCCACACCATAATATTCAAAAAAATATTTCGAGAAATTTAAATCTTTATTCGTAAAATTTGGGATTTTACAGTCTAAGCTATTTGATTTAGCTAGACGATTGTTGAAAAATGTTTATGAAATTCAAACATTCTTTGAGAAATTATGCTAAACCAGATTGTTCTGGTGCGGAATTTGTATTAAGCTTGAGGTGAACCAACCCCATTTTAGGGGGGAAAGGTTATCGAAAACAATAATTTTAAGCTACGCAATAGCGATAATATGTATGTGCACAATACACAATACGAAGAGCTGATCACCTGGAGTACTAGAAAGGATGGTCCATAGTCTTTTGACTGTTAAAGGTTGCAATTGAAATATCTGTTAAGCTAGGATAAGGTTCAAAGTCTCTACGACTCCTATGCATAATATCAAAACTTTTAAAGGAATCTTTTAAATTCCTGAGTTATTCATATCACTTCCCAATTTTTGAGCAATTATGGAAGATTCTTATTATTCTGAAAAGTGAATATGGAAAGGAGGATATTTCTTAGAAAGAAGTAAGTCATAGAATACGACATGTAATGATGAGTACCTTGAGTAAATAAAAATAATTCTGAGAAGAGAGGGATGAAGTTATCAAAGGAAAATGCGAAATTCTTAAAAGAGAATGTTGTGAAGAATGCAATATTTTACAAAGATCCGTAGAGGAGAACCAATGAATGAATAAAGATTAATTTTTATAAATTGAATGAATGAAGATTAGTAAGTTGAAATTTCGAGAGTGAAATTCTTAAAAAAATGTGTGAATGTGATATCTTGAATATTTATGAGATAGTAAATCATGATATTAAAAGACTGCGACGAATATGGTATACAATGATACTTAGAAAAGGAAATGATTGGATTAAAGAATATATAATACTCGAAATAGTATTGAGTTCAAATAAAGATTATAAAATAAAACATATAAGAGTTTTAATCCTTTAATTAATCTTACAAAAACAAATATAATATGAGATTATTTTAAGTTATCCTATGAATAATCTCGTAAAAATAAATATGTGATTAAGACTATTTAATTCTAAAATTAATAGTCTTGGGATTGTAATTCTTATAAACAAACATGGTCTTAGAGAATTAAGGGAAAGTATAAATCTGCGTGTTTTGTAATTTTTACTTTCTTTATTTTTCTGTCGTGCATACACTTAGTATTCTAATCTTTGCACTTAATTTATATTACCTAATATCAAAAAGACAAAAGGAAAATAAATTTAAGTTTGAACAAGTTTACAAAAAAAAAAGTAGTCGACTGCATTCAACATCTATAATGAATTTATTCAGTCATAAATTTTAAATTATTTATTCAGTCATAAAATTTTAAATTATCAGTGTTACTCATTCTGTCATTCACACCCATTTAACTCCCTTCTCAGTGTACATTACATAAATTTCACCACCAACGAAACACTTAATTTATTTAAAGATAAAAAAAAATCTTATTATTGTTAAGTTTTACAAATAAAATTCCTTTATTTTATTTTTTTATTTTAAGGACTGAAAATTACTTTTTATGGTACGAAATTATCTAAGTTTCGTTTAAGAGTGTAAATGAGTCGAACCGAAGTGAACAGAGGGTTAATCAAATTCGACTCGAAATGTAAGACCCCAACTTTTATGAATAAAGATGAATTTTCTATAATTATCATTTTTAAATATTATGGAATGAATTTGATATAATGTTATAGTTGTGGGTAATATTTAGAAATTTTGCAAAATCATGCAAGTTGTTTATAATATTCGATTGGTTGGGAATATTTAAATTTACTTCAAGCACAATCATTAGTGCAACCCACAACGGAATTATTATTCGGATTGAGAAAATGACAAAAATATTTTTATGAAAATAACGGCGGAAGTTTTACCGTTAACTGTTGAAACACCCGGTTTTAAAAGTACAGGAATACGCGTGGTTGCATAGTAGCACACGGTATTGATTATTGATACTTACGTGAGAAGTCACTCAGTTTTGTTCAATTATTGCGTCAGTAATTGTTGCATAGTATCTCACGTTAATTGATTCAATTATTGTTGATATTTTATAATTGAGATAACGAAGTTATTAATATTATTATTTGCAATATTAACGATGTCTAGAAGTTCTTCCAAGGAGAGGTTTGGTCACCTAATTGCGCGCCAATAGGGAAAAATCCTTATTGGAAAGCCCCCTCTTTCTTGGGAATGACCTGGTCGATTAATAGTGTGAATAATAATAATGATGATGAAGTTTTGTTTTATTAGTATTATTAATGTAATAAAACAGAAAAGCTTTTTATATAATGTAATACTTTTATAAAGTTATTCGTTTTATTAAAGCTAATAGTAAAATCTTTTTTATATAAAGCAGAATACTTTTATAAAGTTATTCGTTTTATTAGGCTAATAGTAAAATCTTTTATATAAAGCAGAATACTTTTATAAAATTATTCGTTTTATTAGGACAATAATTAGAATATATTATATTTTATTATGCATAGTGTTTGCATAGTGCTCTGCATAGTGTTTGCATAGTAAAATCTTTTAAAAGTTATTCGTTTTATTATATTATAAATAGAATATATTATATTTTATTGTAAACCAACTGGATCGTCTGCTTAAAGTAAATCGATCTAGACTGTTCATGGATTGGTTATTATTCGATTCATTCTTCTATAAATAAGCTCGTTCTTCATTATTTCTTACTTAATTCAATTGAAACTCTAGAGAGAGAAGCGTAGAGAGAATTATTCTTCTATCTTGGCGTATTTCTTTAGCGTTTAAGAAAGCTTTAAGCGTAGTGCAAGTTTCTTTAGTATATCCCCGCCTTTACCGTGGTGAGAGTACTCTTCTTTATATAAGGTAAGGGTATTATTTCTTCAGATTCATGAAGAGAACTTCATTATTCCATTCTTTATTATTTTGTTGAATAACTCGTATCTGGGGACTACCCTATACTTGGTGAAATTCTTCTGTTATTCAATTCCTTATTATTCTGTTGGAATAATATGTATATGCAAAGTATCGCATACATGGTGAAATTCTTCTGTTATTCCATTCTTTATTATTCATTGGAATAACTGTCTGCGCGGGCACCGCATACATGGTGAAATTCTTCTCGTTATTCCATTCTTTATTATTACATTGGAATATCCTCGCCTACGCGCGCTTTTACACGGACTGGTTCCGTCTTTATTATTCTGTTGAATATCATCGTGCGCTTTTACGCCGACACTGGTTCCGTTATTTATTATTCGTTGGAATAACACATCATGGCAACCGCATGCATGGTGATTTCATTGTTATTCCATTCTTTATTATTACATTGGAATATCCCGCTTGCGTGGTATTATATACTTTGACTGGTTCCGTTATTTATTATTCTGTTGGAATAACATGTCCATGCGAAGTACCGCATGCATGGTGATTTCTGTTATTATTCCATTCTTTATTATTCTGTTGGAATATCATGTCGGTGCGTATTACACCTGACCTGGTTCCGTTATTTATTGTTCTGTTGGAATAACCTGTCTATGCGAAGTACCGCATGCATGGGAATTTCTTTTGTTATTCCATTCTTTAATATACTCAGTTGGTTAAAGTTTTGACTTCTATACTCCATGAAATTAGTGGAATATCCTTGATATTTGCACTTCATCCAGTATCTTTTCATGGAAATATTCTTCTTAGCATTCTTAAATTTTACTCTACAAAGAAGTATCATGTTGACAATTTGGACGTTATTAGTTCCTGGATAAATTAATTCTTGAACTTATTTTATTGAATTCTTATATCATTGTCATCATCCTCATATTTATATTTTGTTGAAAAGTCATACGTGGCTTTTGTAGTGCATAGATGGACTTGGTATGATTATGACCGAGGATTATTTGGTGTAATCATGGACCGTAATGTTACAAATGACGTGGTAAAAGTCATCATTGTGGCGTAGTGCATTGATGGACGATTGTTGGCATGATCATGACCATTGATGAATACACAAATATCATTCGCCCGTAGTGCATGGATAAATTGTGGTTGTGATACTAATGAATATCCTTGGTAGTAGTGCGGGGATGATGTGGTTTATTTATTGTCGAGTCCCGTTGATAAAAGTGATGAAAACCTTTTAAATCATAAAAGATAGTAGATTTTATTCTCTACTTGACTTTTTAATGGATTGCATGTTCATTGCAGTTAAACTTGATGTCTATTGTATTTTATCGGTTTAACATCTTTGTTGAAGACTAATGATAATTTATTCTGCATTATCTTAGTCATAATATTTCTTCTTGGGCTAGTTGAGCTCACCCTTTATTTCACCGTTCTCTTCAGAAATGAGAACGAAGGGGACTAGTCGAGAGCGGAGTGGCGGTCCCGGATGGTAGTATTAGTAGTCCTCACTATTCTGTTAAATAGGGTGACAATAAATGTAATGAGGACTTATTCTGAGAGTGGATATTGTCTAGAAGACAATATTTGTATTAAAACTCACAACTTTCTAGTTGTATATTAAAGATTGTATTTGTATTTTATACCATGTATTTGGCGACTCAGAATAGGTGATGTATACCTATTTTGGGGGCGTCACAGTTGGTATCAAAGCTTAGGGATATGATCCCTGGCTAAGATGTGAGACAAGAACTAGGAGGGAGAGGCGGGAATTCCTTCGCTAGTATGACCTACACAAGTTTATTTGATATTTAATTGGTCGGTCGAGTATAGGGATAATATGTGATATGTTAATTAACCCTTGTTTTGTGGCAGTGTTTGAAAATGGCATCCGAGAATGTTGAGAACATCAATGGAGCACAAGGAGACCGTTGAGTCTCCACAGATCAATAATCGAGGATAATGTGCATCGAAGGCGACAATCCTCATGCAAACAACAACACCGACCAAATGATGAACGATGAAATGTTAGAGGCTTCATGCAATTCATGCAACATCAAAGTAGAGGCGTCTCTATCCAAAATGCGGTGGAAACATTGGCAACTCTCGGAATGATCACCGCCAAATAGTTCAAGGAGTGGGATCACTTTGGAGTTTTTGGAGATCCAAAACCACTTAAAGTGAGGCGTGGATAAAAGCAGATCAACAAGATATTTGATGTCTTGGGTTGCTCCGAGGAGAAGGTTCCCTTTGCCACCTTCATGTTGTGGGTAGAGGCAGATTACTGGTGGAAATCTGTAAAGCGTACTCAACCTGCCGCACTGAAGATGTCTTGGGAAAGGTTTCAAGAACTTTTCAACGACAAGTGCTTTCCCGAAAGTATTCGTCACATGAAAGAGGTAGAGTTCATTAAACTGGAGCAAAACAACATGACCGTGTGGCAGTACGAAGACAAGTTTGCCGAAATGTCCCGGTTTGCGTCCCATTTGGTTGATAATGAGGAGAGAATGACGCGAATGTTTCTAAGAGGTTTGAAACCCGAGATACGTCAATATCTTATCTCTCATAAACTGTGTTTGTATTCAGATGTTGTTAATAGGGCTCAGTTATTAGAGCGCGATAATGAGTTAACCCAACCAAAAGAGAGCAGCCGAAAAAATGATAATACCAGTGATAACAATCATCAAAGCGGTGACAATAAGCGTGGAGGGAATCAACATGCCAGAAATGGTAACCACTTCGGTGGTAATCATGGCCTAAATAATAAGAATGGACATTTCAAGAAGAGGAGATTCAACAATGATGGAAAGACGTCAGCACCAGCACCCGTTGTTAAGGAAGGAGAACGACCACCTACCATATGCTTCAAATGCGGAGGGATTTGTCATCTACAGTGATGCTTCAGGCAAAGGGTTAGGATGTGTTCTCATGCAACATGGGAAAGTCATAGCCTATGCCTCTCGACAACTCAAAGAGTATGAGAGGAATTATCCTACTCATGATCTAGAGTTGGTAGCTGTTGTCTTCGCACTTAAAATTTGGAGGCATTACTTGTATGGGGAGAAAGTGGAGATCTTTACGGATCATAAAAGCCTCAAATATTTCTTCACTCAAAAGGAACTCAACATTCGACAACGACGTTGGCTTGAACTGTTGAAAGATTATGATCATACCATCCTATATCATCCTAAAAAAGCAAACGTGGTAGCTGACGCATTGAGTAGAAGATCATATGCGGGTACGAGTGCGATATTGTCAACGCAAAGGCCCATTTTGTATGACTTGCAAAGGATGAAGATAGAGATAAAGGCTCCAGGGACCCACGTGATGATGGCGAATATACGAGTAGTACCAACTTTAATCGATAAAGTTAAAGATGCTCAAATTACAAACCTGGAGCTGATGCATATGAAAAAGAAAGTGCAAGAAGGAGCTATGCCGGAAGCAAGAATCAATAAAGAAGGAATACTTCGAGTCAACACCAGACTTTGTGTTCCTAACGACCCTGATTTAAAGTATAAAATCATGATGGAGGCGCATAACACACCGTTTGCAATCCATCCTGGGAGTACCAAAATGTATCATGATCTTCGACATACATTTTGGTGGGGCAATATGAAAAGGGAGATATATTTATTTATCTCAAGGTGTTTAACTTGTCAACGAAAGTCGGCGAGCATCAAGTACCAAAAGGTCCATTGCAACCACTTGAAATTCGAGAATGGAAGTGGGGCACATTACCATGGATTTCATTCATTGGTCTTCCCAAGGTTTCTCAAGCGTAGATGCGATTTGGGTCATTATTGATAGATTGACCAAGTCGCTCATTTCTTACCTATACGAGAAACTTATACACTTGAACGTCTTGCTCGTATGTACATAAACGAGGTTGTAAGATTGCATGGTATGCCAGTATCCATAGTTTTCGATCGAGACCCAAATTCACTTCACGATTGTGGGTTAGTTTGCAAAAAGCTATGGGCATGGATTTTCGATTTAGTTCAGCATATCATCCTTAGACGAAGCAGGCAATTAGAGAGGACTATTCAAACTCTTGAAGATTTATTAAGACTCGTGTCCTTGACTTCAAGGAAGTTGGGACAAGTTCTTACCATTGGTGGAGTTTTCCTACAACAACGGTTATCAAGCAAGTATTGGCATGGCTCCATTCAAGCGTTGTATGGAAAAAAGTGTCGATTCTCGAAGATATCTTTGGGATGAGGTGGGTGAAGCAACGTTGTTGGGGACCGAGGAGTTAATGCACGTATGACTACGGAAAAGATACAAACGATCTAGCAACGTATAAAAACCTCACAAGATCGACAAAAGAGTTATGTTGATCTTCATCGAAAGGACGTGGAATTCGATATTGGAGATCATGTGTTGTTATGTGTTGCTCTATGGAAAGGAGTTACGAGATTTGGAAAGAGAGGAAAGCTCAATCCTCGATTCATTGGCCCATTTTTAATCCTCAATCGAGTAGGGACTGTATCCTATAGACTTGCTTTACCGCCAAGTATGTCTCGTATTCATAACGTTTTGCATATATCCATGTTATGTAAATATGTGAAAGATCCGAACTACATTATTGAGTTAGAACCGAACGAAATAGCGGAAGATTTAACGTATGAAGAGGTTCCTGTTCAAATCTTGGATAAGAATGAACATATTCTACGCTCCAAGGTTATACCTCAAGTCAAAGTTTTATGGAGGAAGCACGATGTTGAGAAAATGACCTGGGAGTTAGAATCTGAAATAAAATCAAGGTATCCTTACCTCTTCGACATACCAGGTACGTACCCTAATTTCGAGGGTGAAATTTAATAAGAAGGGGAGATTATAAGACCCCAACTTTTATGAATAAAGATGAATTTTCTATAATTATCATTTTTAAATATTATGGAATGAATTTGATATAATGTTATAGTTGTGGGTAATATTTAGAAATTTTGCAAAGTACACAAGTTATTTATAATATTCAATTGGTCAGGGAATATTTGTACGACGGCACAATCATTGGTGGACCCCACAACAGAATTATTGTCGGATTGAGAAAATGATAAAAATATTTTTATGAAAATAACGACGGAAGTTTTACCGTTATCTGTTGAAACACCCGGTTTTAAAAGTACAGGAATACGCGTGGTTGCATAGTAGCACACGGTATTGATTATTGATGCTTACGTGAGAAGTCACTCAGTTTTGTTCAATTATTGCTTCAATAATTATTGCATAATATCTCACGTTAATTGATTCAATTATTGTTGATATTTTATAATTGAGATGACGAAGTTATTAATATTATAATTTTCAATATTAACGATGTCTAGAAGTTACGCTTGATGAGAGGTTTGGTCACCAAATTGCTTGGCTATGATAGGGAGAAATCCTTATTGGAAAGCCCCTCTTTTCCGAGAGCGACACAAGTCGATTAATAGTGTGAATAATAATAATGATGATGAAGTTTTGTTTTATTAGTATTATTAATGTAATAAAACAAAAACTTTTTATATAAAAAATGAATACTTTTATAAAGTTATTCGTTTTATTAAAGCTAGTAGTAAAATCTTTTTATATAAAGCGAGAATACTTTTATAAAGTTATTTGTTTTATTAGACAATAATTAGAATATATTATATTTTATTATGCATAGTGTTTGTATAGTGCCTACATAGTAAAATCTTTTTAAAAGTTATTCGTTTTATTAGATTTAAATAGAATATATTATAAATATTGTAAACCAATCTGGACCGTCCGTTTAAAGTAAATCGATCTGGACCGTTCATGGATTGGTTACTATTCAGTCCATTCTTCTATAAATAGAAGCGCATTCCTTCATTATTTCTTATGAATTCACTGAAACTCTAGAGAGAGAAACTGTAGAGAGAATATTTCTTCTATCTTGAGCGTATTTTTTTAGCGTTTAAGAAAGCTTTGACCGTAGTGCAAGTTTCTTCAAGTATATCCCGCCTCTACTGGTGAGTACTCTTCTTTATAAGGTAAGGGGTATTATTTCTTTCGTATTCATGAAGAGAACTTCTATTATTTCATTCTTTATTATTTTGTTGGAATAACCTATATACGGGGACTACCCTATACTTTGTGAAATTCTTCTGTTATTCAATTCCTTATTATTCTGTTGGAATAATCTGTATATGCAAAGTATCGCATACATGGTGAAATTCTTCTGTTATTCCATTCTTTATTATTACGTTGGAATAACTTTCATCATCTAATACCGCATACATGGTGGAATTCTACATTATTCCATTATTTATTATTACATTGGAATATCACATGCATGCGTTTTACTAGGACTGGTTCCGTCTTTATTATTCTATTGGAATATATCCCACATGCGTGCGTTTTACATGGACACTGGTTCCGTTATTTATTATTTTGTTGGAATAACTGTACATCTAAATACCGCATGCATGGTGATTTTCATTGTTATTTCATTCTTTATTATTCTACTAGAATATCACTGTCGAGGGCGTATTACTTTGATCCGTTCCGTTATTTATTATTTTGTTGGAATAACTTTGTCCATGCAAGTACCGCATGCATGGTGATTTTGTTGTTATTCCATTCTTTATTATTCATTGAAATATCTGCGGGCATGCATTACACTTTGACTTGGTTTAGATTATTTATTATTTACATTGGAATAAACATCTATGCAAAGTACCGCATACATGGTGATTTCTTTTGTTATTCTATTCTTTATTATACTCAGTTGATTAAAGTTTTGACTTCTATACTCCATGAAATTAGTGGAATATCCTTGATATTTGCGCTTCATCCAGTATCTTTTCATGGAAATATTCTTCTGAGCATTCATAAATTTTACTCTACAAAGAAGTATCATGTTGACAATTTGGACGTTATTAGTTCCTAGATAAATTAATTCTTGAACTTGTTTTATTGAATTCTTATATCATTGTCATCATCCTCATATTTATATTTTGTTGAAAGTCATCTGTGGCCTGTAGTGCATAGATGGACTTGGTATGATTATGACCAGGGATTATTCGGTGTAATCATGACCATTGATGAATACACAAATATCCTTGGCCCGTAGTACATGGATAAATTGTGGTTGTGATACTAATGAATCATGATGGAGGCGCATAACACACCGTTTGCAATCCATCCTGGGAGTACCAAAATGTATCATGATCTTCGACATACATTTTGGTGGGGCGATATGAAAAGGAGATAGCTATTTATTTATCTCAAGGTGTTTAACTTGTCAACGAGTCGGCGGAGCATCAAGTACCAAAAGGTCCATTGCAACCACTTGAAATTCCGGAATTGAAGTGGGGCACATTACCATGGATTTTAAATTCATTGGTCTTCCCAAGGTTTCTCAAGGCATAGATGCAATTTGGGTCATTATTGATAGATTGACCAAGTCTGCTCATTTCTTACCTATACGAGAAACTTATACACTTGAACGTCTTGCTCGTATGTACATAAACGAGGTTGTAAGATTGCATGGTATGCCAGTATCCATAGTTTCCGATTGAGACCCAAGATTCACTTCACGATTGTGGGTTAGTTTGCAAAAAGCTATGGGCATGGATTTTCGATTTAGTTCAGCATATCATCCTTAGACGAACGGGCAATCAGAGAGGACTATTCAAACTCTTGAAGATTTATTAAGACTCTGTGTCCTTGACTTCAAGGGAAGTTGGGACAAGTTCTTACCATTGGTGGAGTTTTCCTACAACAACAGTTATCAAGCAAGTATTGGCATGGCTCCATTCGAAGCGTTGTATGGAAGAAAGTGTCGTTCTCCAGTATGCTGGGATGAGGTGGGTGAAGCAACGTTGTTGGGACTGGAGTTAGTACGTATGACTACGGAAAAGATACAAACAATCTGGAAACGTATAAAAACCTCACAAGATCGACAAAAGAGTTATGTTGATCTTCATCGAAAGGACGTGGAATTCGATATTGGAGATCATGTGTTGTTATGTGTTGCTCCATGGAAAGGAGTTACGAGATTTGGAAAGAGAGGAAAGCTCAATCCTCGATTCATTGGCCCATTTTTAATCCTCGATCGAGTAGGGATCGTAGCTTTATAGACTTGCTTTACTGCCAAGTATGTCTCGTGTTCATAACGCGTTTTTCATATATCCATGTTACGTAAATATGTGAAAGACCCAAACTACATTATTGAGTAGAAGCCGGATGAAATAGCGAAAGATTTAACGTATGAAGAGGTTCCTGTTCAAATCTTGGATAAGAAGGAACATATTCTACGCTCCAAGGTTATACCTCAAGTCAAAGTTTTATGGAGGAAGCACGATGTTGAGAAAATGACCTGGGAGTTAGAATCTGAAATAAAATCAAGGTATCCTTACCTCTTCGACATACCAGGTACGTACCCTAATTTCGAGGGTGAAATTTCATAAGAATGGGAGATTGTAAGACCCCAACTTTTATGAATAAAGATGAATTTTCTATAATTATCATTTTTAAATATTATGGAATGAATTTGATATAATGTTATAGTTGTGGGTAATATTTAGAAAATTTTTAAAGTACACAAGTTGTTTATAATATTCAATTAGTCAGGGAATATTCGTACGACGGCACAATCATTGGTGGACCCCACAACAGAATTATTGTCGGATTGAGAAAACGATAAAAATATTTTTTATGAAAATAACGGTGGAAGTTTTCTGGTTAGGTTGTTGAAACACCCGATGTTAAAAAATGCGAGAATACGCGTGGTCGCACAAAGAGTAGCACACGGTATTTATTATTGATGCTTACGTGAGAAGTCACTCAGTTTTGTTCAATTATTGCTTCAGTAATTATTGCATAGTATCTCACGTTAATTGATTCAATTATTATTATATTTTATAATTGAGATGAAGAAGTTATTAATATTATTATTTGCAATATTAATGATGTCTAGAAGTTCTGCCAAGGAGAGGTTTGGTCACCTAATTGCGCGCCAATAGAGAGAAATCCTTATTGGAAAGCCCCATCTTTCCTGAGAACGACCTGGTCGATTAATAGTGTGAATAATAATAATGATGATGAAGTTTTGTTTTATTAGTATTATTAATGTAATAAAACAAAAAACTTTTTTATATAAAATAGAATACTTTTATAAAGTTATTCGTTTTATTAAATTTAATAGTAAAAAATTTTTTATATAAAGCAGAATACTTTTATAAAGTTATTTGTTTTATTAAACAATAATTAGAATATATTATATTTTATTATGCATAGTGTTTGTATAGTGCCTGCATAGTAAAATCTTTTTAAAAGTTATTCGTTTTATTAGATTTAAATAGAATATATTATAAATATTGTAAACCAATCTGGACCGTCCGTTTAAAGTAAATCGATCTGGACCGTTCATGGATTAGTTCTTATTCGATCCATTCTTCTATAAATGAAAGCTCATTCCTTCATTATTTCTTACGAATTCAATGAAACTCTGAGAGAGAAAGCTAGAGAGAATATTTCTTCTATCTTGAGCGTATTTTTTTAGCGTTTAAGAAAGCTTTGACCGTAGTGCAAGTTTCTTCAAGTATATCCCCGCCCTACCGTCGGAGTACTCTTCTTTATAAGGTAAGGGGTATTATTTCTTTCGTATTCATGAAGAGAACTTCTATTATTTCATTCTTTATTATTTTGTTGGAATAACCTATATACGGGGACTACCCTATACTTTGTGAAATTCTTCTGTTATTCAATTCCTTATTATTACATTGGAATAATCTGTATATGCAAATATCGCATACGTGGTGAAATTCTTACATTATTCCATTCTTTATTATTCATTGGAATAACTTCATACTGCCAAGTATCGCATACATGGTGGAATTCTTACATTATTCCATTATTTATTATTCTGTTGGAATATCACATGCATGCGTTTTTACAGGACTGGTTAAAATCTTTATTATTCTATTGGAATATCCGTCATGCATGCGTTTTCGCCTGGGACACAGTTAGATTATTTATTATTTTGTTGGAATAACTTTGTACATCGCAATACCGCATGCATGGTGATTTCTGTTGTTATTTCATTCTTTATTATTCTACTAGAATATCCTGTCAGTGCGTATTACGCCTGATCTGGTTCCGTTATTTATTATTTTGTTGGAATAACTTTGTCATGCAAGTCTGCGCATGCATGGTGATTTTTGTTGTTATTCCATTCTTTATTATTCTGTTGAAATATCATAGCCGGTCAAGTATTACTTTGACACAGTTTAGTTTATTTATTATTCATTGGAATAACTTGCATCATCAAAAATACCGCGTGCGTGGTGATTTCTTTTGTT
Source organism: Panax quinquefolius (assembly GCA_020205615.1). Taxonomy (NCBI): domain Eukaryota; kingdom Viridiplantae; phylum Streptophyta; class Magnoliopsida; order Apiales; family Araliaceae; genus Panax; species Panax quinquefolius. The sequence continues at coordinate 32,419,415 of CM035158.1, forward strand.
ATTCTATTCTTTATTATCTCGGTTGATTAAAGTTTTGACTTTATACTCCATGAAATTAGTGGAATATCCTTGATATTTGGCGCTTCATCCAAGATATCTTTTCATAGAAATATTCTTACGAGCATTCATAAATTTTACTCTCTACAAAGAAGTATCGTGTTGACAATTTGGACGTTATTAGTTCCTAGATAAATTAATTCTTGAACTTGTTTTATTGAATTCTTATATCATTGTCATCATCCTCATATTTATATATTTTGTTGAAAGTCATCGTGGCTCAGTAGTGCGTAGATGGACTTGGTATATGATTATGATGAGGGATTATTGATTGTAATCATGACCAATTTGATGAATACACAAATATCCTTGGCCAGTAGATACATGGATAAATTGTGGTTGTGATATTAATGAATCGTGATGGAAGTAGCATAACACAACGCTAGTTTGCAATCCATCCTGGAGTACACTTTAAAATGAAAAATATATTTCTTATTACACTTTATAAATATAAAGTCACACTTAAAATGTAAAATAAAATAAAATAATAATTAATTATCTTAATTTGATTTAATTTTTATATATTATAAAAACATCAAATATCTAATTGAATCTGCTTTATAAATGAGTATATATATATATATATATATATATATATATATATATATATATATATATATATATATATAGAGAGAGAGAGAGAGAGAGTCGATTAGTTAGGAGTTAGGATCCGATCAAATCGAAACTTTTATTTTTAAAACTACTAAAAAAAATTATGGAAGTTGAATTTTTACGTAATATAGTGTTTTGGGTGTGATTTGGATACATATAACAAAACGCGTATGCATATAGTGTATATAATAAAAAATATGTGCATGCATGACATATTTTTGTTATATGTATCCAAATCACACCCAAAACACTGTATTATGTAAAAATTCAACTTTCATAATTTTTTTTTATAATAATTTTAAAAAAAAATTAAAAAATAATAATTTTAGGGTCCGTATTTTAATCCGATCAAGAGGCCGGACAAGATCTCTCTCTACAGCAATAATACTCCTTAAAGAGCATTACTATTTAAGACTTCAGAGGCTCCGTGTTTTTCCAAATCTCTCCCCTCATTTGTTTCTGTTTCATGACCGATGAGAGCAAAAAAGACCCAACTCTCTTCTCTCCTGCGAACTTTCACAAAACAAACTTTCTCCAACTCTCACTTTCTCCAGACGAAGCCAAGACCGAATCGAAGTAGCTAGCGGTTCCTTTGATAAACTTGAGCTGCAGAAAGGAAAAGCCCTATAATCGAACCCCTCAAGTCCTCACTTCGATTTTGCTCGATTCGGTAAGGGCTTCGGTTTTGTTTTTCTATTTTATCTGTTAAAATTGTCAGGCATCCATCTTAAAATCTTAAATTTCACCGACCCTTTATAAAAGTTCAATCTTTGTGACTATTTGCAGACAATGTGCTCATGTAAAGTCTTAAACTTCAATCTTTGTTTTTCTCTTTTCTCTTTGTGACTATTTACATGTAATGGGTTTATGTTGGGTGTTGTAATGTTATTTGGCTAAATTCAAAAAATATGGGGTTAGTTTTACAGGGTCATTGTATTTTGGAATTAATTCTGACTGATTTGGATTTTCGGTAGGCTGGTTTTGTAGCAGTGTCAGATTTTTGTTTTGGGGCTGCTTGTGATGTAAAGAGCTGGTTCTTTTGTTGTGGTATAAGTTTCAAACAGTGAATGTTGAGATGCTAAAAGATTGAATTTTTATTCTTCATTTTATAGGGTTATTGAATCTTGGAATTAATTTGGAGTGATTTGGATTTTGGGCATTCTGGGTTTGTTACAGTTTTCAAGAATTGATTTTGTTTTGGGGGGTGTTTGTGATGCATTGGGAATGGTTGGTTTATTGTGATTAAAGTTTGATTTGTTATTGTGATGCATTTGTTATTGTGATGTACAAATAAGTGAAAGGTTAAGTTTAAGTTCAATTTACAATTCCTTCCATGTGTACAAAGCAGGGTCAATAATAGCCTTCTCTTTTGAAGACATATTTAACAGAAGAATCACAAGTTTCTGCTCCCTACAAGTGCAGCAAACATTAAAATACATATGTAACATTCATATACATATAAAAATGATTATTTTTTCATAAATGTATAGATACGCATGAGAGGCTCAAATTTATAGATAAGAAGCAGAAATTCCCCATTTTTAGTACATCAGAGCTTCAAGCTGAAGTTACAGAACTTCATTAACTCTCTTATATCACGACAGATTTCGAATAGTTTTACAAATTATAACAACAAACCCGACACATCTGATTGTTATCTGTAGGAAACTCATTCCTAATTACTCATGAAGATCATCCAAGTAATAAATTTTCAGATATTTTTGTCGGTGAATAAAATGCATCACACAGTCAAATTTCAGTAAGCACCGCATATATAGATTCTAAATTAACTTCAGGTAAATATTTTCTTATTTCTAGATCGTATCATCAGCTTATTGATACAGAACAAAACTATAAAATTAGTGTAAAACTCAACATAAAAATGGGTATAAATCAAAGAACAGTTGTATTCTCCTTATACAATAAAATAAATGTGTAAATATTTATCGGCTTTGATGATGAGCTTCTCGGGAGCATAAACCCATCACATGTATAAATATCTCTAATCTGTGTAAAAAACAGCAACAGATAAAGAAAGGGAGATTGATACGAATAAAATGATGGGTCAATTCTTTTCGAAATTACACAAATAAAGAAAGGGTATACCGAATCGAAGTCGAGATCTGGGCATAGACTTCGATTCTTGGTCTCCGTCTTCTTGCTTGATTCGAATTTTGCTAGGAAGGTTTTGTGAAGGAGAGAAATAGGGCATCGCAGCTCACGTTTTGTTTTGGACAGAGGAGAGAGAATGTTAAAAAAGAAAAACACGGAGGCTTAAATAAGAATGCTCTTTAAGGGATAAGGAGGTTGCTCCTGAACGGGGCCGTATATATATATACGGTCCGGGGGTGAGCTCGGGTGAGTTGGATAAGAGGTGAGCTTAAGATCCGGATTATATATATATATATATATATATATATATATATATAATAGTTTGAATATTAAAGTAGTTGATAACTTTGTTCAAATTTTAAGAGCATCAGAATTAGATTATATTATTGATTATTAATTATTAATACTAGTCTTCGATTTCGATACTATGGACGGTATTATGGACAGTGGGATTTATTTTAAGGAAAAATGATAGATATTTGAATCTAGCTTTGGTTCGTTTACGGCCTGTCTCGTCTTCTTTTCCTTCCACTCTCATTTTCCTCTGTCTCGCTGGGTACAAGGACTCATGGAGCAGCCAAACCTTGCGTTCTTGAGCTCGATCAGTTCTTCATCAAACTCTTCGATCTACCTGCATTAATTCGTTCAGGTATTTAATTTAATTTGATCAAAATTGTATTTATGTATTTCCCAAAAAATTAGCAAGACTGAGCCAAGTATTTACCAAATATTCCTCATTTATGAGAATGAACATGGATACAGTATAGTTGTGATTTTGCTTATGAAAATAGTGTCCTGCCGTTATTGGTATTATTCATGAACCTGGATTTTGTAGTGGGTTCCGCTATTATTTTGTTTTTGGAGATTACTTCAGCCCTATTTTAATTTTTCAGGGGTGTTATTTAATTTTATCCAATTTTAATACCTAAAATTACAGCATATTATGTAAATTAGGTCGTCAATTAGATTTGGAATGATCCAAATTACTATTTTTTCCTTTTCATTTTCTGGGTAAAAAGGTTTTTGGTGTCTAACATGATTTTGATGAGATGGGAATTCACAGCTAGTTTGTTTAAACTATAGTCTATACACCATAATGTCATAGCTAATTTTTATTTTTTTTTGTATTTTGTTTGGTATTCTGTTAAACAATTACTGTCCTTTTTTAAAAAAATTTAATCATGTGATGCACATATAGCTGGTTTATGCATCAATTTCAAAACAAGATTTTATGTATGGAAAATGTTTTTTTACGAACAGAATATGAAAGAATACTGCAAATAACCAACTCTTCTTTTAACTGAATATGTCTAGTAATTAACTTTTGGTGAAAAGGTACTGTATGACTTCTTTAGTAGAACTGTGAGACAGTTATCAGATTCTTTTCATCCTTGAGGTTATGTTTTATCATAATGGTAATGTAATTTATTACGGGCTAAATTTTTTATGCTATTTTCAGTTTTAAATTATCAAACATGTATAAATAAAGTGCATGTTAGTTTGTCTACAATGTTTAGATTATTTCATGTGCCTTTTTTGTTTGAACTTTTGATGCAGGTTATTGATACATCTTATTCCAACGGAGATTATGAGATTCATTTTTTCTGGAAATGGATAAACGCAAATATATTTTATACTGCGGGAAGTATCATTCTTGGATTCATGATGTTGTTAAGAAAAGGCTTACTGGATGATTTTCTGCTTAGGCCACAATTGAGCCTCTGTCAGGTACTTGTGTAGGTTTTATTGGTATACTAAATGGCACTATGGTTGGCAAAAGCAACTATTCTCGTCAAAAGATATTCATCACTTGTCCTTGTGGGTTCAGCTACGGAGAAGTTTGCCTTAAGATCAATTTGTGACAAAGAATCTACTCTCAGCTACAATATCAGAAAGCTACATGTACCAGGTGTAAGCAATGAACAGCATCTGGGTTCTTATCACCATCATATATGTACAAGTAGTAGCTCAAAAAGGACATGGTTGGAAGAATCTTCTCGCTCAGTGTTGTTGGAAAGGCTTGAAATTTCTTTAAAAGATCATCAAGTGGATGAAGCATGGGATGCCTATGTTGATTTTAAAACCCTGTATGGTTTTCCTCAGCAATCTCTGATGAGCAAGCTCATCACTGAGTTGTCATACTCCTCTGATCCCAATTGGCTTCGAAGAGCATGTAATTTAGTCTTTTTAATTATAAAGGAGAAATCAGATTTACTTCGACCTTACTTACTGACTAACCTGTCTCTTTCGTTAGCAAGAGCTCAAATGCCACTTGCTGCATCCATGATTCTTAGATTGATGTTGGAGAAAGAGAGTTTACCTTCAGTGAATACTTTGGGACTGCTCATTCTTCATATGGTGAATACAGAGATTGGGATGTGTCTGGCGTCAAATATCTTGGTTGAGATTTGTGAATACTGTCAACTTGTTGTGCAAAAAAATCCACTTATGCAAAGCAGATAAAACCTGATACTACGATCTTTAACCTTGTTCTTGATGCTTGTGTGAGGTTTGGATCATCTTTTAAGGGCCATCAGATTGTAGAGTTAATGGCACAAGTAGGGGTTGTGGCTGATGCACACACCATCACTTCAATTGCACAGATCCACGAGATGAATTGTCAGAGGGATGAGTTGAAGAAACTTAAAGATCATATCGAGAAGGTTTTAGTTCCTTCTGTTTGTCATTATCGGCAGTTTTATGAAAGTCTGCTCGGCTTGCACTTCCGATTTAATGATATAGATGCTGCTTCTGGACTGATAATGGATATGTATAAATACCAGGAGTTCATTTCTAGTCAAGAGGATAGGAGGAGATCACAGAATCCTTGCCTTGTCTCAATTGGTTCTCACAATCTCAGGATAGGGATGAGATTACAAATTTTACCTCAGCTACTGCAGAAGGATCCAGTCCTCAAAGTGGAAGGTAAGCAGGAGCTTGTTATGTACGAGAATGGAAAACTCATTCTTAGCAACAAGGCACTGGCCAAGATTATCATGGGATACAAGAGATCTGGGAGGATTAGCGAGCTGTCAAAACTTTTAAGTAGCATTCAGAAGAATGTTGCTTCACTGCAAGAAGAATTTCTATGTTCTGGTGTATTTGATGCGTGCATTCATGTGGGGTGGCTAGAGACTGCTCATGACATTTTGGAAGACTTGGAATCTGTAGGGACACCCCTGGGCTCTAGTTCTTATACATCATTATTCAAAGCTTATTACAAACAAAAGATGTTTAGGGAAGCAGAGGCTTTGCTGAAACAAATCCGCAAAGCTGGTGTCTTTGGAAACATGTCTGATGAGATGGTTGTCTCTACAAGTCTTTCACAAAACGAAAAGAGTTCTTTGTCAGCAGCAGTTTGTTCACGTGCAAAGTCAAATTTGGCTGAGTCTCTTGTGCGAGAAATGAGGGAAGAGGAGAAAGAGCTCCCTTTTGTGGTTAACGAGCTCAACTCTTCTATTTACTTCTTCATGAAGGCCAATATGATTGGCGATGCCTTGAAGACAAGAATGCAAGAGATGAAGGTCCATCCTACATTGTCAACTTTCATTACTATGGTTTATGGGTATTCTTCTCTGGAGATGTATCACGAAATCACAATCTTATGGGGAGATATTAAGAGGAATATGGAGAGTGCAAGTCTAGCTATTAACAGGGATTTGTACGAGTTGTTGCTATTTAATTTTCTTCGAGGTGGTTACTTTGAGAGGGTGATGGAGGTCATCAGTCATATGAAGGAGCATGGTATGTACGTTGACAAGTGGATTTATAAAAGAGAGTTTCTAAAGTATCATAAAGACCTTTACAGGAACTTAAAAGCATCCAATGCTAAAAATGAGGTCCAAAGCAATAGAATTGAATTTGTTCATGCTTTCAGAAAGTGGGTTGGTATCCATTGAAATGTGAAGTATTCAATTGCTAATCTGGACCAAATTCTTTGAATGAGGATGGGCGTGTCTCAAGTTTGTATTTTGGGAGGGACTGTAGACTTGCTTGAACAACTTGTAAGTTGTTAACTTCTTCACTAAAAAAGTCTCTCGGTGCATTTTCTTCATTCTTGTATTTATATATTTGTTAGATTATGCATCTATTTTTTGCTCGTGAATTATAAAAAAATTGTTTCTTTTCAAGAAAATAAAATAAGAGTTAAGAAAATTTTGTATTCCATACTAGTTTGTTTCGCAATCGGTATTAGTGAAGTTAAAGCACTATTTGATCGTAAAAGAGCATCAATGATTACATGGATGAGGAGATAGTCTATTAAACAAGGTACTTTTGTGCAGTCACTTTAAATTCATCCTTATTTACATTTGTTGTCTATGTTGCGATGGCTTTATCTGTCAGGCCAGAGGTAAATTGGGAAGGAAAGAGTAGTTAGTATATTTTAGAGTTAGATATATTGTATGTACATGGGTGGTTAGTTAGCATGTGTATATAGGATAAGAGAATGGTGTAGAATAGGAGTATTTACACTTTTTTAACATTTTAGTTGCTATATATATGCGTTTAAAAGCTTTTGAATATTATGCAATTTGTGAATGAATGGGAAAAGCTTCTTTAAGCTTTCTCTCTCTATCTCTCTCAATGATAAATCATCAAGTTTTTCTCCTTATTCCTCCCTTATTCTCTTTGAATTCTCTCTTATTTCTATCTCTATCTCCGTTTCTCTCTTATTTTTTGGTTATGCTTTAACAAATGCCTGACAAATTGGTATCAGAGCTCAAGTTCTATCCAAACTCATTATCTTCTTCCTTTACATCCTCTGCGCTTCTCGATTTTCAACCTTTGATTTCTGCTTCTATACCTTTCTATTTGAATTCTATCTCTTCTACCTTCTTCCCTCCTTCAAACACTACCTAGAACCAGCACAAAACCATCAGTAGTAATTGTAGATCTATATCCCATAATAACAAAAAATAAGCCTCGGAGGCTCTTTTTTCCAGCGTACCTACAACATTGCAAATTCAAGTGTTAATTCACTTGTTTCAGGTATTAAACACTTTCATCGTACTCATTCCTGTCACATACAGATAGCTCGGTCCATAAAACTCATTTACAACATCACCCACACATATTTTAATTCATATTTTGCTTGATCTTCTTTGTCGGTTAAATTTTTCCATATTCTATGAATTAGTTTTGTTTGATCCGTTTTGTTTGTGTTAGGTGATTCATCTTAAGTTGTTTTAGTCATAGAGTCTAACAAGTTTTAATCGTAGAGTCTTACAATTTGTTTTAATCGTAGTGTCTTACAAGTTGTTTTAATCGTAGAGTCTTACAAGTTGTTTGAGTCCTAGAGTCTAACAAGTTGATTCAATCGTAGAATCTTACAAGTTGTTTCAATCGTAGTCTTACGAGTTGTTTCAGTCTACGATTGTAGAGTCTTATAAGTTGTTCCAGTCTACGTTTGTAGAGTCTTATAAGTTGTTCCAATCTACGGTCGTAGAGTCTTCTAATACTAAACTTGTTTGGCTAGGGATACTCAGTTTGTTTCATTGAGGAAGTTCACTTGTCAATTAAATAGCGCTACTTAAGCTCACTTACTCTTACTCAAGTATTGTTGCTACTGCTTGAATTCATTTTCAAACTCGGAATCACAATTATTATGTGACTCATTTTCTCTCTACTATCTATAAATATGGTTGGTGCTTCACAAATGTAGTAATAGGATTTCAAAAACTACAGAGAGTACATCAATGAGAAATTACAACTCATTGATGATAAAATGGACCACTTCATGGAAGGTATGAATGAACTGTTGAGATAGAAGAGCCCAGATAATGATGGCAGGTTTGAAAATCCTATTGGGGATAATGGAAGGGGAAAGAGGCCTGTTCATATGGGACAAAGGAGAGATAAAGGCTTTTTTAGAGACTCTAGGCATGTTGAGCAAGAAAGAGTAAAGAAACATGATGCTCAATGAAGGAGGAACCAAAATGACGATGATGGTTAAGAGGAGAGGAGAGAGAACTTAAATATCTTAAATTGGTGTTCCCATTATTTACTGAGGGTGATGATGCTAAGAGCTGGATACAGGATTGCGAGGAGTATTTTTGCATATATGAGATTCATTCTCTTAAGAAGGATTGTCATAGCTGAGATGCACCTCCATGGTTCTCCAAAATTTTGGTACAAGTCTTATGTCAATGGCAAAGAGAGGCTTACTTGGATGGAGTTTGCAAAAGATTTCACTGTGAGGTAGGTGTGGAAAATATATATGAACAATTCAAGTTGTTGAAACAAGTAGGAACTGTGAATGTATATTATGATGAGTTTGAAAGGCGTAAGGGGAGACTACTTGAGAAGTTGCCTCACTTGACTGAGGACTTTTTTGTAGGGAACTTTGTTGGTAGACTAAAAGATGAAACAAAAAAAATGGTAAAGTTGCTAGACCCTGAAACACTATCCCAAGCCTTCAAACTAGCCAAGTTCTACGAGTCTTATTCCTAAACTTGCCAACATCCACAACTATCCTAAACCACAACCCAACCACACCAACATTCAGCCCAATTACAAAAAAAAAACTCCATGCATGACCAACCACCAAAACTCCTATGCTCTCCTATCCTACTATCTTAGAAATGACTTTAACAAGCCTAAACCTATTACTGCAACTCAAAGAGATGAGAGAAAAACCAAGAGCCTATGTTTTTATTGTGATGAGAAATACACCATGAGACACCAATACAAGGCTCCTCATAATTTCGTGATCACTTGTAAGGATTTTCAGAACTGTAAGGACTCTCAAGAGTTTGTGGAATACTTGGATCTCCCCAATAAGATGAAGAACCAACCTGTGAGATTACAGAAAATTTACCAACCAAAGAGAATATTGAGGTATCCCTTAATGCCCTTGAAGGCCAAGTTAGTCTCCAAACCATGAAAATGACTAGTTATATTGGAAAAAAGTCTATCAATACTCATAGATAGGGGTAGTACCCATAATTTCTTGGATCCTAGAGCAACACAGAGGCTCAAATGTGCTCTAAAGCCCACCTCACCTATGATGGTTTCTGTGGCAGATGGTAGTCAACTCCCTAGCAGCCAACAATGCTCATAGTTTAGATTGAAAATGAGAGATTTTTTTTAAGGATGCACTAAGAGTACTACCTATGGTAGGATGCGACATGGTGTTAGGAGTTCAATGGTTGAAACAATTGGGGCCAACCACCTTTGACTATGAGAAGCTAACTTTACAATTCAATTATGGAGGAGAAATGGTACAACTACAGGGACATAATAAAAATACATGCCCAGAACTGAAAATAATCATACTAGAAGGTTTGGTCCAACATATTAATGAGAAAGAAAATGGAGTCCTAGTGATTCTGCAGTCACTCCCAACCAACGACTTTACAATAAGTATGACACCCCAAACCAACTCTAGTTGTTATTCCTTAAAAACTCTACCTCTGAGACTAAAAATACAGTCTTTGCTTGAAGAATACTCGGATATTTTTCAAGAACCTCAAGGTATGCCACCAAAAAGATCTCTGGATCATAGCATTCATGTTAAAGCCAACTCTTCACCTTTCTCCATCAGACCATACAAATGCTCTTACGAACAGAAAAATGAAATAGAGACTGGTGCTGGAAATGCTACACACAGGGATCATAAGACCAAGTCAGCCCATATGCTTCTCCCTTGCTCCTAGTTAAGAAAAAGGATGACAGCTGAAGATTTTGTGTTGACTACGGACACCTTAACTCTCTAATTATCAAAAATAAATATCCTATTCCCCTCATTGATGAGATAATAGATGAATTACACAGGGCTAAATATTCTACTTAACTGGACTTAAGCGTTGGGTATCACCAAGTCAGAATGAGAGAAGAGGACATTGAAAAGACAACATTTAGGACACATCAAGGGCTATTCGAATTCACAGTCATGCCATTTAGATTAACTAATGCACCTGCCACATTCCAAAATTTGATGAATCAGGTGTTTTAGTCCCTTAGGAAAAATGTTTTGGTGTTTTTTGATGACATCCTAATCTACTCCAAGGATTTGGATGGACACTACAAACATCTTCGAGAGGTATTTCAAATTCCTAGGGACAATCAGTTGTATGCTAAAGGGAGAAAGTGTACATTTGCACAACCTCAGGTGGATTATTTAGGACATATAATTTCTAACACAGGAGTGACAATGAACCCAACAAAAATTCACGATGTACTGGATTGGCCTGAACCAAGAACCATCAAGTAACTAAGGGGTTTCCTTGGACTTACAGGACACTATAGGAAATTCATAAGGGCTATAGAATTCTAGCTAAACCCCCGACTTCTCTACTACAAAAAGGAAAATTTTGGTGGAATCCAGAGGCTCAACTTTCTTTCACAACTCTTAAAAAAGCTCTGGCTACTTCTCCAATTTTGGCATTATTAGACTTCACCAATGTCTTTGAAATTGAGATTGATGCATGAAGAACAGGGATTGGGGTCATTCTAATGCAAGAAGGCATGCCCCTTGCTTATTTTAGTAAAGGTTTGGGTTCTAAAAAAGCTCAGAACAACCTATGAGAAGGAATTAATGGCTGTAGTTGAAGCTATTAAGAGTTAGTCTTCTTATTTAGGTCAAAGACAGTCCAATTCATTATCAAAATAGACCACTAGTCCTTGAAGTACTTTTTAGAACAGAAGGTTGTGATCTGCCTGCAACAAAGATGGATGAGCAAGCTTCTGTGATATGATTATATTTAAAAGGGAAAGGATAACACAACTGCAGATGGTTTGTCTAGGAATTTTTTTGAAGAGGGAACAAACTCAGAACTTATTAATGAGGACATGAATGTTCTAAAGGAGGAGGGAATGTCAGGGTAAATTGGGAAGGAAAGAGTAGTTAGTATATTCTAGAATTAAATATATTGTATGCACATGTAAGCACATGAGTGGTTAGTTAGCATGTGTGTGTAGGATAAGAGAATGGTGTAGGTTAGGAGTATTTACACTTTTTCAGCATTTTAGTAGCTATATATGAGTGTAATGGGTGGAGTAACCCCCAAGCTTTTGAATATTATGCAATTTGTGAATGAAATGAGAAAAGCTCGTTTAAGCTCTCTCTCTATCTCTCTCAGTCTCACGAACTCGGTGATAAATCACTAATTCTTCTCCTTTCTCTCTTATTTCTCTGAATTCTCTCTTATTTCTATCTCCATCTCTTTTTCCCTCTTATTTTCTGGTTAGGTTTCAACAAGGGTTTGACATATCCTCACTTTCCCTCATTTAGTGTTCGACATTCTTTTTCCTTGTATTACATTTTTCTCCTCCATTAGATTATGTTACTAGTAAATCATTGAAAATCTTTTATGTTTATTTCAACGAGTTTGAAATGAAATCGGCTTAGCCAGTGTTCTGTGTCATCCCGGTCTTGAAAGACTTGATGGTTGGAAGATATGAACCATTTATTTTCTATCAACTCATGTAAATGTATATTGGTCCAACTTGTTAAAAATCGGGAGATGTGCTTTCCATCAAGGATACAATGATATTAATAAATGAACAGATGCTTTGAAGTATATTGAATTATTGTAACTCTGTTGTTGTCTATGTTACTTTTATACTAATTTTAGACATTCTTTTCCCTTGTGTTTCTTTTTCTACGTCATTAGATTACGTTACTGACTTGCTGGTAAATCATTGATATTTTTGTATGTACATTTTTCAGGTAGTTTGAAGCAAATTGGCATAGCCAGTGTTCTAGGTCATCCTTTTGTTTGAAGAACGTGCAGAGATATAAACCAGTTATTTGTTATCAGCTCATGCAAATGAATATTGGTCCAACTTCTTCAGAATCTAGGATTTTTTGTTTTCCCTCAAGGATGCAATGGTATTAAGAACTTAATAGATGTTTTCAAGCATATTGAATTACTGTCAATAAATATCTAATACTGGTAAACGTGTTGAAGTTAATATAAGTAGGAGAAAGTATGATGAAGGCAACACTTATATTTATTTCACAAAAAAAGTCTTCTTTCTAATTGAGAAAATCGAGAGCCATAAAGAAATTCAGATTCTTGTGTCTACTATATTTAGAAAATGGAATTTATAGGACTTCGGAGATGACTTGTGAAATGCCACTGTGTCAGTTGTATCATTGGTAATTTATATATATAATATATCTTTGACTTCTTTGAATTTTTATTGCCACGAGATCGATAATTGAAGAGTTTACTGTGAAAGGAATCTTAAATGTTTGTTTAGCTTTGGACTTAAAATGAAAAAAAAATCATAGTTATGGTATGTACTTGGTAGATATTTAAAACGTTGGAAGTATAACATGAAGAAGTTGAGAACTGTGATTGACTATTTAATATTTGTTGCTAGGTTTAACATGTTTTTTTGAGTGTTGTGCTTTGATAGTGTTGTTAATTAAAAATTTCCATCATATTACTTTCAATTTTTTTTTGTTATCTGATATTTCACATTCATGTCAGTTTCCCTTTGTTATGGAGTTATATAGTTATATCCTGCAGTCAATTTTAGTTTGGATCTCCGTGTTAGTTAAGTTACTGTTGTATCCATGTATTTGTGGGTATGTGGGAAGAAGTAGTAGTGTCACATTTTTTGGTTTCTTCATTATTGCTTATTTACTTAATTTTTTAACAGTTGTTTGTTATCGTGTTCACCGTCTTATGATAAAGTTCATTAAGTGATGGCATTAGCGGTACTGTTTCTAGTATCAAAGAGAAAAGTTTTTATATTCTAACCTTTCCTTCACATATTTTTTTATGCTTTTCCATTTTAATGATGTTAGAGCTTGCTGTTGCTGTCCGTCTTCTTTGTGAGTTAGGAAAATCTTAATTAGTTCTTCATTGTTTTCTTACTAAACAAAAAGCTATGAATAAACCATAACTATAGTGAAACTCTTGCAGCACACACCAGTAGTTCTTTTTTTCTTCGTTTTTTCCCCTTAATTACGGTGGACCCACAACAACTATCCTTAGGGTGCGTATCGGATAAACCATCATTTGTACACAAATACCCCATCGACCATGCATTCCGGGCAATCCTATAGTAAATTATGTATGAGTGTCCGAAGTATATTTGCCACTGTATAGTATTGAACCATGACTTATGCCAATTGCCAAACTGATAAGGTACTCTATCCATAGGATTACTACCACTAAAGTAAACTTCATGGGTACATATATATAGACTATTTTTATCTTGTGATTGAACTTCATGACCTATGCCACCTGTTAAATTGGAATTTACTTGCAGCATCTTCATCGTGTGATTGCACATTTATGTGAGTTTGATATGAAGTTGGTTGATGAGACCACTGAGAGAATACCGGTTTAGGTGAGCAACCGTTGTTAAATATTGGTTACTAGATGTGTCCCGTGCCTTCGGCACTGTATGGACGATGGGATTTATCCTAAATTTTGGACGGCCCAGATGATTTATTGAGTGAGCGGAAAATTCAAAATCATTTGTATTTTATTAGATAGATTGAATACTTGAGGAATGAATATCTTTTAGATATATGAATTGGTCATTTCATATCTTCAGTGTTGGGAAATCTTTCTAATTTGTAGGCTGAATTTTCAATTTTTGAGCAACATAAGATATCAGTTGGCTTTAAGTTTTCGGTTTCCTAAAAACTCATCCATTATATTAGTATCTTTTGCAAATAATTAAGCAGTTTATATGTTCTCCATGAATGTAATTTGTATCCTAGTTTTTTCTTGTTTCGCCCTCAAAATTTCCTTTAGACTGTTTGAACACGTGCTAGTCTTCTGGTAGGTCAAGCATTTTAGGAAATTGTTGGATCAACACTTCATTTGTTAAATTTGTGAACATAGCTTTTTCGAAGCCTGTGAAATCTGGACAAAAGATCAAAGAAAAGAACGGCTCAATTTTGTGGCAAAAAATCCTTCATCACTGAAGATAATGACCCTTCCATATCCTAAGGTATCTTATTATAAGGTCCATCATATGTTTATATTTTGCAGTTACTTCAGTATGCTGACATTTATCTTGGCCAAGTGCAGGATATTACTACAGCATTTCCAAGTTTCGCAGTAACTGAATTTGAGAAGAATCCAACATAAATAGAATACGAGTATAATTTAGAGATTTATGTATTTAGGCTATGTTTGTTTGCAAGGATTATACTTGGGATAAGACTATTAATATCAAGTGTCTTGTTTATTTTCAAATTTAGACTTGGGACTATTAGTTTAAGAATTATAAAATGACTTAATAGTTTTGGAATTATAATTATAATTTTGGAATTATAATGTTAGGATTAATAGTTTTGGAATTATAATTACATAGATTATAATTCTTGCAAACAAATATAGTCCTAATTTAGTAAGTGTTGAGCTTGTACCACTTAAAGTACGTGAAGAAAGTACGTAGCTTTTGGTTCTTAGGCAGGAGGGATTTGGATTCCAAGCAGTTTGGGCAGTCCTATAAGAGAGAGTTACATTTATGTAATATAATATATAGTCACATTTTTATAATAATTGTATAGCAAATATCATTCAAAATGCATCAATTTGCCATACAAATGCATGTCATTTGTATAGGTCGTCCAAATATGCTATCCATTTTGAACGGTTTGGAATCAAGATCTGACTTTCTTCCCATTGTAAAGTACTCCATATTGTTTTATACGTGGGACAGTATTTCAGATGAATTCGGGAGTGGTTGTTCTTTTTGGTTTTATATTTATTAGGATTAATTACATATTTTAGTACATTTTTAAAAATAATTATAATAATAGTGCATCTATAAAATAATTACAAAAGTAACACACTTTTTCATATTTATTTACAATATTAGTGCAATTAGAATTCCTTAATTTAGAAGAATATTAGTGCAATTAGGATTCCTTAATTTAGGGGATTAGTATTAGTGGTTTCAAACTGTAACAAAATGAGTTTTGTGCGCAGTAGTACGAAGAAAGTTCAAACTTGCATCTTGGTAATACAACGACAAAGAAGTATATCTCTTAGTACCCAAAATTGCTTTCTCTTGTTTCTCGATTAATACATCGTCGTTCCGATCATCTTCTTCACCTTCGTAAGCTTCGTATATGATCTCCAATGGCGCTCTTATATTCCACTCAACAAAAGAGTTGGCGTAGAACGTGTTTGGATCATACCCAGATCCCGAATTCGTATCGCATGAATCCCAAATGTGATTATCATAATTATAATCATCTGTTAGTTGTTCTTGTTCCTATTGTTGTAGTGGTAATCATCATATTCTCTCTTTCACCCACACCAAATTGGCAGTTCAAACTTGCATATTGTCAAAGAGATGGCAACACATTTGGGCAACTCTTCCCCATCTGAATTTGTACAAATACAATTTCGGGAGTTGCGCTAAATTTTCCCTATTTCGTACTTTGATTTTGTTGGATATCCATAACCATTTGTTATGGTTAGTGAGTCTGTAATGTTTATTGAAACTTATGTAAATGGGATTACATATTTGATTATATTACCAGTGATTTGACATTGTTTGTTGGTTCGTATTTGTTACTTCTAAGTTGTGTCAGATATATTGTTTGAAAGGTGCAGTTGGTAACCAAACATGCATAGAAGGGTAACCATTTTATTTTTTGGCAGTAACTAGATAGTTATAAGCTTGTATCAGAACATATATCAAGTGTTAAATGTACATCTGAGAGTATACATGGGTTGCCTAAACTAGGTTGGATATACAGGTTATTTCTGTTTTGGTTATCATTATTAAAATCTGTCCTGATTACTTTAATATAACTATTTGGTTACTTCTTTATTATGTTTTGGTTACTGTTATCTTATGGTTTGGCTACTATTATTGTGCCCTCAATGTGGGATTTTGGTTACTTTTATTTTTTTTTCTGGTTAATATATAATTGTTTAGTATACATGGATTGCCTAAACTGGGTTTCATTACATAATATTTTTGTTTTGGTTACCATTAAAATCTATTCTGGTTACTATCATATAATTATGTGGTTACTGTTTTATTATGTTACATTATAGTTACTGTTATTAATAACCAGATAGTTACAAGCTTGTATCAAGACAAACATCAAGTGTTAAATGTATATATGAGAGTGTCTTATTTATCTAGCTGATGTATACTTATAAATTACATACTCATAAAAATTATCTAAAAATTGTACAGTTGGTATTTAAATCTGCATATAGAGGTAACCATTTTATGTTTTGTGAGTAACCAAATTTACATAAAATTGGTTCAGAACAATATCCATCAGCTATTTCAGTTGAAATGTTAGTTTGGTATCCAAACCTACATATATGGTAATCATTTTTGTTTTTGTTAGTAACCAGATAATTATAAGCTTGTATTAGGACTGTTATAAAGTGTTAAATGTAAATGTTTTATTTATACCCTGTCATCATGATGGAATAAAAATTTCAATTAAGAGTTCCTATTTATATATATGATGGTCACTTATAGATCTCATAATAAAATAAAAATAGTTCGATAGGTGCAGTTGGTAACCAAACCTGCATATAACGGTAACCATTTTAACTTTTGTTAGTAACCAAATAATTAAAAACTTATATCAGAACAGTTATCAAATGTTTAATGTACATGTGAGGATTCTCATTTATCTAGTTCATGGATACTTTTAAATTACATAGTTATAAAAGTTATTTGGAAATGGTCCAGTTAGTAACTAAATATGAATATAGAGGTAACCATTTTATTTTAAATGAGTAATCAAATTTACATAAAAATGTTTTAGAACAGTTACCAATTGTTTGATGTATATGTTTACTTTATATTGACAACTCATGATGGACTCAAAAATCAAAATATTAATCAATAACAATTTTGGTTACTGTACACCATCAAAAATATTACCAACCATGTGGTTAATGGTTACTAACAGTAAACAATTATATATTTCTGTATTTACACTCTTTTTGTTTATGTTCCTTTGAAATAAAGCACAATTGGAATCATCTTCATTGTCTGACAACTGAATAAACATTGTAAAGTAATCAAATCAATATTAGACAGTAACCAAATTACATAATCTTAGTAACCAGAACATAAATCAAATTTTTACATACAATTTTGAAGGCCTAAATGATACTACCTCCGTCCCACAATAAGTGATTTTTTAAGTTTAATATTTTTTCCCAAAATAAGTGATGTGTTAGAACTCCAATACTATTTTTACAATATTTTCTCATATATGCCCTTATGCATCCAATGGTATTTATTGCGTCTTACAATCACTACAATTAAATGACACTCATTAACTCTTCAACTTCAAAGAAAATATATTAAGGGTATTTTTGTCATTTTAGCTTGTGTATTGGTATGTGTGATTTAAGCTAAAAAATCACTTATTATGGGACAGAGGTAGTAGAATTTAACCAAAAAACCCTGTAGTTCACAAGCAAAGCTAGTGACTTTTGATCGTTGATCCGTTTCCAATGAAATTAGGATCCAAAAACCTCAAAATCTGACACTACAAACTTGACAGAAATTACCAAATTACCACTGGATCAAATCTTTCCATAATCTATCAAATATTTTCATAAACTGACACGCCTGCTCTTCAACTGCATCAGTTTGTTACCAACTAAAGACTAACAGTTGTATGAAGTTAACCAATGTAGTCAATAAGTAACCATCAATATAAAACAAACCAGTATAAAATACACTAATATTATACAGTAATCATAACAACATTATACAGTAACCAAATTTAGATTAGACAATAACCAACTTATATCTATTTAGTAACCAGAACATAAACACATTTTTTATTGTATTTTACAGTAAAAACAACCAGTATAATGTGTTTGTTACCAATTAAAGACTAACAGTTGTATGAATGTAAACAATGTATCTAATAAGTAACCATGAATATAAAAAACATCAGTACAAGTGTACATTAATATTATTCAAAGAACCAAATAAACATTATACAAGAACCAATTAAATAGTATATAACAACTAATATATATAATCAGATTAACGAGTTATATGAAGGTAACCAATGTAGTTAATCAAGTAACCATCAATATAAAAAAATAGTATAAAACATGTAATATAATGCAATAACCATGGTAATATTACGATAACTAAAAGTCATTATATTATATACCAAATTCAAATTCAAATTGACAATAACCAACATATATTTATTTAGTATCCATAACATAAAACATATTTTTTTCATGCATTTTACAAAGCCAAAAACAAACAATATAAAAACATCAATATGTACTTAAAGATCCAGCGAGTTGCGAGGAAGGTAACCAATGTATTTAAAAGTAACCATCAATATAAAAACATCGAGAATATACATTTAAAGTATACAGCAAGCAAATAAATATTATACAGTAACCAAATAAATAATAAACAGTAACCAATTTATATATACTTAGTAACCCGAATATAAAACATATTTTTACATGCATTTTGCAATCAAAAGCGATCAAGATAATCGACTTTTGTAACCAATTAAAGAGCGAAAAACTTAAGAAAGGTAACCAATATACGAGTATATAGTAACCACGGGGTAACTATATGCATATAAACTTTAAACTCAAATACCTCAATATACAAATCTGTAATGAATCAATCAACAATCAAAGTTGTTACAGAGACTGGTTACTGATCTTGAAGTTGCTGTTGATCTTCTTCTATATTATCCGATCTCAAAGTTGCATCTCGTCTTCTCCGATATGTCGTTGCTTTGTTTTTTCTGATCTCAAAGTTGCTTGTTTTCTTCATTAGCGTGAATTTAGGACTAGTTAGTTAGAAATATGAAAGTCGGTAACTGACGTGTAAGGAGTTAAGGCTCCATAACTTTAGCAACGTATTATTGTGTTGCGTTATTTTTATAATTATTTTGTGGATGTTTTGTTTACAAAATACTTTATAATTGTTGTATATTAGTGTTAAGGACCCTATTTATTATTATTATTTTAATTGTTATCTGGGAAAAAATATAAACAAATATAGTTGTGAAATAGAGAAAATTATGAGTCAGACTTGGTCATACTTTTTGCTCAATGGACAGTCTTGACCCTCAAAAATTAATATTCAATGAATTTATAATTTCTATTATCTTATAAATAAGTTATTAACTGAGAATTTTTTTTTCTATGAAAATAAACTTTGTTCTGAATAATAATTTAATTACTATTCTATTTTTTTAAAAAAATTAGTAACCTTTTAAAGAAAAATTTGTTTAATTGTCTTGTTCCAGATTACAACAACATTATTACCCTTTAACCTTTAAGAACAAGTGCAGAGAATCTTGTTGGGTTTTGGTAATTAATCATTATTGATCAACATTTTTAAATTCAAAATTATGATAATTTATTAAAAATAAAAAAAATAAAATAATATTTTTAAAAAGCTTGATTAAGAAAATAATGATCATTGTATTGACTAAAATTTTAAAAAATCATATCAATTTTTTGTTAGAATATATAATTCTTTTCCGATTTAAAAAGTAAGTATACGAAGAAAAAGTGGCAGGCTTGCGTACAAGATGATAAAATTGTATTGACTAGTACTTTGTCTGCATGGGACTTAAAATGGACTTCAAGAGTTGGGCTAAAATTTATTTTGTCAATATCTTACTCCCTCTATTCTACAAAAAGAAACTCTCATTTCTCAAAAAATTGTTCAACAAAAAAAAATTCCATTTCTAATTAGTTTGCAAAATATTAAAATCTAAATTATGACGTGAATTTATTTCAAACGGAGATAATAACATAAAATGACGCAATGTCATTTAATTATCATACCACCACCACTGAATCAACTCCTGATAATTGCAAGGGCATACAAAATAAAGATGCATTCTTTGTTTACAAATTCTACAAATGAAACAGGAGTAGTACATTTTGCAAGTAACCACAAGCACAAATTTCCTTCTGATCTAAAAGCCACCAGCAGATTAATATTAGAAGTATTAATGTCAACACTACAAAGAATCAGACCGATATAAAATATGGTACTCAGAAGTTCTACGCTTAGATCAATTCATACACGCATGATACACACAGGAGTTCAATCATTCCTGTTATTTCCTAGTAATCTACAGCATACCATGTAAATTAGCAAACAATAAAAAGCAAATTGTGTTTGTACAAGCCGCAATAAACATACTAGTATTGTCAATGTTGGAACCTGCGGTCAAGTCTATAAAATATCAGGTGTCAAATCGGATCCGTCCATCTTTTTACAGATGTAAATAAAGTGAGAATCTGGATCTTCCATAACGTAATCTGCAGGAAGTACGCCCTTATCCGTAGTAGGCACAGGTTCCAAGAATAATTTTGCAGATGGAGCAGAACCTGCAGGCTTTTGGAATCCAGGCCTAGCTGCAAATTGAAATTAAAAAAAAAATGAGTATATAACATAAACAAAAATGATATTAACTTCATACGGACAAAAAAAAAACGATAGAGGTCATTTATTGTTAATTTTGGATAACAAATAAAATTAATGCCAAACAGTCCAGTATTTAATAATGCAGGATGCCCTGTCAATTCCTACAGTGATCTCAAATAAGAAACCGACTAATCCCAAATGTACACATGACCCCTCCCCCTCCCCCTCCAAAAAAAAAAAAAAAAAAAAAAAAAAAAAAACACTAACAAAAAGAGCAGAGCATCATACAAATCCAAGCATAAGCTTATGTGGGTGCACCTTGGAGTTGGCAATGTTTGATCATGTGACCTCTCCTTTATTATGGTAGAGCACATGCCATTGAGCCAACCCCTTGGGGTTTTGGGTTATAAACCAAGTGTATTATGGATTTTCCCCTAAAAATAGATACTCCGCGTTATTTTAAAGTTCCTAAACCTGATAACCAAGTTACACCCAAAGACCCTATCATCAATAAGGGAAGAGGAATGATCCTGTTCTTTAGGATTCTGGCATTGCTGTGGCCTGTGTCTGAACACCAAAATAAGACAAAACAGGCATAATGTAACAAAATCTTACCGTAATTGCTTCTGCCAAAACCCCCAAATCCTAATATGTAACAAACTCTCTGGAGACAAAAGGGACACCCAAGCTTCAGACAAAATCCCAATTAAGGAATTCAACACACTTCTTGTGGAAGAACAATATAAACACAAACACTCATGACTCTAAGCTTCGCCAACACATCCCACTTGTCTAAAGATAAGAACTTATAAAGCCTCCGGATCTGAAGTAGTACATAGTAGCTGCTCAAGTGTTTAGAGAAACTGACTAGTTGATCTTAAAAGTCACCTTGACCATGCAGAATTAAGAGGCTATAGGGAAAGTACTTGGAGCCTGAAGTTGAAATGTAAAGCGTAGTAAGACTAGTATGAGAAATAACCTGAGATCTCGTCGTATCAGGGAGGATAAAAGGGAACAAACATGGAGAAGGAAGATGCTCCAAAGAAGATAACTTCTCCGCTTCCTGTGAGTTAAATTGATAAAGAAATGAAATTTCAAAGAAATAGAATCCTCATCCTAACAAGAAATGAAGATTGGATTATTACAAAGTGAGATGTTAAAAAGGTTGGGAGATCTATAATGAGAGGACAAAGAATTCTCCAGAACCAGACGAATGGAAGAAATACAGTGTCTCCGGTGAAGGAGTGCCCTCAACTCACAATATAAATTGAAAACACGCCCTACATAAAAAGGATATAAACCGAATGCCCAGCCTGAGAAAAATGTGTCCATATTCCTAAATAACTTAATGCAAAATAGCAATCACAGATAATTAAATCAAGTATATGCTCTCCATATGCACCAAAGAAATCAAAGCACCTGCATTTCCAGATATGGCACCATCCCTAAATTCTTGAAATCTGATGAGTAAATTCTCTAGCATTAGAGAGCACATTCTTTCTTAAAAACTCTAAGCAGATAACAACAGAGATCTCATTTATGGACCTATGAATAAAAATACAGTGGATCCTACTAATCTTACCTGAACATCAAATGAGCTAGGGACAAGTTATGAAGCTTGAAAATGCAATGACCCAAGACCCGAGACCAAAACAAGTGCAGATCCAGGCTCAATCCACTTACCAGGTGTAATTTGGTCCTCTTAGCCTACACGTTAACTCAGAAATCATGACAAATTCTTGTATTATTGGTAGTAAATTGACACCTTATACACAGTTCAATCCACCCCACATTTTCCAGTGCAAGACTAGGACTTCAAATTCTGCCCAACTTAAATCCCTTCCACAAAATCTCAAGATCCCCCAAGGCAAAATAGGATTCTAGAGGGTGGCTCCCAGCACCTATCAGTGTCTTACTTTGTTCCCACACTAGGATAGGGTTTTAATTTGATACCATTTATAGGCGTCTAAGATATTTCAATGTGGAACTAGAATACAATCTATTCCACTTAAATCCGTGTTAGGATTGACACAATCTCAAATTAACAGTCAGTAGTGTATGATTCTAGAGGCGACTCCTTTTGAGAGGTGGGTCCCACCAACCATCAATGTAACATTTATTCCATATCACTTGGTGCCCACAACGGTTTAGGGTTTTGCTTTGATATTATTTGTTATGAACCAAGCTCGAAATGGGGACAAATCCAGACTCAATCCACTGCAACATGAAA
Organism: Panax quinquefolius; assembly: GCA_020205615.1. Taxonomy (NCBI): domain Eukaryota; kingdom Viridiplantae; phylum Streptophyta; class Magnoliopsida; order Apiales; family Araliaceae; genus Panax; species Panax quinquefolius. Next base: position 32,442,771 of record CM035158.1, read on the forward strand.
TTTTTGGGTCATTTTAAGCCACCACAAGCCCACCCAAAAGTAATGATTAGTTATTTGGTATTTTTGATAGTAGAATTGGATACACTTCAATACAATTCACATTTTTGACGTGGAACTGAAATTTAACAACAAATCTAAATCATATCATTAGTGTTGAGCCTACAAAGAACCAAGAACCCACAAACGTCTTTCTTAGAAAGGACCTTTGTCATTAATATATAAAACGACAAAAGGGAAAAGTAATGGGACAGTTTAAATAAGTGATGAGAAAACTGTTAAAGAAACATCCCTTAATTAAAGTTCCTGTGAAAAATAACTATGTTCCCCATCCATAACTGTCTAGAAAACAGGACGAAGAAAAGAGAGGTAGCCTTGAGAGATGAAATTTTAGGCTAGAATGCTAGTGTGTAACTGAAGAACTAGAATTACCATTCCACCCATTCTGCTGGTAATATAATAGATACTTTAGTACTTCTAAGTTCTAATTGTTAGGAAAACTCCCCCAACTAAAACCGTCTCTGATAAATTAAATAACATACCACACCAAACAAGTAATGCAATTCCACCAAATAAATTATAACCGCATAAAATAATAGTATGAAGAATAAACCAAACACAAGACACCAAATCTTACATGGAAAACCCTCTAAAACTATAATCAACTGTGAGTACAAATAGTCCTTCTAAATTTTATAACTAAAAACTTGAAATATCACCAAACTGGGTCTCCAACTTTTAAGTTTATTTTGATGATAACAATAATTAGTAAATAGATTAATTAAAAGGGTAGAATCCTCCCCATAGGATTTATATTATAATTGTTTCAATTGTCTTATTTATTTTGACCAAAAATGTTTTCTAAATCTTATTGAATTAATATTTTCTTGACCTTGATAATTTAATATCAAGCGTTAAAGAGATTGATTCATAAAACAACATTTCCTAAGACAAGGAGAACTCCTATTATTCCTAAATAATTTTTATTTACTAAAATTTTCTTGGACAGATTATATTATCTTTATATATTTTCAAAAGAAAAATGCAAAAGTGAAAAGCTTTAACCTTTCACTTTCATCCGAATGTTAAGGAAAACTTGGGAATTATATAAACATGTGTATATGTCATGTGATCATTAAAAGCTAAGGCTTATAGCCTTGCTAGTGTTGACCGAAGCTACATGTGTGCTGGATTCTTGAAAAAATTTGAAAATAAATAAGCCATGTGCTTATTTAATGTTAGACAGAACAGAAGTTAACTTTTTTGGGCCAAATTTTGAAAATGTTATTCTGCAATTCTCTTGGGCAATCCGTGTGATCATTGTCATATTTAATCCGAGCCTTTCATTTTTGAAACAAAGAATCCGAGCCTTTCATTTTTTAAGCTCAGAAAATCTATAATAGGAGGCTTGTTCATTTCAACTTGCCAATTAACAAACAAAGAAAAGCTTATACTCCTTGCCAACATATTATCTCTAAAGTAGCTTTCGCCATTCTACTCAAAATTCTAATATTTTGCTGAAGAGAAAATTGGTCCAAGTATTTGAGATAAGTTATTTGATTAATTTATTTAAATTATCTCTCACTTGTCTATATTCAATTATTCATAGATATACAAATATAAATTGTTATACACATTTATAGGCTGAATGACACTTCTGTCCTTCCAAGTTGCCACTCACTTTCAAAGTCGACCCTAAAGTTTATTTTTCGTCAATTAGGTTCTTAAAATGACATTTTTTAAGTTTATGTTTCTTCAACCCGATTTGACCCCAACCCATTTTGACCCAACACGACCCAAATTTTTAATAATTTAAAATAAAATAAATAATTTTAATATTTTCAAAATAATTTTAAAATAATAATTATATTTAATATTTTAAAATAAATTATTATTTTAAAAAGTTATTTTTAATATTTTAAAAGAAATTATTTTTTAAAAAAATAATAAAATAATAATTATATTTAATATTTTAAAATAAAATATTTTTTAAAATATTAATTATATTTTATTTATAAATAATTTAAAATAATTAATAATTTTAATATTTTAAAATAAAATAATTTTTCAAATAATAATTATTTTTTATATTTAAAATAAAATATTATTTTTAAAATTTTTAAAAATAATTATTATTTTAAGGAAAATATATTATATTTTTTTTCAAAATGAGTAAAATTTCTAAAAATAGATTAAAAAATTAAACAAAAAAAAAAACTTTTTTAAAAAAAAAAGTAGATTTTTTTATTTTTTTGGAAAACTTTATTTTCAGAAGAAAAAAAAGAGTTAATATCTTTACCATTTATTCTTAATATTAGAATATTTAAAAAACTAAAAAATAGAAATTAAATTACAAAAACAGTAAAAGATAAAAAAAAAAACTAATTCAACTTTTTTAAAAAAAATAAATTAAAAAGTTTTAAAATTAATTATTATTTTCAGCAAAAAGATTTGGAAAAATTTTCATTTTTAAAAAAAATAAGTAAGGGTTTATAAAATATATATTCAAAAAAGTAACTTTATTTTCATAAAACAAAAATAATTTTTTAAAGATGTGTAAATTTTCATAAAAATAATTAAGATTTAAATAATTTTAACTTTACTTTTTGAATCTATATTTTATGAAACTTTACTCATTTTTGAAAAAATAAAGTTTCTAATATTTTTTCTTAAAATAATAATTATTTTAAAACTTTTTAAAAATAATATTTTTTAAAATATAAAAGTATTAATTATTTTAAAAAGAATAATTTACTTTAAAATATTAAAAAGAATTATTATTTTTCAAATTATTTTAAGAAAATATTTTATATTAAAATATTAAATTAAATTATTATTTAAATTTTTTTAAAAATATTTTATTTTAAAATATTAAATATAATTATTATTTTAAAAAGAATATTTAATTTTAAAATATTTAAAATAACTATTTTAAAAATAATTATTTTATTTTAAAATATTAAAAACAATTATTTTATTTTAAATATTAAAAATTTGGGTTGAGTCAAACTAGGTTGGGTTAAAATGGGTCGGGTTGGGGGCAAAATGGGTAGGAGGAACGAAAAACGGCAAAAAAATGTCATTTTAAGGACCTAACTGACGAAAAATGAACTTTAGGGGCGACTTTAAAAGTGATTAACAACTTGGAATGACAGAAGTGTCATTCAGCCCACATTTATATATATCTATATTTCATTTATTTATATCATATAAAAAGTCAATAATTAGATACTGATACCGATACAATTCGAAGTTATACCTCTAGAGTGAATGACAGAGATAATAATTCGAACGGTCTTTAAAATTCTAAGTGGCTTTTTATTGATATAATTTATTTATATAAATATCGTAAAATAGATCAGTACTTAAATACCAATACAATTCGGAGGTATATCTCTTGAGTAAATGATAGAGATAATTATCCAAACGGTCTTTCAAATATTAAGTGGTCTATCGAAAATATTTATATAAATATTAGTTGTGAAACTATAAATTTGGTTCGTACTGAGATTACCGATACAATTCGGAGGTATATCTCTCGAGTGAATGATAGAGATAATTATTCGAACAGTCTTAAAATCCTAAGTGACCATATTTAACGTATTCACATCATAGATCAAATATATTATTATATATATCTTTGACTGAAACAAATCTATTTGTTATAACAAGTATTGTTTAATTGATTCATTTATTATACTTGATATCTGTCATCACAAGTATTTAAACATAAATTCATTTATTCATAAAATACTTGTTGCATAATATAAAAGTTATTTAAACTTTTATATCAAAAACTTCATTGAATATATCTACGCTTAAAAAGAAGTATATCGGTCCTTAAAAAGTTATTTAAACTATTATATCTAAAATCAAAGTTATATATTAGAAACACATTCTTTATTTATAAAGAAAAAGTAAACATTTATAAATCTGCACTAAATTAAATATTTGCTTGTACAAAAGCATCTTTAATCTAAGCTCAATTTTATATTTGCTTAAACAAGAAGCATATTCACACAATATAAAAGTTAAATAAACTTTTATAACTGAGCATAAATTATCATCTGCTTACACAGAAACATTTCACACAAATATAAAAGTCATTGAACTTTTACATAATTATTTGATCTTTAAATATAAAAGTTATTTAAACTTTTATATATATCTGCACCGAATTTATCTGCTTATCTTGGAAGTGTCAAATCTTTTTGTAAAAATGAAAATAGTTAAGTTATTTGATGTACATGTGAGAAACAAGAGTAATTCTTTGACCAAGACTAGTCTTAAAAATGTCAACTGGGAGTTGAGTCTCTAGTGTACTTGTGAGGTGAGGAAGAGGTTGTCGTTTCAAGACCAGATCATAAAGTAGAATTGAACTCAATGGAAAGGTGCAACTAAGCTTGAGGTGGGAGCTAAAAACTTGTTGTCTAAGATAGTTAATTATGTATAGTTGGAAATTGATCTATAAAACTTTGTAAAGACTTCTCCGCCTGTCGAAGGAGTATTTATTACTAAGAGTAATATGATCTCAAGACCTGTAAAAGGAGCTTGAGACTGGACGTAGCAACATACCCGGGGTGTATGTTGTGAACCAGACAAATCTCTGTACATTATGTAATTGAATTTTTATTGTCTTGCATATTAATTTCTAACACTGCAAATTAATTATCTAAAAATTCAAAAAGGCTTAAGATAATTTTTTAATCTGTAATAATCTATTCAACCCACCTTCTAGATTATTATTGGGTTTTCACTGAGAGAATACAAAAATACCTTAATTTGAGTGAAATTCAAATTACTTCACCACCTAATATCCTCTGAATTAATTAAAGTCTTTAAACAATTAATTATCCATAATAAGATGGAGATAACCGTGAATTAAGCTTCACCAAAACTGTTCCGTTCTGCAATACCAACTCCATGCGTTATTGCTTCTGCCAAAACACTTTCTCTCACTGACTATGTATATCACAATTGTTATATTTCTTGTTTCGCACACTGATCACACCAATGCATGTATATATAAACCAATGATAAACTCCAATCCGTGGTCTTCGGATCATGCTTTCCATAATTGGGTTGACATTAAAATTTAATAACTAGGATTCCACCGCCACTAGCCTTGTTCCTTTTCCAATTAGGCTAGAAACTGCCACATGCATACACGGTTTAAAACTGTACATACTTGGACCCCAATTCAACATAAGTTAGGATCCCATGTTGCTCACACACAATGAGTTAAATACACCACCAATTAAAATTGGTACTTCTCATGGGTTTGGACCCCACAAACCCAAAACTCATCACCTTATGCATAAGAGTTGCTATAAGGTAAAATGCAGCAATCATGTACTCACCAGAGAAATGACCACAGGGGCTTAGGCTAGAAAGAAAACTCAACTCAAAAACGCCTTTATCCCAAACTAGTTAGGGTAGGCAAGTTACCAAGAGAAATAAGAAAGAAGTAAAGCTTATAACACAATCAAGTTTAAATTTAACGCTTGTGTGTGTGTTGTGTGCACGTAACCTACTTTAATTGGACACCAATAACCCAATTTAGCATTTGATTATAACCAGCTATACAAAAATACAGCCAGAGAATATATAAAATAATCATCCCCGTCAGTGAAGTACTGCTCGCTAATCATAAAAATAAGATTTATATTTTTACACTAAAGATGAGAAAAAGATATTACAAAGCATATTGAGGAGAATAGGTCCTCCCAAAAGAAAAAAAAAAAAAAAGTGGAAAAATCATCCAGACATTAGTGAAGTACTGGCCTGGGATAAATAAACCTTATTTTGGATCTTATTAATTAAAGAAATACGACTTTGCACTACAGTTAGCTCAGCACCAATCGCTAATATCTATAAAAATTTGAAGTGGAATTTATTGGAAAGCTCCAACTGAGTAAGCTCGAATAGATGCAAAGAAAGACTGTAACAAACCAAACAGCAGGCATTGCCCAAGCACAATTTTTTTATAGCATTTTTTCTCAATCCAGAATCCCCAAAGAAGGGAGAAACAAACACATCTCTAAATGATTATCCTATCTTTCTCTCCACGAGATCCCTTGGAGCTGTAGAGGTCTTCCACCTTAAAGGATCAGACCCGACACTCTCCCAACACACAAGAAACAAAACAGTCAAGACATTGACCCACGCCTCGAATACATATCTTTAGTGTTAAGCAGACCATTAGTCAACGACAACACAAATTTGATTTTTAGGGTGCCTCATTAGATGCTCAATGGAAGTGATGATCTGACCAAAATTCAAGTGAAAGTAGAGCTGTAAGAAAGTGTTCAGGAGGAATGAAGAAGCAAGACACGTCTATCAAAGGACTATGACTTAGAGGGTGATTGGTGAACAAAGAAGATGAATAAATAAAGTATATTCTACTCCCTCATGGTCATTCAAATTGCTAAAGAAGTGAAAGAACCTAGAAAATATCTTACCTTCCGCAATATAGAAGTAAGAATTGGGAGAATTGTGCTCGGACGAGTGGTAAAAAAAAAGGGAAAGCTGAAATTGTACAAGATGGATAATGTAGTGGGCCCATAATTATCACGGCGCCACAGCGAACATGACGATAGTCGACTGCCAGGACATCTAGACGACAAGGCAACCGTCATGACGTCCGCATGGTGACAAGTCATTCATAGTGTGCAATTTATATATTATTTATTTGGAAATTGATATTTCCACATGGGTAAGTCTTGATTTTTATTTTAGGGTTTTATCCCTTATTTTTAATCTATGGGTCACCCATGGGTAATGGATATAACCATATTTTAAAGTCTTGGGCTAGAGTTGCTAAGGCATGCGCTTTGGCAGCTCGGAGCCTCGGCGATAACGTGAGACACCGAGCTGTCAAGGCGCACGCTTTAGCAGCCTAACCTCAAGACAACAAGCGCCATGCCATCCTCCCCATTGTCGGGATGCCTAGGTGTCAACTATCGCCTAGGCGACTCCATGACAACTATGAGTGGACCTATAAGATATTTTGGAACTACAGATAAACAATATAGCCATAAAGTGCATAAAAATCTTCTTATCACATGTAAGAGGAACACAGGTAGAAATAGTGCGGCATATCAAATAGGAAGAAATAAAAGAGATATTTTCTAAACATTAGTAATATTCTGAAGGCATAAGTATAAGTACTTAGTCTTTCTTAAATGTGATTATTATCCTCATAATTACTATTTTGTGTTTACTCTACAGGACTTTCATATTTAGTTTCATGACTTTACAATTATGCTTTCCAAATTTCTCTTATGCAAATTGGCAGCATTTAAGCAAAGACAGACAAACATAGAGTCAAAGGTTATGAACTTGAAGCCTGCCTTTTAAAGATAAAATAGATAACAAAGTTCACGCAGAAATTAGATAGCTCTGAAACTGAACTAATTTGAGATATTAAAAAAATTGCGGATAGAAAAGAGCAACAGATCTTTCATGACTTAAAGAGATTAAGAACTTACGTATAATGTACAAATCTATTTTCCAATTATATACTGGTCGGCGCAGATGAGGAACCCTGACTTTAGGATCACCATAAGTTATCTGCAAACAGGAAGTTGGCATCATTTTATGTCTTTGTTAGGCTTTTAGATAACAGGAAAAAGTATTTGAAAGAGATTTCTCCTCAGGAGAATATATACCAACATATAGACTCCTCCGGGTTTAAGAAGCCTACAAGCAAAGAACAAAAACAGCCAAAAAACAGTTTGTTATGTACATAACTTGGAATAAAAGATACAAAATGAAAAAAGTACAATAAAGTAAATATGGACCATTAAACTTCTAGAACAGATCAGAAACAATAAGATTAAAGAATTAATAAAACCTACAACCTGCTTACTTCCCCCAGCATTTGAGCAGCACTAATTGGAGCATTGGTACCACACTTCAAAAATGAAGAGGATGACTAAAAATCAGCACGTTGTTAACAATAATAAGGAGACGTCAATTGTCAAAATCAGAACAATAATTACCATTAGCGAATCAAGTGTTCCTAGAATCAAAAAAACATGCAGGGAATAAGAGGCATTAATAAGTATTGTCAACTTATAAAATAATTGCAAAATTTGGCAAAACATGCAGTAAACAGATATATACATAATATACCTTTGTCAATGACACTGCCAAATGATTCATCTGGGAAAAAGCTCATATCCTTAACATCCATTTGCATGTCTATTAAGTTTCATAAGGAAAAGTTCACCAAAGGTACATGTGTTTTTCACAAGCAACAAAAATAATAGTCCAAATTTTGAAACAAGAACAAAAGCAAGCTGTTCGTTATGTAGGATACATTTCAACTGAGGGACATGCTCGTACTTCCTTCTCATCAAGTCAATGGCCACTGACGAAATGTCAACATTCATTACGTCTTCATACCCATCCTTAACCATGTCCTCTGACATAACTACAAAAGTAAAACTCTCATCACCTCTGGAAGTTCTACTAAAAAGTAACTCTATTAAGATTTAAGTTTCTATAAGCAAAGGAATAATAACTATCACAAGACCAGAGGGCATGCAAGCTGACAGAGAGAATCAGCAAACCTACATTATCTAGTAATTGGATTATTTTTGTTCTCATCCTAAATGAGAATCAAATTTTAAAGATGGTTTTTTGTAATTATATTTCAAATAGAACCAAGATGGCTTTTTATGTTGTTCTCATTCTACTCTGTACTACATTCATGCAATAGAGAAAATTTCATTATCCAAACTACAGAACGTTACACATATCAAAAAGGTCTCAACACATGGAGTCTGTATTACCTAGATATAGTTCTATGCAGTACGTGAAATGAAATCGGGAAAGGAAAATGTCACTTTTCATAGTATGATTTGAAGTAAGGTAAAAGTAAATTTCTTTTAATCACTTAGTTGATACGAAATATGCATATTCAAAACGTGGTATACTCAGAATAGCTTTCTAAAAAGATATAATTAAAACTAGTTGAGTCGTTTCTAAGCTTACTCACAATAATATCATTATCAACGAGACTACGCAATGTTATGGTTTACTTGACCCCCACAAGGCACTCATTTTGCAACATTAGTTTGCATTCCCTAAAATCTTCTTTTGTATTAGGGTTTCTAATAGAATGTTCTAATTAAAACTAGTTGAGTCATTTCTAAGCTTACACTCACAATAATATCATTATCAACGAGATTACACAATGTTATGGTTTCCTTGACCCCCACAAGGCACTAATTTTGCAACATTAGTTTGCATTCCCTAAAATCTTCTTTTATATTAGGGTTTCTAATAGAATGTTCTAAATGAAATCATGTGACTATTATACTGTGTAAATATCTTTGATAATTTAGAGGATTTATAGATAGGCAATTCTAAACTTCCATTAGATTTGATTTTAGCTGCCTAGGGTTTATAAGAAGGTGCTAATCATTTATAAATCATCCAACAACGTTGTAAAAAAAAATTGGATTGTCATATGTTCTGAAACTAAGTATACCATGTTTTGAAATGTTCGTACCATGTTAGTGCTCTACCGGTAACGTGTAAACTAATTGAGAACCATGAGTTCTTGAGTTCTTAATGTGTGACACTTTTTATCCTATGTTAGGGTATTTTAATTTTTATCTAAAAACTACTTCTACTAAGCTTAACCAACTTATATTTATAGGAGAATAAGCACAAAACAATCTTTCTATACCAAACATAACAAATAACGACAATTTAATATATTTAATCTAACCCATGATCCTACCATCGTTTTTCAAAAATAAATTAAAATTTAAAAAAAAAAACTAATTCCATTTTCCAGTATATTGAAGCTCCATCTAGATACTCGATTTTTAAAGAGAGGAGGGACTTTCACTTTTAGTACGTTTAATATGGAGGATGGACCCTCGCCCAAGACGGCCGGGAGTATAAAAAGAATTAAGCACCTGGATCAATTAACAAATGGAAAAACAACCCAAATTGAAGGATGGAAAACAAAAACCCAAAATACACAAAAGATGATTAAAAAAAAAAAGTTGACCTCAAAAAAATGAATTGAAGAAAAATTACCAGCATTGCCACAACCGACCATGAGGACACGAGAACAAGTGGAAATATATTTGCGAACAAAGGGGCGAAGGGCGGCGTAACGCTGGTACCAGTCAAAGGCACCGGCGGCGGCCTCCTGTATGTAACGGGCGTCCCAGTAAACGGATTCGCCGTAGTTGTATGTGTTGCATGCTGATTCGTCCCTGTACATCTTCTTTCTGACCCGCGATGGCGGCAGATGGCGGCGACGGTGGTAGTTACGGGGATATGGTTTTGTTTGTAATTAGATGTGGGTGGGATATCAGTTTTGGGTTCAGTTGGAACCAACAAGAGTACAGTGGAGATTTCACCCAAGTGGTCTTTATGGTTGGCTCATTGGCTGTTTAGAGTTTGGTGGTGTTCGAACAATTTACACATATGAATAATAGAGTGTCCGTCCAGAATTAGAATCCTGTTTAATGAAGTTTATTTTTTAATAAGTTGGTTAATTGGTTAATACACATACAATCTCATCTGCGTGTCAGCACTCTATTGGTCAATTGACCAATTTACCTATAAATGAACTTCAAGCTAGCCACTTCCCCAGAATTATGTCTGAAAAAATACTACTACTTCGGTTTCATAATAAGTGATTTTTTTAACTTAAATCGTACATACCAATACACAAACCAAAATGACAAAAATACCCTTAATATATTTTCTTTGAAATTGAAGAGTTAATGAGTGTCATTTAATTGTAGTGATTGCAACGGACAATAAATACCATTGGTTGCATAAGGGCATATATGGGAAAATATTGTAAAAATTGCATTGGAGTTCTAACACATCACTTATTTTGAAAAAAAATATTAAGTCTAAAAAATCACTTATTGTGGGACGGAGGTAGTATTTGATAATTAATTTTTTTAAAATGTCAGAATAGCAGTATTATACTATTTTAACTCTCTGAATAGTTTAAGCAAAACCTGTTTGATAATCAGAAATATCTGAATAGTATTTTAAATACATATTTATAATATTTTAACCACAATATAATGAAACGAAATGTATCATGTCTAATGAAAACATTAACATAGCATAATAATTCAACTATACAAATTAAATGAACTTCAAACAATTGTTAAGAGATCAAGTACAATTTATTCACGTAGATTAACCATAGATTCTATGCCTTGATCTCCCCATTACGGTTCATCTTGTCCCTTGTCTGAGTCAAAGTAGTAAATTTTGCATAATTGTAATGTTATGGACACATATATTACAAACTTAAGCCACTGTAACTTTTGACAAAATGCCGGTGGTGGTTTAATTTTGGTTAAGTGCAGGTTTATATTGTACATTACATCATGTCCATCATAAGTTGACTTGATTTCTCACTGTATGTTGGCTTATTAATTATATGCCAAGAATACACTCTCACTGAAGGTGAGTTTGTTAAGTTATTGTTAATGTAATTTAATTGGAAGGCTACTCAACTGTAGATAAACTCAAGAATATTTATTTCGAACTCATTTCGAAAATTTTGATTTTTTGTGGAACATAGGGAACATTCGTTAAGTGATTCCAAAATGCCTTTTCAAAATTATGTTATTATTACAACCCACAAAATTGAAGAATTAAAGATACTATACACATAAGAAAAAGAAAAATAATAATAATAATACAGTCATGGCAATTGCCTATACTTGCCCCTGGCCCAAAAAGTCAACTTGATTTCATTCATCTCACAGTTCTCAACTACTGCTAATGCGCGCACATGTCATTCCAAGACATGAAACTCTCGATCTTCTTTATGTTGAGGTAGGTGGAACCTTGGCTCTGTAGGTATAGTTGGATGCCTCTCTGATCTGAACATAAAACAGCCGTACGCAAAGATCTGAATAGAATACTGATCTCAAATAGGTCAGATACACTACAACGAAAATATACTTGATAGAAACGTAATTCATACATTTAATTATCTCTAATTTTGTCCTTTTAATTATATTAGTTTATTAAATTAATATGTTTTATTTTATTTTGTAGGATTTAATATTTATTGCAATAAAGTTAAAATCTTGGTGATCAAGTTGAATATTTAATGCTCTTATTCATATAAGGAATGTCCAAGAAGAATCCCTCTGAGGAGAAGGAAAAAAGGTGGAACAATCCAATGTGAGAAAGAAAAGTCTATCTGAAGATCTTTTTTGAAGTTGATTCTTCTTAGGAAATTAAATCCTACATGGAAAGGGAATCAAAAGTGCCCAAGTTCATTGAATCTAAATTAGGGTTCAAAGTTATTTTCCTATAAATAGGCTCTTGTTTTAGAGAAAGGCACCACTTGTTATTTTTTTTTTTTTTTTTTTTTTTTTCGCTTTTTCACTAGTGTAGGAAGGAGTAAGATATTTAGAGTTTGTCGTTTCTCTTATTCCAATGGGTTGCAGACTACTTGTCATGGAGTATTTGTCACTTTCTTTTATTTATATAATAGAAATTCTCTTTTTAATTATTGTTTTATTTCATGCGAATAGTAGTACTAATATTATTTGTTTTTGTTTTTAATTCCATGGCTAGCTAAATTTCTAATACCTAGGATTATGATGAAACTAAGTAGTTCATAATAATATTTTCTTTTCGTTTCAAAATTAATGCCTAATTATTCTCACCTTCATATTTTCTTCCGCATAAATTGCATATAATTTTTATATTGATTGCGAGGTTTTGATAAGTTATAGTTAATCTGTGAATTTTTCATAACTTATGCTTGCCCATATTAATTATATGAATCATTATTTTTAAAGGGAAGGGGAAATAATTTGGGAATTGATTTAGAAAATAAGAAATTATTTATTATGTTAATATTTGGTGGATTCTAATTCCTAGGTATCTTTTCTCATTAATAGTTTCCGTCATTAATTAATAATTTGCATAATTTAGTTTAAAAATCTTCTCCACCATTTTTATTTCTAATTTGCCTAAAATATTAATTAAGAATATATTAAAGAATCAATCTAGTCTCTGTGGGTTCGACCTGTACTTGCCAGTTCTTCAATTCGACACTGTGCACTTGCAGTTACATATTTTATCAAATCAAGTTTTTGGCGCCGTTGCCGGGGACTAGAATTAATTTTTATTTATTCCTTAATTTTTATTTATTCGAATTAGTTTTAACTCATTTTTTTTCCAGGATTATTGAAGCGGATCGAAGAAGCGAAAAGATAAAGATTTTGTTGCTGTGCTTTCTTCGGTACTTCGTATCTCCATATTTTTTTTTGAAATAAAAAAAAAAAATAGTAGTTTAGTTTTTTTTATATATATATTTTTTATTTGTCGCATTCATGCATTCACTCACGTAGAGCACATCCTGTTAGGTTTTATTTTTTATTTTTATTTTTTGTCAAATATAAACTGTGGTGATTGCTGGAGGATTGAGGTACTTCAAAAATTCTCCTTCTTTCGTAATTCACATAGTTTTAGGACATTTTATTTGTTTATAGTTTTTTTTATTTGTGCATTTTCATCTTTAATCTAACATTAAGGGCACAACCTGTAACAAGATAAGGTGGGGATTTCATCACCCTTCCTTGGCCCACAAACAACCCAATTTGCATTTTGCATGACCATGACCTAATAAAATCAAGTAGGCGTTGGCCCTAGAACTCTCGAGCTCAATTAGGACAAGAAACTCCAAGAGAGTGCGAATTTTAAATTAATCAAACCATTGGTGTCAAAGGCAAGTGGTTCAAAAGGTATCGCCTAAAGATTGTGTGGTTATTTAATTAGTCACCAGATCTCACGGAGAGACTCCCACCTTTCTTACACTTACCTGGCTAGTGGTATGATTAATTTCAAATTTGGTGGGCCTTGCGGTGTAACTTGGAACAGTTAGGAGCTGTCTAGATTTTATTTAGGTTAACCTTAGAAGTAATTTTTTGTTTATTTTATTTTTATTTTTTTATTTTTTTTGTGCTTATCTGATTATTTGCTAATTAGTGTATGCAAAAAGTGTGGATTAGGGACGAAACATCACGATTAGTGAGAAAACTTGATTTTTCGGATTTCACTTTAAAAGATCTCACTTTAACAAAAATGGAGGGCACCCAAACTGTTTCTTTAAGGGATCGATGTTATCCTTCCCGCTCTGCCCAACCTTCATGTATTAGTCTACCACCGGTAACTGGTAATAATTTTGAACTTAAGCCACATTTTATAAATATGTTACCTAGGTTTACGGGGATAGAAGATGCATATTTATTTATTCAGGAATTTGAGGAAGTTTGTGCCTTAATGAAAATCCAACAATTGTCTGATGACTCAATTAGGCTAAGATTTATACCATTTGCTTTAAAAGATAATGCTAAAAAGTGGTTATATAGCTTACTAAATAATTCCATATCAACCTGGGAGGGATTTGTCGTTACATTTCTAAAAAAATATTTTCCAAATCATAAAACTGCTAAAATTAGGACTGCAATTCATCAATTTTGCCAACTTGAAAAAGAGTTCTTTTGGAAATATTTTGATAGATTTAAAAATTTGTTATCCCAGTGCCCACACCATGGAATTGAGAAATGGAGATTGTGTCAAATTGCTTATGAAGGTTTAGACTATCCCACTAAAACAATGTTAGAGTCAATGTGTCAAGGGGATTTTCTGAATAATGATGAGGAGAAGGCTTGGGAGTTTTTAGAAGACTTAGCAGAAAAAACCATGCAATGGGAAACCACCCGAGAGATAGATAAACCTAGTTCATCTAGGAGTGTACATACAATTGACAATTCAATTGCTACAGAAGTTAAGTTGGCTGGTGTACTTAAAAGACTTGAAGATTTAGAAACTAGGGGATCACACGTGAACCAAGTCTCAACACCTACACCTTTGTGTATAAATTGTAATTCACCAAGCCATGTGATTGAGGAATGTCCTAGAGTCGTGCCCCAATTTGAAGAATATGAACAAGTCAATGCAATGTTTCAACGACCTAGGAATGACCCATTTGCACCCACTTATAATCCTAGTTTGAGGAATCATCCTAATTTTGCATGGAACCAAGGACCCTACCCAAATAATTCTTCAAATCAGGTCAATCAGTCTCTAAATCAATATTTTCAACCTTACCAAAAGTCAAATCCTGGTCCGTACCAAAATTCAAATCCAGCACCTCAATATCCACCAGGTTTTTCTAATGAAAGTGAGAGGAGACTTAACACCTTAGAGAAGAGTGTGAAAACTTTAATAAAATCTCAGCAAAGCACTAACCAAGCCATTTCTCGCTTAGAGATCCAAATGAGTCAATTGACCACTGCAGTTAGTGAAAGGGAGAAGGGTAAACTTCCTAGTCAACCCGAGACCAATCCAAAATTTTCAGTCCTTACTCAAAAACCTTATCATGTTAATTCACTTGAAAACAACCAAGTCAATCATGTGAATTCTGTAATTTCTTTAGGGTCTGGAAATTATTTTAACAATCATGCTGAAATTGATAATGAAGAAGAGAAAAAATTAAATGTTGAATCTAACGATCCATCTTCAAAGTTAACCCAGCCTGAAAATCCCACAAACTCTGAGTCAGTAGGCCCATCCACTAATCATGTTTCAAAACCTGATTCAACCACACCTTATGAGTCAACTAAAAAAGTCTTCAAACCAAAAGCTCCATTCCCTCAAAGACTTATTTCAAACAAGCAGTCGGCCCAGTTGGACATAATTCTAGAAGTGTTCAAACAAGTGAAAATTAACATTCCTCTTCTAGATGCCATTCAACAAGTTCCCTCATATGCTAAATGTCTAAAAGATTTGTGCACACATAAAAGAACCACTCATGTTCCTAAGAAAGCTTTTCTAATAGCCCATGTGAGTTCTATCTTGTCATGTCAAGTCCCTGTGAAATATAAGGACCCCGGTTGCCCTACTATTTCATGCATCACAGGTGACACATTAATTGAAAAGGCTTTGCTTGATTTAGGAGCTAGTGTGAACCTGTTACCATTTTCTGTGTATGAAACCTTAGGCTTATGAGAGTTGAAAAAGACAAGTGTCACACTCCAACTAGTTGACCGTTCCATTAAAGTGCCAAAAGGAATAGTTGAAGATGTACTTATTAAGGTTGGTGATTTTGTCTTCCCTGTTGACTTTGTTGTCCTTGAAACCCAGCCTGTTGTCAATCCTAAGGGTCAAATTCCTCTAATTTTAGGTAGACCATTTCTAGCAACTTCTGATGCGTTAATCAACTGTAGAAATGGACTAATGAAATTAACATTTGGGAACATGACAATTGATTTAAATGTGTTTAATATGGGAAAGCAACCTTGTGATTTTTCTGACCAACCCATTGAAGTGAACATGATTCAGGACATGTCCGTGATTCAGGACATGTCCGACAATGAACTTACAGGAGAAGACAAAATTTTTAATTTTTGTCTAAATCATTTTGGTCAAAATTAGGATGAAACAGAATATGTAAATGAGGTTAATGAAATGCTAGAGTCATCAGCATCAATGTCTTACTCTAAATGGGAACCCGAGACTGAGCCATTAACCTTGCAATCTTCAGAACCTCTTGAAAAGAGTCCACCAGAGTTAGAACTCAAGCCTCTGCCTGATAATCTTAAATATGCCTATTTAGGCCCCTCTAAAACTCTTCCTGTAATCATTGCTTCCGATTTAACAAACACACAGGAGGAAGAGTTATTGACCATCTTGAGAGAAAATAAAGAAGCCATAGGATGGAGTATAACTGATATTAAGGGGATCAGTCCAACAATTGTCCAATATAGGATCCACTTAATAGATGATGTTAAACCTGTGAGAGACCCACAAAGGCGGTTAAACCCGGTTCTAAAAGAGGTTGTTAAGAAAGAAATTCTTAAGTGTCTAGATAACGGGATCTTTTATCCCATTTCTGATAGCTCGTGGGTAAGTCACATTAGAGGTGGTACCTAAAAAGTCTGGCTTAACGGTGGTTCAAAATGAAGCTAATGAGTTAGTTCCCACCCGTGTCCAATCTGGTTGGAGGGTTTGCATAGATGATGAGTGAGTTTTATACACATGAATTGGATACATTCGGGATTAATTTATTGCTGTTCTCAAGTCTTTTAGGATGTTTTTATGTGTTTGTGTCTATTCAAGCATGTTTTATATTGTTTTGTAGGATTTGGGACAAAAGTTACTTGGATCGACGTTTGGGGTAGCTAGATTCGCGTTTTTGGCTTGCCATTTACACAGCAGTCACTTCAGAGCTAATTTGACTATAGCTCCGGACATTATTTCGAAAAACTCAAAGAATGAAAGTTGTAGATCTACTTCTCCTCTTTCCGGAAAATCTTGAATCATCAAAATCGGAGTTCGGACGAAGAAGTTATGGCCATTTTCCCAAAGGACGTCGGAGCAGAAAATGTCAGAACTTGTAACAGCGCCGGGGCGCTAATTTTAAACCTATTTGCAGCGCCGGGGCGCTATAAGGCAGATTCTCAACGTCGTGAACAGTGTTGGGGCGCTGGGGAAGAGGCTTGGTGCGGCCTGGACGCGTTTGGGCGAATTTTGACACCTTTTTGACTCCAAATTGGATTGGGTTTGTTCCTAAGCTCAAAATTAGACTTGTAACCTATAAATACATGATGTAAGATATAAAATAAAGGGAGATTACATAGCTTAGCCTAGATTATACACTCCTTTAGATTAGAACATAACCCTAGTTCTTATTAGTTTTGGAGATTGAAGCAACTTGGAGACCATTGAAGATTCAAAGCAGGAGCGAAAGAGGAGTCTCAAGACTACTGACAACAGATTCTATTCTCTTCTCTCATATTACTTTTATCTTTTAATGTCTATTCAATTGTGGATTCTTGGTTTTAATTCATTAATTATGAACTAATTCTTTTTATTAAGATTCCAATGGAACCTTTTTATGATTATGAATTGATTATTTGATTTATTCTAATTATTTATGTTGAAATGAATTGTTCATCTTGCTTTGAGCTTATTGATTAATTATCGATCGATTAATTCTTGTGTTACTCTAGAAGGAATTGAGAAAGGAATTCTAGGGTTAGAACTGGGCATGGTGACATGTGACTTAGTTATTTGCACAATGAATAATTAGGTTTGTGAATAGAATGAGAATATCTATTTGCCGCATGTAACACATAAGGAATTGGGATTGTAACGAGTTTAATTCAATTATTTTGCATAGAGATATAGTAAAATTAATCTGGGTTAAATAGAAGGCAATTGATCACTCGAGAGAGGGCTTTTGGCATTTGAGAATTCCTGTTAATAATTCAGTAGACATAATAATTGGGATAATTGGATAATTGGTTTATAGTTCATAATTGGGGATATTAGAGTCTTAGCCTTTATTTATTTGAATTCATTTATAAAGTAACCTAGTTTTAATTGATTAATTTAGTTTTCTTAATTAGAAAATTCACGATTTGAGATTGTTTAAATAAAATTGATTTGGTTAAGAGTTAGTAATTGGTAATTTTTATTAAATAATTCCTCGTGGGAACGATACTCTACTTTCACTTTATTTCTTGTTGACCGTGTATACTTGCACGTATTCATTGATTGCGAAATCGATCAACAATAGACTATAGAAAACTCAATGCTGCCACAAGAAAGGATCATTTTCCTTTACCCTTTATAGACCTAATTCTAGAAAGATTAGCTGGTCATGCTTATTATTGTTTCCTTGATGGTTACTCGGGCTACTTTCAAATTCCCATAGCCCCGGAAGACCAGGAAAAGACCACATTCACTTGTCCTTATGGAACCTTTGCATATCGTCGTCTACCCTTTGGGCTATGTAGTGCCCCTGCCACCTTTCAAAGATGCATGATGAGCATTTTTTCTGACATGGTAGAGAAATTTCTAGAAATTTTCATAGATGATTTTTCCATATTTGGGTCTACATTTCATGAATGCCTTCACCACCTTGACTTAGTTCTAAGGAGATGTAAGGAAATAAACTTAATCCTAAATTTGGAAAAATGTCATTTCATGGTAAAAAAAGGAATTGTTCTTGGTCACATCATATCTGAAAAGGGAATTGAAGTAGATAAAGCCAAAATCGACCTCATTTCCAATCTTCCACCACCTAGGACAGTCAAAGAAATCCGTTCTTTCCTAGGGCATGCAGGCTTTTATAGGCGATTCGTTAAAGATTTTAGTAAGAAAGCACGACCCTTGACCAATCTTCTAGGTAAAGATGCAAAATTTGAATTTAATGAAAAATGTCTTCAATCCTTTGAACAACTCAAAAAGGAGTTAACTTCAGCTCCTATCATCAAATCACCTGATTGGAGACAACCATTTGAGTTAATGTGCGATGCATCTGACTATGCAGTTGGTGCTATTCTAGGGCAAAGAATCAACAAGATTCCCTATGTCATATACTATACTAGTAGGACTTTGAATGATGGTCAATTGAACTATTCAACTACTGAAAAAGAACTTCTAGCTGTAGTTTTTGCCCTAGAAAAGTTTCGATCTTATCTTATTGGGTCTAAAATAATTGTTTACACTGACCATGCTGCTCTCAAACATCTTCTTTCCAAAAAATATTCAAAAGCTCGTTTAATTCGTTGGGTCTTATTGCTCCAAGAATTTGACCTAGAGATACGAGATAAAAAAGGGTCTGAAAATGTGGTAGCTGATCATTTGTCACGTTTAGTAGTTGAGTCCAACTTTGACCTGCCCTTAAATGAATCTTTCCCAGATGAGCAGCTTTTCTCTATATCTGCTACACCTTGGTTTGCTGCTATTGTGAATTACCTAGTGACTAGTGAGATCCCTTCCCATTGGTCCAAACAAGACCGATCCAAGTTTCTTTCACAAGTCAAACACTTTTTATTGGGATGACCCCTATTTGTTCAAATATTGTCCTGATCAAATCATTAGGAGGTGTGTACCCGACCACGAGTTTAGAAGTGTTCTGTCATTTTGTCGTGACCAAGCTTGTGGAGGACATTTTGGAGGCAAAAAGACGGCCGCCAAAGTCCTCCAATGTGGTTTCTATTAGCCTAGTCTATTCAAGGATGCCACATCATTTTGTGCCAATTGCAATAGGTGTCAACAATTAGGGAGGATCACTAGGAGGAATATGATGCCAATGCAACCTATTCTGGTCATTAAATTGTTTGATGTGTGGGAAATCGATTTCATGGGCCCATTTCCAAATTCTTTTGGAAATCTGTACATTTTACTTGCGGTGGATTACATGTATAAGTGGGTAGAAGCTATACCAACCAAGACCAATGACAACAAGGTTGTTGTCAAATTTTTGAAAGAGAATATTTTCTCTCGCTTTGGTACCCCTAGGGCCATAATCAGTGATCAAGGCAAACATTTTCATAATCAGCCTTTTTCATCCTTGCTAAAAAAGTATTCCATCACCCACAAGCTTGCAACATCATATCACCCTCAAACAAGTGGTCAAGTAGAAGTCTCAAATAGGCAAATAAAACAAATCTTGGAAAAAATGGTGAGTTCTAATAGAAAAGATTGGTCTCTAAAATTGTCAGATGCATTGTGGGCTTACCGTACTTCCTTTAAGACTAATTTAGGAATGTCACCGTATAGGCTTGTGTTTGGAAAAGCTTATCACTTACCTGTTGAACTTGAACATCGTGCTTTATGGGCCATAAAACAGTTAATTTTGATATGTCCACTGGTGGGAGTCATAGACAATTGTAATTAGCTGAGTTAGATGAGATTATGAATGATGCTTATGAAAATGCTAAAATTTGCAAGGAAAGAACAAAAGTGTTTCATGATAAATCAATTTTGAGAAAATCATTTTCCCCTGGTCAAAAAGTTCTCTTGTATAATTCTAGGCTACATTTATTTCCTGGCAAATTGTGTTCTAGATGGGAGGGACCTTTTGTAGTGAAGGTAGTTTACTCTCATGGGGCAGTAGATATTGAAAATCCAAAGAGTGGAGAAATTTTCAAAGTGAATGGTCAACGACTCAAACTTTTTTTAGAAATGCCGACCGAACCGGAGGAGGTGGTATACCTTGTTGACCCACCTGATTCAGCATGACTGGTAATGCACTTGTTTTTGTAAGTTTGTATGTATATTCTTCTTTTGTACAATATTGTCATCCAGTTTCTGCCTCATCGTCCAAGGTATAATTCTTTCATATCTTTGTTCTCTTTTCTTCATTTGCATACATTGAGGACAATGCATGATTTAGGTATGGGGGGAGTTTGTTTGTATTAGATTTTTTTTTTCTTTTTACGAAAAAAAAACACAAAAAATTTAAAAAATTTTGTTTGACTTTTTATGAATTGAATTAATTCTAATAAGTGTTGGTGGAGCAAAACGCATGAGTGAGATTGAAAGATTTAGAACTCTTGAATTTTTGATAAGATACGAAATCTTAGTTCAAAACACCATCTGGATTTAAAATTGATTTCACAAGCATTTTTACATTTCACGTTTGCACTAATTCTTAGTTGTGGGGTATAAATCATGATTCGAGTAATTTCAAAAAAAAAAAAAAAAAAAAAAAAAAAGAAGAAGAAAGAATGAAAAAAAATGAAGTTGAGAAAAGTTGAAAAAAAGAAATAAATAACTGCTTCAATGTTTATTAAACGAAATAACTGGGTATCCAAGCCTCGGGAAGCATCGATATTCACGCTGAAAAGTATGATGGATAAAAGCAGCTTGACTAGTCTAATTTTGTGGCCTTTGTTACTCGAGTTAGTAAATCCTTAGGGGTGTCTCTACACCTAGTGCCCTAAAGCTATCTGGTTTGGGAGTCATTGGTCCAACGCTCGTTCTACATGGATAACTCTGAAAAGCCTAAGAAAATGAGACATTGCACAAGTCAAGAAAAAAAAATGGAGAAAAAGAAGGAAAAAAAGAAAGACAAAGAAAAAAAGAGTTTGTTTGATTTTCATGGTAAAAATCCCTACTAAGAGTTACATCACATACACATGCATGCATCACATGAAATTGATTTAATGAAGGATGGTGTCTAAAATGAAGATCGAGTATTTTTGATAAGGTGAAAGTGTGATTTTGAATTTAATCTTGCTTATGTATAATGCCCAAAAATATTTAGAAGTTTTCTTTCAATTTCATAATTTGTTGAACCCAAAAATATTTTTAAATTTTGTGGGTATATTCGCTGCAAACCCTCACGAGACACAACTCGTCCACTTGGGGTAACCTTGGGGTTTAAAGGCTTGTTGCACATGCTAAGTGCAATCGTGTTTCCTACGAAAATGGGGTATTGTAATTTTTGTTTTATTTTTATTTTTATTTATTTTACTCGAGGACGAGCAAAAGCTAGGTATGGGGGTATTTGATAGAAACGTAATTCATACATTTAATTATCCCTAATTTTGTCCTTTTAATTATATTAGTTTATTAAATTAATATGTTTTATTTTATTTTGTAGGATTTAATATTTATTGCAATAAAGTCAAAATCTTGGTGATCAAGCAATATTTAATGCTCTTATTCATATAAGGAATGTCCAAGAAGAATCCTACAAGGAGAAGGAAAGAGGTGGAATAATCTTAGTGTGCAATTCAAATCCAACAAGAGAAAGAAAAGTCTATCTAGAAGATCTTTTTGAGAAGTTGATTGCTCTTAGGAAATTGAATCCCCTACATGGAAAGGGAATCAAAGTGTCCAAGTTCAATGAATCTAAATTAGGGTTCAAAGTTATTTTCCTATAAATGCAGGCCTCTTGTTTTTTAGAAAGGCACCACTTGTTATTTTCTTTTTTCGTTTTTCACTAGTGTAGGAAGGAGTAAGATATTTAGAGTCATCGTTTCTCTTATTCCAATCAATTGTGGTACTCTTGTCATTGTGGGAGTATTTGTCACTTTCTTTTATTTATATAATAGAAATTCTCTTTTTAATTATTGTTCTTATTTCATGCGAATAGTAGTACTAATATTATTTGTTTTTTTGTTTTTAATTCCATGGCTAGCTAAATTTCTAATACCTAGGATTATGATGAAACTAAGTATTTCATAATAATATTTTCTTTTGTTCCAAAATTAATGCCTAATTATTCTCACCTTCATATTTTCCTCGCATAAATTGCATATGATTTTTATATTGATTGCGAGGTTTTGATAAGTTATAGTTAATCTGTGAATTTTCATAACTTATGCTTGCCCATATTAATTATATGAGTCATTATTTTTAAAGGGAAGGGAAATAATTTGGGAATTGATTTAGAAAATAAGAAATTATTTATTATGTTAATATTTGGTGGATTCTAATTCCTAGGTATCTTTTCTCATTAATAGTTTAAAAGTCATTAATTAATAATTTGCATAATTTAGTTAAAAATCTTCTCCACCATTTTTATTTCTAATTTGCCTAAAATATTAATTAAGGATATATTAAAAAATTAATCTAGTCTCTCTGTGGGTTCGACTTTTGTCTTTTGCCAGTTCTTCAATTCGACATCATCAAGACTTGCGATTACATATTTTATCACATCAATACTACAACCGAGGCAATTACAACAAAAGACTTAACAACATTATAAAGACCAAATTAGCGTGTGTATATATATATATATATATATATATATATATATAGGGAATGATCCATATCATCTATTTGCTATGGATGAAAAAGTGGCATATAACATCTCTACCTTCTGTTACAATAATAAACGGTTTGGATTAAAATTTTGGGCTCGTCATCCGCTAGTCCTTCTAGCGGATGGAATAAAAAAAATTTGGATAAATTTTACCCTTTGTTTCTCTCTCTAAATTTGGACAAATTTGGCTCGTCCTCCTCTTTGTTTCTCTCTCTAAAAGCAGCAAGAACTCTGGCAAAGATGTGTGGCAATTGCAATCATTTTCGACTTCGATCCTCCCAGCAGGACTAGCCAGTGACTTCACAAGATCTCTGGGCAACGCTCGACGACTCCACCGTACCGGATCTGTTCGGATGGAACTCCTTTAGCACCAAACACCCACCACTCCCCTCTCTTAACAACTCAATTCACAAGCCCAAGCACCTGAACATCAACCAAGGTAATTTAATAACATAATTTATTAAACAGAAACCCATCTTCAAAATATGGCAATGCACCATTCTTCCCTCTTGAGCTCGTGCTAATTTACAGTACGCCTTGAGAACAAACGTAAGTGTGAAAGTGTTTGATGAAATGCCGCTTAGAAGCATGTCTTCGTATAGTGTCACAGCTTTGATGGGCGAATCATTCAGTGAATAGCCTCTAATAACTGTGTTCCACATGAAAAGGTTAGGTTGGTTGGTTCAAGAAAAGATAGAATGAGCATAAGCCATGTGGTGTCGGAGCTTGACCATGGCGGATCCAATTAAACCGCTGGAGTTCTTATAGCTTTTAGAGAGAGAAACAAAGAGGAGGAGTGGGTATAAATTGCTATTTTTTTTGCTTCGTCTGTTTGTGCTAAAAGGGTAAAATTTGTCCAATTTTTTTTTATTCCATCCGCTAGAAGGACTAGCGGATGACGAGCCCAAAATTTTAATCCAACCCGTTCATTATTGTAACAGAAGATAGAGATACTATATGCCACTTTTTGATCCGTAGCAAATAGATGCTATGGATCATTCCATATATATATATATATATATATATATATATCTGATTCAGATCTTAAAATTTCACCTTTATTCAACTCACGAAGCTCACCCCCTTTAACGATGGACTCGGTGACGGTTGATTCGGGTACATAGTAACATGCATCTATACTTTTAGCGACGGACAACATATAGCGTCGCTAAAAGTATAGACGACTGATTGTATGACCGAATCGTCACGTCCGTCTCATCATTAAAAAAATGCGTTCAGGTGAGTTGGATAAAGGTGAGCTTAAATCCGGACTCTCTCTCTCTCTCTATATATATATATATATATATATATATATATATATATATGAAAAAAAATGTATGTACACAGCTATGTATTACATAGTAGACTATGGCGACGGTTTTTTGAGCTATAGCGACAGTTTCACTCGTCGTCATAGCTATTCTGGGCTATGGCTATGGCGACAGTTTACCGTCACTATAGCCCAAAAAATCTGTCGCCAAAGCCCTACTGTGTAATACACAGCTGTACATACACATATAGCCCTATATATATATAATCTAGAAGAGGGGTTGAATAGATTATTACAAGTTAAAAATTATATTTAGGCTTTTTTGAATTTTTAGTTATTAATTAGCAGTTTTAGCAATTAGCATGCAAGAAGATAAAAATTCAATCACAATGCATTGAGATTTATCTCGTTCACAACATACACCCCTTTGTATATTGCTACGTCCAGTCTCAAGTCCCTACTTGGAACTTGAGATCGTATTACTATCAGTAATAAAAACTCCTTCAATAGGCGGATAAGCCTTTACAAAGTTTTATAAACAAACTTCTAAATATTCAACTATTCTATCTTGGACAGCAAGCTCCCCGCTCCTTCCTCAAGTCTAGTTGTACCACCTTTTGGGTTTAGTTCTATTCTATGATCTGGTCTTGAAACAACAGCCTCTTCCTCACCTCACAAGTACACTAGAGACCCAACTTCCCGCTGACCTCTCTAAGACACTGGTCTTGGTCGAAAAATTACTTGTCTTTCTCACAGGTACATAAAATAAACTAACTCTAACCATTTCTCTGTTTACAAAAAGTTTACAACAATGTGCTTCTTCAATAAGCTGATAAGAGTTAAGTACAGATTAATGCTTCTCAAATAAGCAGATAGAAAATTAAGAACAAATATATCAGTATAAAAGTTCAAGGACTTTTATATTCAACAATAAGCTTCTTTAAAGCATATAGAACTTTTATTTAGATCCACTGATGCTTCTGATTAAGCAAATGTAAGATTTTAAGGCACTTTATAAAGAATTAATAATTCTATAAAATAAAGAGTGTTTTTCTATGAATAATATATAATTATTTCTTAGATAGTATTTACCAAGTATTATATGAATTATTTTATGAATCAATACTTGTATAAAAGAATAAATCAAATCAAATAATATTTATCAAGTGTAATATTTAAATCGGGTTAAGCACCTGTTGATATAACAAATATTACTGTTTAACTCAAATAATATATAAGAATATTTTATCGATTATGTGAACTTTTATAGATAATGTCACTTAGTACTATAAAGAATTATACGGTTCGAATTCCTCTTGGTAGATGTGTATCACCGTAGCCTTGTGGCGTCTAAGTATGACAAAATCTATAATTATCACAATTGATATTTATATAAATATTTTCAATAGATCACTACGATTCTGAAATCCAGTTCGGATGACTACTCTTTTTGGAGAAATATCTCAGTGTCGTTTTAAGCTATCAAGTGTCGTATCTATTTTACAATATTTATATAAATAATGTCGATAAAAGGTTACTGAAGACTATGAATAATTGTACGGTTCGAATTCCTCTTCGTAGAGGTGTATCTCCGTAACCTTGCGGGGCCCAAGTATCCTTTTATTTGACAAATAGAGGAAATATAGATATATAAAATTATGTAGAAAAATGTGTATTTGTATATTTATAGATATAATACAAGTAAGAAATAATTCAACAAAAAATAAACTTATCTCAATACTTGGACCAATTTTTCTCTTCAAAAATAATCAGAACTTTTGTAATAAGAGATATAAAGCTTAGAGAGAATGTAGGCAATGAGAGTATGCTTTTCTTTTCACTGAATTGGTAAAAACCAAATGAATGAAATACTCCCTATTTATAGAATTTATGAAGTTGGGGAAAAAATATGATTTTGTAAAACTATTTTTCAAATGTACAGTATAAATGAAGTATTTTTGAATTGAATGGTCAGGATTAAAGCAAGCTTTTACGCGGTAGTAGATTAAATTCCGCCCGGGCAAAAAGTTACTTACTTATCAATAAATGCTAAATTTTGACCATGTGTGTTTAAGCCAAATGCCAGCAAGACTCACGCGTTTTGTCCCAAAAAGAATGACACTTTCATATACTCGATTTTTAACTAAGGCAACACATGCATGTATGCATTATTAATATATTATATCTAATGTATGACTATCGATATATATATATATATATATATATATATATATATATATATATACACACACACACACACGGTATATATGTATATTTATATATAGTAAGTTTTTTAACATATTCTAACATATATATACTTGGTTTAAGAATTAGTACTACATGTTTTAGTATGCATGCATAAAATATTTTGCCCAACTTTGGTTTTAAAAAGAAATAGGTTTTCTTGCCTTGAATATTATATGAATTAATTTATTTAACACTTAACATATAATTTATCAAGGTCGATAAAAATTAATTCAAGCAAAAAGCAGAAAATAGTTAAAATAAAATAAGGAAATATAATTCAATAATTACATATTTTAAAAACATAATTGTTATCATCAAAATATATAAAATTATACCTATCAATCTTTCCCTTTTTGATGATGATAATTATAAAAATATTTTTTTGGTTTTTAAGAAAACTCCTCCTAAAACTATGAACCCTTTATAACAGTATATATTCAATCTCATAACTTATAACAGTTTATATAATCCATTCATAACAGTTTATATAATCCATTCATAGCAGTTTAATCCATTCATAGCAGTTTATATAATCCATTCATCCATTCATTGCAGTTTATATCCTTATTTTTCTTCTCCCCCTTTGTCATCATAAAAAAATGACGGGGTAAAAGAAAATTTTAAATCTCCAGGAAAGATGTTAGAGAACCTGCAAAGAGAGTTAGTTAACTAAAATATATAAACCAAGTAAAGATAAGTAGTAGTAGTGTAGTGAAATAGTAGAGGGGTGAGGGATTAAGGATTACAGTTATTCAAATTGTTAGTCAAGTTAGTTACAAAGTCAGATTTTCTCGAGATTGAGAGGAGAGAAATGAGACAGGTCAGGAATGTTACCATCAGGATCTGCTTGTGGGGGGACAGGAGCAGTGAAGTCAGCAGTGGTACTGACATTGAAGGGATCCATCAACAGGTTGTTGTTCTCCAAGAGCAAGCATACCCAGATTTAACTTAGTGTAAAAAGAAGGCCCGAACATCTTCTAATTTTTCCAACATGAGAGATTGATTTTGCAACAGAAGTTGGTTCATACTATTGAGGGAGTCAATTTTTGTAGCCATGTTGATGTTGGTTTCAAGATTTTCATGATCAAGGGGTTTAAAAATAATGAGAGGCTGTGGTGGCAGATTTAGGTGGGATACAATGTTGCTGGTAGGAACTAGTTGAGACTGATGATTGGACAAAGGAATATTCAAATAATGGAAGATATGTGTGAGAAGTAGACCAAAACCAAGACAATTGTTTTGAAAACAGTATTCAAACAAGGACAACAAGAAGTAGGTCAGACTGTAGGGTATGCATTCATTTAACAAACTTTTGATAATTTCCAGATCAAATGGTAACATTTTTCGATCATCACGTACATGCATAAAATTATTTCTTAAAATTTTATCTAATAACTGGCACTTAGCAATTATAAATTCCAGGCCAACTTTGCATGGATAGTCAAATAAAAGAGTTAAGAAACTAGAGTTAAGGAAATTATCAATTTTTTTTTGTAAACAGAGCTTTCCAGAGCTTACCAGAGATTACAGTGGTTTTGATAAGGTAGACGAAGTGACTTGCATCGGTTAAACAAAGTAGCAATTGATGTTTATCTAACCAGAGATTTTTCGGGAAAAAAAAATTCATGAAAAGTTTTAATGTTAGAAGATTTGCAGTGAAACCTAACAGCGAAAAAAAATTTATTTGAAAACTAACTCAGACATGATTTTGAGTAGAAACCCTAACATTTTAATGGAGTGGAAGAACAAAAAAAATGATTCTTAAACGTATTTCAGTTGGGTTCAACTGATGAACCCTAACCCTTAAAAATTGCAGATAGTTGATTATCAGAGGTTTCACAAATTATAAAACCAAAAAAATTATTGTTTAAAACAGAATATTTATGTCAAACAAACGAATATATATATATATATATATATATTGATTTTGAAAACTAAAATAGAGACGATTTTGAGTATTTTATCAAAACTGATGATTTTTTTTTTAATTTTTGGGAAAAGAGGAACACATGCAAGTGTTCGAGAATCTTAGAACAAACATTTTCAGATCTAATCCAAAACAGATCAGTAAACAAAAAAAATTCTTTTGATCGAAACCCTAAAAATCTTGAGACTCACACATGGATCGAATAATCATACCAGAAAAACGATTTTTTGGTAAAAAAAAATTTAAAAATCATGATTAGAGAAGAAGAAGAAATGGATATTGGAGATAGACCGACACCGAAAAATGAGATCAGAGAGAGAGAGAGAGAAGAAGAAGCCGGAAAAGATGAGAGAGAAGAGCCAGAGCATAAGAGAGGAGAGAGAAGGAAGTAAAAAAATGAATTAAAAATTACAAAAATTATATATATAATTTGACTTACTTTTTGGATCCAACGGTAGAGGGCTGGAAAAGATTGACATCAACGGTTCACAACTTGTCTGAGTTGTGTTTCTTTTTAGCACATGATCCAACGACTGAGATCAAAGCTTAGTGTTGATCCAACGATTCTGGTTCATAATTCGTGTGCTTCATAATGGTGGAGTCTGATTGGTTTGATGAGTGTGACACGGATTGATCAATTTTGACCCTTGGATTTGCATAATTTTAAAGGTGCAAATTTAATCCTTAATATACACACACACACACACACATTACCTTAATAATGATAACATAAACATTTGCATTTAAATATTGTAAAAATAAAATTATATGTATATTTATAAAAAAATATAAATTAACTTTGATACAAATTTATCAAAAATACTATATATATATATATATATATATATATATATATAGTCTATTAAAAAATAATTAAGTGGAAGATAAATTGAAATTTGTTTAAATAAAAACAAAAACAATTAAGAAGAAATATCTAGCATTGCTAGCTTCAATTCTTAATTTGCGAGAATCTTTCCGAACTTAGTGGTTTAGTAAATATATAAATTTATATTTAATTAAATTATCAATGTTTTCTAGCTTAACACTTAAGTTATTAACATGATCACGTAAAAATGATGCCCAATGTACATATGTTTTGATCTAGCATGCAAGATCGTATTTTTGCTTAGATTTATAGTACTAGTATTATCACATAAAATTGACACACGGTCAAATTTTAGGTTATAATCGATAAAGTCTGTTTCATCCACGATGATTTGAGCACAACATCGCGATGCGGTTGCAACATATTCGAAACGATTGGTTGAAATAGATCTCAATTCTATTTCTTAGAAAACCAAGAAACCAAACATCCTCCTAGAAATTGGCAGGTACCATTGGTACTTTTTCGATTGACATGATGACCTGCATAGTTAGAATCTGAAAAATATACTAGATTAAATGGTTGATCCTTAGGATACCATAGCCCTAATTCAGTGGTTCCTTTAAGATATCGAAAAATCTTTTTCACTGCGATCAAGTGAGATTCTTTAGGATCATCTTGAAACCTGGCACATTTACAAATACTAAACATGATGTCAGGTTTACTAGCATTTATGTATAATAGACTTTCGATCATTCTTCTATATTTCTTTGAGTCAACAGATTTTCCATTTTCATCAATAATTAATTTATCCGTCGTTGACATAGGAGTGTAAAAAGGTTTTGCTGATTCTAATCCAAATTTCTTGATCATTTCTTTACAATATTTAAACTGAGATATATGAATACCTTTTTCTCCTTGTTTGATCTGCAGTCCGAGGAAGAAGTTTAATTCTCCCATCATACTCATTTTAAATTCTTTACTCATACTTTCAGAGAAATCATTGCACATAGTAATGTCAATAGAACCAAAAATAATATCATCAACATATATTTGAATTACCAAAATATCATCATTTTTATTTTTAGTAAATAAGGTAGTATCAACAGTTCCTCATTTAAAGCCATTTTTCAACAAAAATTTACTCAACCTTTCATACCAAGCTCTGGGGGCCTGTTTTAAACCATATAGAGCTTTATGTAATTTATAAACATATTTAGGATGACTAAAATCATCAAATCTAGGAGGTTGTTTAACATAAACTTCTTCTTCTATAACACCATTTAAGAATGCAGATTTCACATCCATTTGAAACAGTTTAAAATTCTTATGGCATGCAAATGCTAATAACATACGAATAGATTCAATTCTAGCAACAGGAGCATATGTTTCATCATAGTCAATTTCTTCCATTTGATTATTCCCTTGTGCAACTAATCTTGCCTTATTACGTACAACAGTTCCATTTTCATCAAGTTTATTACGAAATACCCATCGAGTTCCAATGATTGAAACATCCTTGGGTTATGGGACTAACTCCCATACTTTGTTTTTAGTGAATTGTTCAAGTTTGTCTTGCATAGCCATTATCCATTCTTCATCTAGTAAGGCATCTTTTTATTAATTTAGGTTCAATTTGAGACAAGAAAGACGAATGACCAGCTAGATTATGTGCTTGTGATCTAGTGATAACCCCTTTTTTAATATTACCAATAATATTTTCTATAGGATGTTTTTTAATAACATGAGACTCTTTGGGCAAATCATTCAACTGAGGGTTTTGATTTTCAAGGGGATTCTCAACAATAGGTGGAGATGCATTATCTAGTTTTGGTTCTTCCATATTTTTGAGAATATTTTCAATGACAACATCATTATCAGTCAGTTCTTTATATTTTAAAGGAGGCTGCGTTTCATCAAAAGTCACATTCATTGATTCTTCCACAACTAGACTTCTTTTGTTGAAAACTCTGTATGCTTTACTATTAAGAGAGTATCCAAGAAATATTCCTTCATCAGATTTAGGATCAAATTTCAATAAGTGTTCTTTGGTGTTTAGAATAAAATATTTGCTCCCAAAAACAAGAAAATAGTTTATTTTTGGAGTTCTTTTATAGTAAAGCTCATAGGGAGTTTTGAGCAAAATGTGTCTTAACAAAACTCTGTTTAATATATAACATGATGTTGCCACTACTTCAGCCCAGAAATACTTTGGAAGACGCTATTAATTTTACATGGTATTAGCCATTTCTTCCAAAGAACGATTTTTCCTATTCAACTACACCATTTGACTAAGGTATATAAGGAGCAGAGAAGTTATGACTTATACCATTCTCATCACAGAACATAATAAAATCATAGTTGTCAAATTCTTTTCCATGATTAGATCGAATGTAAACAATAGAACTCCCCTGTTGATTTTGAATCTTTTTACACAGAGTAGAAAAAGAATTAATAGCATCATTTTTAAATTTTAGAAAATTAACCCATGTAAATCGTGAATAATCATCAACCAAAACTAGAATGTATACAGTACCACCCATGCTGTGTTTAGGGATTGGTCCAACAAGGTCCATGTGTAACAATTCTAAGGGTCGAGATGTTGACACAATGAATTTAGGTTTATGTGATGCATGAATTTGTTTTCCTAATTCGCAAGCTTCACAGATGTGGTCTTTAATAAATTTTAATTTAGGAAGACCACGAACATGTTCTTTAGAAGAAATGTTATTTATGAGTTTCATATTGATGTGTCCTAGTCTGCGATGCCATAACCAAGGATCCTCATTTACAGATACAAGACAAATGTTATCTAAGTGAGAGTATGCATCTAAGTCACAAGTATACACGTTTTGATATCTAGGACAAACTAAGATCAATTTACAAGTTTGATAAAAAAATAGAGCAGTTATGTGTACTAAAGGATATTTTAAAACCACTATCACATAGTTGACTAATAGATATGAGATTATACCTGAGTCCAGTGACTAACTGAACGTTGGAAATGGTTATGTGGTTATTACCAACACATCCAACTCTAATTATTTTACCTTTATTGTTATCACCGAAAGTTAACTCACCAAAGTCTGCAGCTTGCAGATTTCTTAATTTGGATTTGTCTCCAGTCATATGTCTTGAGCATCCACTATCAAGATACCATTTGCTTTTATTCATATCAGTTGCAAGACATACCTGCAATATATGTACTAATTTTACAAGTTGGTACCCTTTAAATTGAAGGGTTCTTAGGGTGAATTTTCCATTTTATATAAGGAGCATTTGAAGTTTTCTTTACAAAACTCGGCATAGGATAATCAATCTTAGTAGAAAAAAGCATTTTATGAGTAACTGGATTTTGAGAAGTATGATAATCCTATTTGTGAAATTCTCTTCTTATGATGGTTGGTGCAGTATATGTTCCTTTGGGAACCCAAATCATTTTTCCTTTATAGTTTCCATTTCTAGCATTGCACATATAAAAAGAATGACCATTTCTGTTACAATAGGAACATTTTGTGAAAAGAGATATATGACTTTCTTTTTCTTTAATTTTAACGTGATATAATCCTTTATCTTTTGATTCACTTGTTTTACCGGTATATCCTAAACCTTCTTTATTAAAGCTACATTTTTGTTGATTTAACATGACATCAAGATTTTCTTTTCTTTTTATAAATTTATAAATTATATTATTTAAATCTTCACGTTCTTTGGTTAAGTTTTCAATTATGTAATTATGGTTTTCTATTTCTAACTTTAAGCTTGAATTTTCATTTTTGGTTTCTTCAATTACAGCTTGATCTTGTACTTGATTATCTTCATTGATTACAACAAGTGTTGAATTTTTAATTTTAAAATTTTCAATTGAGATAATAAGTGAGGAATTTTCTATTTCAAGATTTTTATTAATTTTCTTAAGTTGTTCTAATTCTTCTTTATTTTCTAAGTTTATTTCATTTAAACTTTCGTTGGTGATAATTAAATTAGCATTTTCAATTTCGAGACTTGTATTTATTTTTCTTAATCTTTCTAACTCTTCTTTTAATAGTTCATCACTTCTATATAAATGACTATATGCTTCTTGTAATTCATTGTGTCCTTCATTTATATTTTCTAGTGTGTGAGAAGAAAATGAGGTGCTAGGTAATTGGTGTTCAGAATTTACCTCAGATCTTGGTGATGAGTCATTATCTGCCATTAAGCAGAGATTTGCAATTTCTTCAATTTGCTCAGCAGTTTCTTCCTCGTCACTTAGGTCCCATCTTTCTCCAGCTACAAGAACTTTGTTGTTGACTAGTTTTGGACAGTCTTTCTTGAAGTGTCCAGGCTGCTTACATTCGAAACATGTGTTTGAATTTTCATTTGGATTGGTACTTCTGAAGTTGTTGTTACTTACTTTGAAATTTCCTCCCTGCGTCTTTGGTTTAAAGAATTATTTTGTAAGACCCCAACTTTTATGAATAAAGAATAATTTTTCTCGAAATATATTTTTGAATATTATGGTGTGGATATGATATAATGTTATAGTTGTGGATAATATTTATAAATTTTGCAAAGTAAGCAAGTTGTTACAAAATATTCGATTGGTCGAGGAATATTTTTTTTAACAGGAAATATTCGTACGACGATACAATCATTAGTGGACCCCGCAATGGAAGTATTGTCATAGTTAGAAAATGACAGAAATATCTTTTTATAAAAATAACGGCAAAAGTTTTACCGTTAAACTGTTGAACTACCCGGTGGTAAAAGTACAGTAATACGTGTGTTTTCATAGTAGCACACGATATTGATTATTGATGCTTACGTGAGAAGTCACTCAGTTATACTTAATTATTGCTAAAATAATTGCTGCATAGTATCTCATGTTATTTGATTCAATTATTGTCACAATATTAATAATTTATATTATTAAATTAATAATTGAGATGACAAAATTATTCATATTATTATTTGTAATATTGACGATGTCTAGAAAGTTCTGTCGAGAAGGGGTTTGGTCACCTAATTGCGTGCCAATAGGGAAAAATCCTTATCGGAATGCCCCCTCTTTCTTGGGAATGATCTGGTTGTTAAATATTATAAGTTATAATATTAGTGATGAATAATTGTTAATAGATTAAAATTGTGTGTATTAAAGATAAATAATTTGTGGTAATATTTATTCAATTTTTGATATAAATATAGGGATTGTTATGAGGCGTTTGTTGTAAGT
The DNA here is from genome assembly GCA_020205615.1 of Panax quinquefolius. Classification (NCBI taxonomy): domain Eukaryota; kingdom Viridiplantae; phylum Streptophyta; class Magnoliopsida; order Apiales; family Araliaceae; genus Panax; species Panax quinquefolius. The sequence goes on from CM035158.1 coordinate 32,477,843, forward strand.
TTGACTTAGTATTCCATGGAAAGATTTACTAATTTTATGGACCGTCGATGGTGGTTTTAATAGATAACCAATCTGGACCATTGATGGTGGTTTTAATAGTTAATCAATCTGGACCATTGATGGTGGTTGTAATAGTAAATCAATCTGGACCATTGATGGTGGTTTTAATAGTAAATCAATCTAGACCATTGATGGTGGTTTTAATAGTAAATCAATCTGGACCATCGGTGGTGGTTTTAAAAGTAAATCAATCTGGACCGTCGATGGTGGTTTTAAAAGTAAATCAATATGGACCGTCGGTTGTGGTTTTAATAGTAATCAATATGAACTGTCCGTTCTAATAGTAAATCAATCTAGACCGTTCATGAATCAGTTACTATTTAGTCCATTCTCCTATAAATAGAAGCTTAATTCTTCTTTCATTCTCATCAATTCACTGAGATTCAGAAGAGACACTATAGAGAGAGAAACTATAGAGAGCAAGAAGAAGAGTATTGTGCTACTTCACTATTGCAGTATCCAGTCTTCTACTAAGGTAAGGGGTATTATTTCTTTTGTATTCATAAGGAATACTATTTTTCGTATTCATCCTTTAATATGTCGGAATAACACATCTCACGCGGATTACGTCTTGTGTATGACGGTGAAAATTTATTCTGATTTAGTATGTTATTTCTTTTCATATTCTTAAATCTAAACTTACTATGGTAAGTATTGCTTCTATAATCCTTGAAATTAGTGGAATATCCTTGAGTTTTGCGCTTCATTCAGTATCGTTTCATTGAAATATTGATCTGAACTTTCTTATTAAATATCAATATTTTCATCCGGGGTACTATTCATGGATTACTATTCACCCAATTACTATTCACTAGAATATTATTCACTCAGGTATTCTGGGCACTTTTTATACCGGGATACTATTCACGAGTTACTATTCACGGGTTACTATTCACTCAAATATTGTTCACTCGGGTATTCAGGGCACTTTTCATGTTGGGGTACTATTCACGGGGTACTATTTCTAAAGTACTATTCACAGGGTACTATTCACCGAAAAATTTATTTCTTTTCTATCCTAATTATTTTTGATACATAGATATTATTCTTGAATTTTACTCCACAAAGTAGTATCATGTTGACAATTTGGTCATTATTGAATTCTGGATAAATTAAATTATAAATCATTAAAAATTTATCCTTTGCTTTCTTTTAATTGAATTCTTATATCATTGTCATCATCCTCATGCTTATATTGTGATGAAAGTCATGTTTGGCTTACGTGCATAGATGGACTGTTGATTGGTATGATTATGACCAGGGATAATTCGGTATGGTCATGACCATTGATGATTACATGAATATTCTTGGCCCGTAGTGCAAGAATAATTTGTGGACGTGATACTAATGAATATCCTTGGCCCGTAGTGCAGGGATGATTCGATGATGTGATTTATTTATTAAGCTGAGTCCCAGTGATAAAGTTAATGATAAACTTTTTAAATCATAGAAGATAGTAGATATCATGCTCTACTTGACTCTTCTAATGGATTGCTTGTTCACAAGCAGATTAAACTTGTTCTCTATTATATTCTATCGGTTTAATATTGTTGAAGGCTAATGATAACTTATTACGCATTATCTTAGTCATAATATTTCTTCTTCGGGCTAGTTGAGCTCACCCTTTTTACTTTCATTGTTCTCTGTGAAATGAGAACTTAGCGAGGGACTAGTCGGGGGCGGAGTGAGCGGTCGGATGATAGCATTAGTAGTCCTCACTATTCTATGAAATAGTGTGTTAATAAATGTATTGAGAACTTATTTTGAGTTTGAATCGCATGCAGAAGACAATATTTGTATTAAAACTCACAACTCATGTTGTATATTTAAGATTATATTTTATTACATACCATGTATTTGGCGACTCGAATAGGTGATGTATACCTATTTTGGGGCGTCATGAGTTAATATCAAAGTTTAGGGATATGATCCCCGGTGAGATGTGAGACAAGAACTAGGAGGGAGAGATGGGGAATTCTTCGCTAGTATGACCTACCTAAGTTTATTTGGTATTTAATTGGTTGGTCAGAGTATAGGGATAATATGTGATATGTCAATTAACCCTTGTTTTGTGACAGTGTTTGAAAATGGCATCTGAAAATATTGAGATCAGCAATGAAGCACATGAGACCGTTGAGTCACCAACGATCAATACCAAGGATAATGTGCAACCGGAAGACAATAATCCTCAGGTAAATAACAACACCGATCAAATGATGAACGATACGATGTTCAGAGGCTTTATGCAATTCATGCAACATCAGGTAATAGAGACTCCTGTTCAAAATATAGGTGAAAATAATGGCAACCCACGATTTGATTCTGCGCTAAGCGATTCAAGGATTTGGGACCACTTTGGAGTTTTGGGAAAGCGAGAACCACTTAAGGCGGAGCGTGGTTAAAGCGAGATCACTAAGATATTTGATGTCTTGGGATGCTCCGAGGAGCAAAAGGTTTCCTTTGCCACCTTTATGTTGCGTGAAGAGGCAAATTACTAGTGGGAATCTGTAAAACATACCCAGCCTGACGCACTCAAGATGTCTTGGGAGAAGTTTCAAGAATTAGTATTCCTCACTATTCTATGAAATAGTGTGTTAATAAATGTATTGAGGACTTATTTTGAGTTTGAATACTGTTTAGAAGACAATATTTGTATTAAAACTCATAGCTCATGTTGTATAATTAAGTTTGTATTTGTATTCAGTACCATGTATTTGGTGACCCAAGATGGGCGATACCTATTTTGGGGGCGTCACATGTTTGCCTTTGAAGTTTTGAAGTTGTTATTTATTTTCATGAAGCCTTTGCCATATTTTCTTATTTTGCTTTGAATTACTCTCCTTAGTTGTCTGGACAGTAGAGCAACTTCATTGTTGTCTAGATTGAGAAGTTCTTCATTTAATTCTTCATCGTCACTTTCTTGATCCACCAAAAGTGATTTGAAGGCGATTCCTTTCTTTTTGAGATCTGTGTCTGATCCAGCTTTTTCGACGAACATATTGACTTCGTGGGCACGAAGATTCCCGATGAGATTATCCATAGGATATGTGGTTAAATTTTGCATTTCTTTTATTGCAGTGACCTTCATTTTCCAGATGGATGGAAGAGCTTTGAGAATTCTTCTGTTTTTCTCATTTGTAGTGTATGCTTTTCCCAATTTCTCTAGCTCATCAATGATTCTGGAAAACCGAGTTTCCATATCAATGATCTTTTCTCCTTCTTCAAGCTTGAAACTTTCATACTCTTGAATTAGAGCATCTTTTCTGATTTCTTTGATGTGATTGGTACCTTCATAGGATACACTCAATTTTTCCCAAATTTCTTTTGCATTTTTACAGTTACTAACACTTTTGTATTCTTTTTCAATCAAAGCACTGGTTAGCACTTGTTCCGCTCGGGATGCAATATTCATGATTTCTTCTTCAGTGGTGAATTCATATATGTCTTTCTCAACAATCTTTTCTCCATGGATTTTGGTTGGAATTTGTACACCTCGTTCGATGGCACACCAAATTTTGATTCCTTGAGATTTGGCATAGATTTTGAATCTATTTTTCCAGGTGGCAAAGTTGGTACCATCAAATAGTGGAGGTTTAGACATAGACAATCCTTCATTGTAGGCCATGGATCTACTCTTAGGCATGCCTATATATACTCAACAAACAAGTTAAAGAGCACTACTCTGATACCAAATGAAAGGTCAATAATAATCTAGAAGGGAGGGGGGGGGGTTGAATAGATTATTACAAGTTAAAAATTATATTTAGGCCTTTTTGAATTTTTAGTTATTAATTAGCAATTTTAGCAATTAGCATGCAAGAAGATAAAAATTCAATAACAATGCACAGAGATTTATCTGGTTCACAACATACACCCCTTTTTATGTTGCTATGTCCAGTCTCAAGTCCCTACTTGGAACTTGAGATCGTATTACTATCAGTAATAAAAACTCCTTCAACAGGCGGAGAAGCCTTTACAAAGTTTTATAGACAAACTTCTAACTATTCAACTATTCTATCTTGGAGAGCAAGCTCCCCGCTCCTTCCTCAAGTCTAGTTGTACCACCTTTTGGGTTTAGTTCTATTCTATGATCTGATCTTGAAACAACAGCCTCTTCCTCACCTCACAAGTACACTAGAGACCCAACTTCCCGCCAACCTTTCTAAGACACTGGTCTTGGTCAAAAAATTACTTATCTTTCTCATAGGTACATAAAATAAACTAACTTTAATCCTTTCTCTGTTTACAAAAAAGTTTACAACAATGTGCTTCTTCAATAAGCTGATAAGAGTTAAGTACAGATTAATGCTTCTCAAATAAACAGATAGAAAATTAAGAACAAATATATCAGTATAAAAGTTCAAGGACTTTTATATTCAACAATAAGCTTCTTTAAAGCATATAGAACTTTTATTTTGATCCACTGATGCTTCTGATTAAGCAAATATAAGATTTTAAGGCACTTTATAAAGAATTAACAATTCTATAAAATAAAGAGTGTTTTTCTATGGATAATATAGAATTATTTCTTAGATAGTATTTACCAAGTATTATATGAATTATTTTTATGAATCAATACTTGTATAAAAGAATAAATCAAATCAAACAATATTATCAAGTGTAATATTTAAATCAGTTAAGCACAAACTGATATAACAAATATTACTGTTTAACTCAAATAATATATAAGAACATTTTATCTATTATGTGAACTTTTATAGATAATATCACTTAGTACTATAAGGAATCGTACGGTTCGAATCCTCTTGGTAGAGATGTATCTCCGTCGCCTTGCGACGTCTAAGTATGACAAAATTTATAATTATCACAATTGATATTTATATAAATATTTTCAATAGATCACTACGATTCTCAAATCCAGTTCGGATGACTACTCTTTTTGGAGCAATATCTCAGTGTCGTTTCGAGCTATCAAGTGTCGTATCTATTTTACAATATTTATATAAATAATCTCGATAAAAGGTTACTGAAGACTATAAGGAATCATACGGTTCGAATTCCTCTCAGTAGAGGTGTATCTCCGTAGCCTTGTGGCCCCCATGTTTCCTTTTATTTGACAAATAGATGAAATATAGATATATAAAATTGTGTAGAACAATGTGTATTTGTATATCTATAGATAAAATACAAGTAAGAAATAATTCAACAGAAATTAAACTTATCTCAATACTTGGACCAATTTTTCTCTTAAAAAATAATCAGAACTTTTATAATAAGAGATATAAAGCTTAGAAAAAATGTAGGCAAGGAGAGTATGCTTTTCTTTTCACTGAATTGGTAAAAACCAAATTAATGAAATACTCCCTATTTATAGAATTTTTGAAGTTGGGGCAAAAATATAATTTTGCAAAACTGTTTTTCAAATGCACGGTATAGATGAAGTATTTTTGAATTGAGTGGTCCAGATTAAAGCAAGCTTTTACGCGGTAGTAGATTAAATTCCGCCCGGGCAAAAAGTTACTTATTTATCAATAAATGCTAAATTTTGACCATGTGTGTTTAAGCCAAATGCCAGCAAGACTCACGCATTTTGTCCCAAAAAGAATGGCACTTTCATATACTCGGTTTTTAACTAAGGCAGCATATGAATGTATGCATTATTAATATATTATATCTAATGTATAACTATTGATATATATATATATATATATATATATATATATATATATATATATACTTGGTTTAAGAATTAGTACTACATGTTTTAGTATGAATGCATAAAATATTTTTGCCCAACTTTGGTTTAGAAAAAGAAATAGAGTTTCCTTACCTTGAATATTATATGAATTAATTTATTTAACACTTAACATATAATTTATTAAGGTCAACAAAAATTAATTCAAGCAAAAAGCAGAAAATAGTTAAAATAAAATAAGGAAATATAATTCAATAATTACATATTTTAAAAAACATAATTGTTATTATCAAAATATATAAAATTATTAAATATATAAAATATATAAAAATATATCAAGTTGTTAACATGAATTCATAATTATTTATAAGCCCTTTGCCAAGGATCAAATAAAAATATTCAATTCAATTAATCTTGTTATATTCCTATGCAAAACAAAAGAATTAAATTCATTAAGTATCAATTCCCAAAAGTTACATGCAGTGAAAAGAGATATTCATATTCAATTCACAACCCTAATTATTCAACTCATGCAAATAACTAAGAATACATGCTAACGTATTCAGATATAACCTTAGATTTCATCTCCCGAATTCATTTAGGGTATCCCGCTAATTGTTGGTCAGACAATTAATCAATATGCACAAAATACGATAGACAACTCAATATGAATAAATAATTAGAATTAAATATATAGTTAATCCATAAACATAAAAGGTTCAATTTTTGTCTTAATTAGAAGTTTAGTTCATGCTAAAATTTAAAACCAAAAATCCCAAATAAGTCATCACAATAATATTACAAAACTGAATAAAGAAGTAAGGAAAACTCAATGAAATCTTCTTCCCCCTTCAAATCTCTTGTCTGAATTCCTTGCAAAGCTTCTCCAGTCTTCAATCTCCAAGTTCAGCTATTTGCTTCAAACTCTCTATGTATATTAGATGAATAACCCTCCTCTTATATATAAAAATTCTCCACAAAGTCCAGCTCCATTAAGAATCCAAGTCCTAATAGAAATTCGCGTCCAAAATCCCAATTGACAAAAAAATTGACCATCAAACCCTGACCCCCGGTGCCCCGACGCTGGGATTTACTCTTGAAGTAGCGCCCCATCTCTGGTGTTTTTGTCGAAATTACATTTATGCCCCTCCTTTTGCCAAAAATTACCGATTTGGTCCTATGTTTCCTTAACCTGTAAAATAAAATAAAAAACAAGTAAAATGACCTAAATAACTTAAAAACTAACAATATATTAAGCCCAAAAGTAATCAATTCATGTGTTTATTACTCACTCATCAACCGAGCCATGTGCGACTACCCTTTGCAGCGTGCGCGTGCGGCACACGCTTTGGACCTAACTTGTTCCCACTTGATTCGCCAGTCTGACCCAAATCCATATCCGACACATTGAACCGCGGACAGACCTAGTTTCGGCTATTTTCATATTATTTTTAATTTTTAATTCTAGAAATTGATTTATTAATTGTTTTATGAATGAAAATTAATTAATAAATAGTAATACTTATTATTAAATTTTGGAAATTTACATAAATTAATTATTGGCATATAAACAATAATTAATGTTTCCACTGAAATTTTGAAAAATTAATATAGTTGGATAATTTTAGTTAATTTCCAATTTAATTATGTAATGGTTAATAAATTGTGATAATTAGCATAATTATAAAAAATTCTAGAAAATGATAGAAACATTTTGTGATGATAAGCTACTGTTGATTTTTTTGGATGCCTTTTAATGTGTATATAGCATATTTGGTATATTAATTGATTAATATTGTCTGTTATTTAATTTCTTTTGTGAATACTTTTTGAAATATTAATTGTTGGTGTTTGGAGTTTAATTACCATGTTATAATTACACATGTTCCCTTATTCCTAGTGGGAGTAATTTAGGTGGTAGTAATTTAATTAAATTATTTCCTAAATTACATGTCTTATGCCCTAAAAAAGTAAATTTAAATAATTGGGCATTTATACGGATTATGGTTCCTAAGCTTGCCGAAGTATTCCTTTTGTATTTATGTTCCATTATTTTTATGTTAATTTGATTCATGTTGTATAGATTCTTTTAAACTGTGGTAAACTAATTGAATATCTCTAATAAGGTTCCCCATCTTACTTTTTCCCAAAAGAAAATGGACATGGCTAGTGATAGGAACATAAAACTCATTGATTTTGATTCCTTTATGTTTGGTTTTATTGCATGTTTTGTGATGTAAATGAGCTTATTAAGGTGTTTACTGATTTCAGGTTGAAATGGAGCTTAAGAGATGAAATGCGATGAATCAGAGCTGAGTAGAAGTAAAAAGAGGAAAATTCAGAATCTGGCATATCCGCCCCGACGGACATTTTTGCGTGAGAAAATTTGCCCCAACGGGGATCTCTCTCGTCTAATCCGCCAAAGACCCTCTAAAGCGCTTGACTAAACATCTCCGGTCTCACACTTCATTTGAAATGCTCAAGTATGTTAGGTTTGTAATATTCATGTGCGCAATCAAATTGCATAAAAAAGTGCAGAAGCGAGATAAATCAGAGTTTAATAAAAAAATTTACAAACCATATACCCGGATCACCCTTTATGCATAATTATTAATTAAACGAAAAAGATGAATAAGAATCATACCCTTGAAGATCGAGCTTCCTCAGGTACAAGTTCACCTCCAATCCTTTTCGCGTTCAACTTGAATCCACCGGGTTTGGTTCCTTCCTTAGATCAACGTTAGCCACCCAAGCGTTTGACCTCTAGAGGTGATCCACCAAGGAAAAAAAAGATTCAAGAAGATGGGGTGGTTGGCTAAACCCTAGTTTTTCTATCTCTATAGAAAAAGAACGTACTCTCCAACAAATTGGAATTATTACGTTGTAAAAGTCAACAACCTTATCACCCATAATAAGACTCCTCTTATTTATAAATGTGGGCAACCCACCTTAACAATTAAGGAATTGGGATTTAATTAATTAATTAAATTCTTTTAATTAATTAAGCTCCCTAATCTTATTAGGGATAATTAATTAAACTCCTTTAACTAATTTTCCTTCCTAATCCAATTAGGAATAAATGAGAGTACTTATATTAAATTAATATCTAAACTCTTTTAGAAATTAAAATAATAATAATTGTAATAATATTAATAAGACTCCTCTTATTAATTTATATTTAATATTTCTAAAATATTAAATAATAAATATTAAGCTATTTAATTTATTCTATCACCATAGATTAAATTAAATATACTTAATATATTATTATGATTATGCCATTAACTTCTTAAATAATTATTCTTCCTTTTATGGTGTGACCCTTTAGGTTCTCCATATTAAATCGGTTGTGAATAAATCAATTAGAACAATTCTAATCTTATTTAAATAAATAAATTAAACAATTAATTTATTTAAATAAATAAAATTTATTCTACAATAGGGATAAGCCTCCCCTAGCGATCAAGCGACTTTCCGGATAATATAGATTTCAACATTAATCATAAAAGAACCTTTGAGTAAATAGTTACCGCACAATTCAATCCTTCCACCATCTGATGTCCCAATTAAATATAAGGCATGGAATTACTATCAAGTCTTATTTTATTTAATTATATGTATTTCGATCCTTAAATACATGACTCAAATAATGCAAATTAGAAACTCCTTTCTAATTTCATTACGCCGCCAAGGACTCTTTGGGTTGTCATTTATTGAATCACATAGGACATTTCTCTTCTTTTATTAGAAGTGGTAGATTCTTTATTGATCATACATTATCTCCATGTACAACTTATTATACCCAAGCATACCCTTTGATATACCCTAAGGGTCTTAAGGAATAAGTCAAAGTATAACTCATCATACACAAGATACTATGATGATCTCAAGTCAAGGATCACTTGTACTACTATCACTACAGAATTCTATTGACAAGCAAGTAAAACTCCATTAGGTATTCCTTAGCGAGCCACGCGTTCAAAGTGAACTTATTCTCCAATAAGCACCTACATACTTGCTTTAGTGTCTCCACACAAATGATCATGAGATCAATCATCCTCATCCAATGAAAGCAAGCAACATATGTACCAATCTATCCGGATTCACTAATCCCCAATTTAGTAATCCAATGATTGGGAACTATTTTAGTTTTAAGCTTTCTAAGAATTTAGATCTCATTAGAATGATCATCATCATTATTCTAAAAGCATTGCTTAAAACTATGGGTTTATCACATATTATAAAACAGCATCATGTAGATAATTAAAAGCCTTTAATAAATTAATACTTTTTATTAATAAATGAATAAGATTGTTACAAAGTATATGCTTTATCATCAAACATGATTGGCTTGTATGCATACTACTTTCACAGTAGGCATAAAAGCTCTACCCCGACGGAGCCAACGAGAAAAGTTAGAATCTTTGGAATTTTGGAAAGTTTCTAAAGGCAATGTTCGACAGACTTCTACACAGATTTAGATTGATATTTAAATCAGAGTTAGGATTTTGTTAGATGGAGATTTAATTTCTATAGTAGATTCTATTTCGTTATGGAAACTAGTTATGAATTGTAATTCCTTTTAGGATTTGACTTTCTAGTTCTCATATGATTTATGGCTTGATCTAGCACTATAAATACATCTTAATAGTCAGTAGTTGAGGAGAGCTTGGCCACACCATTGTAACCCTAGTCTTGGGAGATTGGAGATTGAAGACATGAGCTAAGTTCTTTATTCAGTTCTAAGGGATATTGAACCTTATTTATAATTAATGGTTAATTGAGTATTCATTATTTATTTCTTCTCACATGACATTGATTTCTGCATGATTGAATTGGTTAACGAATATCATATGCTATGTGAGATCCCAATTTTATGAATAAAGATTTAAATTTCTCGAAATATTTTTTTGAATATTATGGTGTGGATTTAATATAATGTTATAGTTGGGGGTAGTATTTATAAATTTTACAAAGTATGCATGTGACGCCCCCAAAATAGGTATACACCACACCCATTCTGAGTCGCCAAATACATGGTACAGAAACAACTACAACTTTATTATTACAACAGTAAAACTGTGAGTTTAAATACAAATATTATCTTTTAGACAATATCTATACTCAAATAAATCCCCATCACATTTATTGATACATTATTTTACAAAAAATGGTGAGGACTACTAAACAACTCTCTCTAGAACCTTCATTCCATACCCCGACTAAGTCTTTCATTACATTCTCGCCTCCCGAGAAGAAAAATGGAACAACAAGGAAAATGGTGAGCTCAACTAGCCCGAAAGAAGAATACTATGACTAAGATAATATACAACAAATTATCGTTAGTCTCCAACGAGGAAAAATCGATAGAATACAATAGACAACAAGTTTCGGATCAATATTAGCGTGCCGAAAATAATAATTCATAGAAGAGTTACGTAGAGAATGAAATCTACTATAATCTATGAATTTAACAGTCCATCATCAATATTTTATCCCTGTAACATCAATCAATATTCATCTCAAATCAAATATTCATCTTTGCACTACAGGCCAAAGATATTCATCAATCGGTCGTATGTTCATCTCAACACATTTCATCTTTGCACTAAAGGCCAAAGATATTCTTGAAATTATTCATCTTTGCACTACTGGGCCAAAGATATTCTTGAAATCATTCATCTTTGCACTCTGTGCCAAAGATATTCAATAATATCATCATTTAAGACTAAGGATGATGAAAAATATCTTTAAAAAAGCGAATCCGGTGAAACAAAATGACAAGGATTAAGGATTCGTACTTGGTTTTATCCACGTCAAAAATACCTCAAAATTAATCATAGTGGTGTAAAATTGAGAATGATCAAAACATGGATACAATCAAAGCTAGTATCCGAATAGATATTTTAGACTAAAAGAAAAATTTTCATTTTTAAATTGAATAATCTTAAATGATTCGTGAATAGTCAGATATCGTGAATAGTCTTAGTATACGTGAATAGTAACTCTCAGACACCAAAAGATAGAAATTCCACAAAAAAAACATCTTCACGCTTCATGAATAGTACTCGTGAATAGTAACTCGTGAATAGTAACTCATGAATAGTAACCCCGACATGAAAAAGTTCCAAATTTGATAAAACTTGGATCAACATTTCAAAGATAATGATATTGAAGAAATAATATCATTACTGAAAAAAATAATATCCCTTACCTCAAAGAATCAAGATGCCGGAAGGAAAGGTCGGAAGTGATCTTTGAATGAAACTTATTACGAGCAAACAACTCTCAAAGTATCTAAATACTCACAAAACGCTCAATAATATAGAGAGAGAAGAGAGAAAACTTTGTTTCGGTGTGATTTTCAATTCTAACAGCCCTCTATTTATAGGAAAATGTTAGCCGTAGAAAGCGGACTTGACTGCTACACGATGGCTTTACACCGCTACTATTGCCACCCACCACATTTGAAATAAAATTCAGCACATTTTTTCACCAACCACAAGTGGGGCCCACTCAATTCTAGAATTTTCCACCAAAATCAATTATAACCCTAATTTCCGAATCGGACACCTCTTAAAATTCATAACAAATCATTCGTGCTTTTTAAGCGGTTCAAAATTTGTGGACATATACTCAACTTATGTATGTATAACATACCCAAAAATTACCACAATCCAGCTAGTCGGATTAAAAATTATAACTCACCCAATAAAGCTGTAATAACACCGATTTGATCTTTTAATACCTCCAATCCGGCAAAATACAAATAAAACATCTCAAAGCATTAATTCCTTCATTAATAACCACATAAATAAATCCATCATTTATATTCATATAAAATAAATATTTCCTTATCATATGAATCAATAATTAATTATTCACAAATAATATTACGAATCACATTTTATGAAACCAATTTGTTCCCGGGAAAGAGGGGCTTTCAATAAGGATCTCTCCTTCTTGGCGCGCAATTAGGTGACCAAACCTCTCCTTGATGAACTTTCTAGACATTGCCAATAATGTTATCTAATAATATTATTCAAATAATATGAATTATTGATCGATAATGGAAAATACGTGTAGTGACAATTATTGAACAACAATAATATAAAATATCAACGCAAAGACAATTATTGAATCAATAAAATAAAATATTGAGCAAGAACTACTATGAAAATTATTGAGTAGTGCCATCTTACGTAAGGATCAATAATTTAACAATGCTGCAATCTGGTGTCTTCTCGTTAACCACGCCATTCATTGTATTTTAACCACCGGGTATTCCAATGATCTTAACTGGTAACAACTACGCGTTATTTTTAACCAACTTATATATATTTGTCGTTTTCCTCATCCAATCGCTTTTTTCGTTATGGGGCCCACACGGTTTGCTGTCAGCAATACGAATATTCCCGACGATCACGAATATTCCACGACCAAACGAATATTCTAAACAAAAATGAATATTTTATAACCACTTGCTTATTTTGAAATATTTGCGTATTTAACCCTTAACTATCCACATTAATCAAATCAACCTTACTATTTCAAAATAATAAATAAAGGAAATTCCTTTTATTTAAAAAATTTTGGGGTCTTACAACCTCCCTCCTTATGAAATTTCGTCCTCGAAATTGGCGTACGATACTGTGTGTTTGAAAAGGTGAGGATACCTCGCTTTCATTTCCGTTTCAATTCCTGGTCATTTCCTCTATAGCATGATTCCTCCACAAAACTTTAACTTGTGGTATGACCTTTCTTGGCGTGGGACATGCTCCTTCCTATCCAAGATCTTGTGGTACCTCCTCATACGTTAAGTCTTGGCTATCTCGTCCGGTTCTAACTCAATAACGTGGTTCGGGTCTTTCACATATTTCTGAAATATGAGATATATGAAACACATTATGAACACTTAGACATACTCGGAGGTAACGCAAGTCTATAGGCTACATTTCCTACTCGGTCAAGAATTTGAAATGGACCAATAAATCGTGGATTTGAGCTTTCCTCTCTTCCCAAATCTTGTAACTCCCTTCCATGGAGCAACTCGCAACAATATATGATCCCCTACATTAAATTCCACATCCTTTCGATGAAGATCCGCATAACTCTTTTGTCGATCTTGTGCCGTTTGTATACGTTGTCGAATCATTAGTCATACGTACTAACTCGGGTCCCAACAATGTTGCTTCACCCACCTCATCCCAACATATTGGAGAACGACATTTTTGTCCATATAATGCTTCGAATGGAACCATGCCTATATTTGTTTAATAACTATTGTTGTATGAGAATTCCACCAATGATAGCAAGTACTTATCCCAACTTCCTTTGAAATCTAGGACATGAGTTTTAATATATCTTCAAGAGTTTGAGTAGTCCTTTACGATTGCCCATCCGTTTGAGGATGGTATGCCAAAGCAGCAATCGTAAATTGTGCCCATAGCTTTCTAACCCAAAATCATGAAGTGAATCTTGGGTCACTATCAAAACTATGGATACAAGCATGCCATGCAACCTCACAATCTCATTCACGTACATACTAGCAAGGCGTTCAAGGAATAAGTCTCCGTGTCGGCAAGAAATGAGCGAGACTTGGTTAATCTATCAACAATAACCCAAATAGCATTGATGCCTTGAGAAAGCCGTAGGAAGACCGCGTGAACGAAATCCATGGTAATGTGTTCCCACTTCCATTAGGAATCTCGAAAATGGTTGCAACGGACCCTTAGGTACTAGATGCTCGCCTTTACACGTTGACAAGTTAAACACATTGAGATAAACTTTGCAATCTCTCTCTTCATATTATTCCACCAAAATGTATGTCGAAGATCACGATACATTTTAGTACTTCGAGGATGGATTGCAAATGGTGTATTGTGTGCCTCCATCATAATCTTGTACTTCAAATCGAGTCGTTAGGAACACAAAGTCTAGAGTGGACTCAAGTATTCCTTCTTCATCAATTCTCGCTAAGCTTAGGAATAGCTCCTTCTTGTACTTTCTTCTTCATATGCATCACTCGGCCTGGGTGGCTTGAAAGCAACTTTAACTAAAGTCGATTATACTCAGTATATCATCACGTGGGTACCTAGAGTTTTCATCTCCATCTCTATTATTTGTAAATTATCTGAAATTAGTCTTTGACAATATCGTATTTTCGTATATTATATACGATCTTCTACTCAACACGTCATACTACCACGTTAAGCTTTTTCGAGGATGGCATGGTCGAACATGTCTTTGAAATGAGTCTCCTCTTGAGTTCTTGAAGCTCTTCCCACATTCCTTGCTCCATTGAATTTTGTATCTCTACGAGTCAATTGCGATAATGGAATAGCGATTCGAGAATATCCTTCAACGAATCTCCGATAATAACCAACTAAGCTTAGAAAGCTACATATTTCGACATCGACTTAGGTTGCTCTCAATTGTGACTCATATCCCAACCTTGGATAAGACGTCACAATGACACCTATCGATTTACTATCGCATCGAATATGGCGTCCCCTACAGAGAGTTCGGCAGGTGAATTCCACAAAGGAAGTCACAAGATAAAGGCTCGGTACTAAATTCTATAGTTGAATTTTTAACTCACGAAGTTCAATAGAGCCATTCGATATGAGATTTTAGAAATGAGTTTTGTCTAGGGTTCAAATTCGATACAAAATTTAATATCAGGCTTTGGGAGTAAGCCAAGAAAATCTTCAGGAAATACATCAGGAAAAATCAATAACAACAGGAATATTATTCAAATCTGACGTGTCTTTATTCAAATCCATAACATGGACTAAGAAAACTTGACATCCGTAATAAACGAATGACTTCATGGCTTGATATGAAAATGTTTGATTACAATGGTTTGATTGCTTGAATTCGAATAACAGGTTGCAATCAATTTGGCATGATGAGTAGTTAACCTTAAAATCACATCAAAAGCAAATATCTCTATAGAAATAAGGTTAACGGTAATGTGATAGTGCCAACTGAATCAAACAAGATTTCTAAACAACAGATGTAATGAAAGTTTTCTCTAACGGATTCTCCATAAATAGGTCAAAGTCTAATTTCTCCGTAGTCAAGTTCAAACGTTGGCGCAAGCAAGAGAGATAAAAGAATGGGTAGAGGCAAATTATCTAGTAAGGTATAAACTTCGCAAGAATTTATAATTAACTAACCCGTGCTAACCGTTCGGGTTCCTCGTATTTTGACCGAAGTCCACGACAAACGCTCTTCCAAGAACCGTTGACTTTGACTTTTTCGGGACATCCTTTTGAGTCACCATTCACGCATTTGGATCGGGTTTCGATATCGCATAATCTCGAGCGATATATCCTTCTTTTCCACAATTATAGCATACCTTGGAAGGCTTTGAACAGTTTGACCTTATATGTCCCTCCTCTCCGCATCTGTAGCATCTAACTGGCGATCGTTCTCTTCCCTAGAATTTGTTGATGGTGCCGATGTTCTTCGCCGACGTCTTCTCGTCATCGTTAAATCTTCTCTTTTAGATTGGACATCTCTTTCCATAATATCAACGCGTCATAAACTTTTACCCATGCATCACTCATTCTCACTCGTTCGGTTATTTCTTCTTTCATTTCGATTCCGACTTTATCATCTTATACTCGCCAAAGAGTGCTTACATTCAAGCATCACGATCGGGTAACACAAGCTTGAATCGTTGCATCCTTTTGCTCCACGATTACTGCAATTCTTTAGCTTTGCTCTTCTAACTCATGAATACGATTTTGCAATTCTATATTTCGATCATAAAATACCTCTAATAAACTCTCTTCAGGTACCTCTTCTTCCTCTTCTTCCTCACTCTCAGCTGTTACCTCTGCGATTATCTCGGGTGCAACTATCAATTCTTCACTCACCACATGGATATCTCTAATTCCTTCTTCGCCTGACATCACATTATCACGGTTGGCGATTAGAGGTGTCTCCACGATCTCATTCACTCCATTGTTAACGTTCTCGTGACCATTCTAAAAAAAAACTATCATAAAACAAGGGTTAATTGAATAAATTAACAAATCACATAATACCCCTATAATATGACCAACCAACAAATAAGCTTAGGTAGGACACACTAGCGAAGGATTTACTCGTCTCTCCCCTCCTAGTTCTATTCCCGATCTCCGCTTGGAGATCATATCCCTAAGCTCGATACCAATTGTGGACGCCCCAAAATAGGTATACACCACACCCATTTCGAGTCGCCAAATACATGGTATACGAAACAACTACAACTTTATTATTACAACAAGAAAGCGTGAGTTTAAATACAAATATTATCTTTTAGACAATATCTATACTCAAATAAATCCCCATCACATTTATTGATACATTATTTTACAAAAAATGGTGAGGACTACTAAACAACTCTCTCTAGAACCTTCATTCCATACCCCGACTAGTACTCGCATTACATTCTCGCCTCACGAGAAGAAAAATGGAACAACAAGGAAAAGGGTGAGCTCAACTAGCCCGGTAAAGAATACTATGACTAAGATAATATACAACAAATTATCGTTAGTCTCCAACAGAAAAAATCGATAGAATACAATAGACAACAAGTTTGGATCAATATTCGCAATGTGAAATAATAATTCATATAAGAGTTACGTAGAGAATGAAATCTACTATAATCTATGAATTTAATAGTCCATCATCAATATTTTATCCCAGTAACATCAATCAATATTCATCTCAAATCAAATATTCATCTTTGCACTACTGAGCCAAAGATATTCATCAATCGGTCGTGTTCATCTCAACACTGTTCATCTTTGCACTAAAGGCCAAAGATATTCTTGAGAAATCATTCATCTTTGCACTCAGCCAAAGATATTCAATAATATCATCATTTAAGACTAAGGATGATGAAAAATATTTTTAAAAAGCGAATCCATTGAAACAAAATGACAAGGATTAAGGATTAGTACTTGGTTTTATCCACGTCCAAAAATACCTCAAAATTAATCATAGTGGTGTAAAATTCAAGAATGATCAAAACATGGATACAATCAAAGCTAGTATCCGAATAGATATTTAGAGCGAAAAGAAAATTTTTTCATTTTTCTATGAATAGTACCCGTGATTCGTGAATAGTCAGTATCGTGAATAATGCCGATATCGTGAATAGTAACTCCGACACCAAAAGATAGAAATTCCACAAAAAATATCTTCACGCTTCATGAATAGTACTCGTGAATAGTAACTCGTGAATAGTAACTCGTGAATAGTAACTCGTGAATAGTAACTCATGAATAGTAACCCAGAGCATGAAAAAGTTCCAAATTTGATAAAAACTTCAGATCAACATTTCAAAGATAATGATATTGAAGAAATAATATCATTCTGAAAAAAAATAATATCCCTTACCTCAAAGAATCAAGATGCCGGAAAGAAAGGTCGGAAGTGATCTTTGAATGAAACTTGTTACGAACAAAGAACTCTCAAAGTATCTAAATACTCACAAAATACGCTCAATAATATAGAGAGAAGAGAGAAAACTTTGTTTCGGTGTGATTTTCAATTCTAACTTAGCCCTCTATTTATAGGAAAATGTTAGCCCAACAAGCAGACTTGACACCTTTACGATGGCTTTACTCGCTACTATTGCCACCACCACATTTGAAATAAAATTCAGCACATTTTTTCACCAACCACAAGTGGGGCCCACTCAATTCTAGAATTTTCCACCAAAATCAATTATAACCCTAATTTCCTAATCGGACACCTCTTAAAATTCATAACAAATCATTCGTGCATTTTAACGGTTCAAAATTTGTGGACATATACTCAACTTATGTATGTATAACATACCCAAAAATTACCACAATCCAACTATTCGGATTAAAATTATAACTCACCCAATAAAGTCGTAATAACACCGATTTGATCTTTTAATACCTCCAATCCGACAAAATACAAATAAAACATCTCAAAGATTAATTCCTTCATTAATAACCACATAAATAAATCCATCATTTATATTCATATAAAATAAATATTTCCTTATCATATGAATCAATAATTAATTATTCACAAATAATATTACGAGAATCACATTTATGATGACCAGTTGTTCCCGGGAAAGAGGAGGCTTTCAATAAGGATCTCTCCATCTGGCGGCGCAAATAGGTGACCAAACCTCTCCTTAGATGTAACTTTCTAGACATTGCCAATAATGTTATCTAATAATATTATTCAAATAATATGAATTATTGATCCGATAATGGGAAATCTTTGTGTAGTGACAATTATTGAACAACAATAATATAAAATATCAATATGGCAATTATTGAATCAATAAAATAAAATATTGAGCGAAGAACTCATTGTGAAAATTATTGAGTAGTGCCATCTTACGTAAGGATCAATAATTCAACAATCACATGCGTATCACAGGTGTCTTCTTGTGCAACCACGCCAGACATCGTATTTTAACCACCGGGTATTCCAATGCCTTAACTTGTAACAACTACGCCTGTTATTTTTAACCAACTTATATATATTTGTCGTTTTCCTCATCCAATCGCTTTCAGTTATGGGGCCCACACATGGGCTACCTTGTCAGTATATACGAATATTCCCCGACAGTATGAATATTCCACGACCAAATGAATATTCCCTGACAAAAATGAATATTTTATAACCACTTGCTTATTTTGAAATATTTGCGTATTTAACCCTTAACTATCCACATTAATCAAATCAACCCTTACTATTTCAAAATAATAAATAAAGGAAATTCCTTTTTATTTAAAAAATTTCGGGGTCTTACAATGCAAGTTGTTATAAAATATTCGATTGGTTGGGGAATATTCTTTTTATCGGGGAATATTCGTACGACGGCAAAATCATTGGTGGACTCCACAACGAAAGTATTGTCGTAGTTAGAAAATAACAGAATTATCATTTTATAAACGGTGAAAGTGTTACCGTTAAAACTGTTGAACAACCCAGTTGTAAAAGTAAATGAATATGCTGGTGGTTCGCATAGTAGCACACATACGATATGATTATTGATGCTTACGTAAGAAGTCACTCGATTATACTCAATTATTACTATAAAGAATTTCTTGATCATATCTCTCATATTATTGATTCAATTATTGTCACAATATCATCTGTATAATATGTTATATTATTAAATCAATAATTGAGACGACAAAGTTATTCATATTATTATTTTCAATATTGACAATGTCTAGAAGTTCTGTTAAGGAGAGGTTTGGTCACCTAATTGCATGCCAATAAGGAGAAATCCTTATCGGAAAGCCCCCTCTTTACTGGAAAAGACCTGGTTGTTAAATATTATGAATTATAATATTAATGATGAATAAGTTCGTGTTGATGAAAGATGAAATTGATAGTTCCATTATGTTGGAATTATTATTGTTAGTGGAAATCGACATTTATTTCGATAATAATTGATGTCTGGAGGTTATATTGACCAATCGGGTAATTAACCGGATAAATGAGCAATTAATTGCTATTGATTCACATGATTATAACTACTTGTTCACATGTGTGTACTATTGATTCACATTCTTGTACTATTAGGGGAGTTGGTGCAAGATTGATAATACTTGCATGACTAAGTTAAAAATGGAGGTATAAATGGAGGTACTATACTGTAATTCGTATTTTCACATGATTATAACTATTGATTCACATGATTGAACTATTGATTCACATTATTTACTATTAGGGGAGGTGGTGCAAGTTTGATAATACTTGCAGGACTAAATTAAAAATGAAAGAAAAGTTGGAGGTATTGATCTTGTAATATTTGAGCCCCAAAACGTGCAATTATCGAAACTATATTTTCCTATAAATAGAAGCTCATTCTTTCTTCATTTCTCACCAATTCACTAAAGCAATAGAGCAATTATTATAGAGAGAAATTATAGAGAGAAAGAAGAAGATAAGTCTGCTACCTCACTATTCCAGTATCCAGTTTTATTCTAAGGTAAGGGGTATTATTTCTTTCGTATTCATGAAGAGAGCTATTGTTATTCCATTCCTTATTATTCTGTTGGAATAACCTATATACGCGGACTACTAGTATATATGGTGAAATTCTTCTCATTATTCCATTCTTTATTATTATGTTAGAATAACCTATCTATGGCAAGTAATCGCATACATGGTGAAATTCTTTCATTATTCTATTTTTTATTATTATGTTGGAATAACCCATCTATGTTAAGTCCCGCATACATGGTGAAATTCTTCTATTATTCCATTCTTTATTATTACGTTGAATATCACGTATGCGTGCGTTTCTGCGTGACACCGGTTCCATTATTTATTATTCATTGAATAACTCGTATGCATGCGATTTATCGCATGTACAGTGAATTCTTACATTATTCCATTATTTATTATTCATTGGAATATCCCATCATTCGCTTTACGCATGACACGGTTCTATTATTTATTATTCATTGGAATAACTCATGCATCTTTGTCTATCGCATGCCTGGTGAATTCTTCTATTATTCCATTCTTTATTATTCTGTTGGGAATAACCTGTCTGTGCGATCTATTACATGCATGGTGAATTCTTCTGTTATTCCATTCTTGATTATTCTGTTGGAATAACCTGTCTATGTGGATTACCACATGCATGGTGAATAATCCTTCGTATTCATTCCTTATTAAATTGTGGAAATGATCTGTCTACGTGGATTACCGCATGACAGGTGAAAATTCATTTGCAGTTTCGTAATTTTTTTGACACTCAAAAATTCTGGAAAAATTTGAAATGATAATTTGTTAATTTTTCTAGATTGTGTCCACAAATGACAATTTTTGGATATATAGATTAGGAGTTATGAATTTTATGGGAAAAGACTATTTTAAAAGTAAACCCTTATAACTCCTTCTGGTTAACTCCAAAATTAGTGAAATTTTTATTTGGAGTATATATATATATAACAGAAGTATACTCTGTAAATTTTAGAATTTTTGGACAAAAGTATAGTTTATGATATATGTTTAAATATTCGGCAGTTTTGGACATATGAAAAATAGTAAATGAATTTTAAAAATTCTGAGAAAAATATATGTTCAATATGGGACTATATTCTGCTAAATCCCATAAAAGAAATTTTTTTGGGACTGATTTGGTATTTTTCATGAAAATGAACTAGTTATGAGTAAATGAATTAAATACGTTATGTTAAGTAACAAAATTAGAAAATAAGATTTTATGGCTTGGAAATCCTATATAAGGTATATACAGATTTTTGATGAGGGATTTGATCATTGGTGATGAAATCTTAGGAGTATGGCATTTTTGAATGATTAAATGCATTATTTGGTAAAGTGTAAACAATTAAAATAAATTGTTTATAAGTTTAGGAAGTGATTAAAATATTGTTATAATATTAATAATATTAGATTATGAGTTTATTAAGTGATTGATAATATTTGGATAAATTTAAAGTCTTTAATATTTATCCTTGATTTCGTTTGATTAATGCTTATATCATTGTCATCATCCTCATGTTTATATTGTGATGAAAGTCATCTTTGGCTTACGTGCATAGATGGATTTGGTATAATTATGACCAGGGATTTTCGGTATAATCATGACCGTAATGTGACAAATGAATGTGGTGAAAGTCCTCATTGACCTGTATTTCATTGATGGACACTTGTGGTATGATTATGACCAGGGATTATTCGGCATAAGACCATTAATGATTACATGAATATCCTTGGCTGTGATGTAGGGATGATTCGATTTTATTTATTAAGCTGAGTCTCAGCGATAAAAATTGATGAAAATATTTTAAATCATAGAAGATAGTAGATATCATGCTCTACTTGACTCTTCTAATGGATTGCTTATTTCGTGCCAGTTAAACTTGATGTCTATTGTATTTTATCAGTTTAACATTGTTGAAGACTAATGATAATTTATTCTGTATTATCTTAGTCATAATATTTCTTACTGGGCTAGTTGAGCTCACCCTTTCTTTCACTGTTCTCTTCAGGAAATGAGAATATAGCTGGGACGAGTCGGAGAACGGAGTGATGGTCCAGATGATAGAATTAGTAGTCCTTACTATTCTGTTAAATAGTGTGACAATAAATATAATGAGGACTCCATTGAGTGTGGATATTATCTAGACGACAATATTATTATTAAAACTCTTAGCTATGTTTTGTCGTATTTTACACGACTGTTGTATAATTAAGTTGTATTTGAATTTATGTACCATGTATCTGGCGACTCAAGATGGGTGATGTATACCTGTTTTGGGGGCGTCACATGCTAGATTAAGGAATAGTATTACGTGTAATTGATATTGTTCCTAATCACAATTAGTAAGGCAAAACTAATGAAATATCCACTGTAGTTGACAAGTTTTACTAATTACACAATTGAACTTTTAATTTTTCAAATTACTTCACTAAACTAATTATTATTTTGAAATTGGGTCATTTCGTTAAAAATAAAATAAACGGATGTTAATTTTTTTATCTACAAAACTAATGAATTACGCATTGTAGTTGGCACATTTTACTGATTACACCATTGAACTTTTAATTTTTTAAATTACCCCATTAAACTAATTAAAAAATAATTATTTTAAATATTTTTAAAAATAATAATCGATTTCAAAGTAAAAATTTAGAAACTTAAAATTTTTTTTTCCATAAAATGAGTAAAGTTTCATAAAATATAGATTTAAAAAATTAAAGTTTTATGAAACCTCATCGATTTTAAAAAATTATATTTTTCTTTTGAAAATAAATTTTATATTTTGAATCTATATTTTATAAAATTTTACTTATATTTTTAAAATATGAAAAATTTTCCAATTTTTTTTTCTTGAAAATAATATTTATTTATAAAAATTATTAATTTCTTTTTGAAAAAATTGAATCTGTTTTTTATTAACTTTTACTTTGTTTTTTTATTTTAATTTCTATATTTAGTTTTTCTTTTAAAATTTCTAATATTAAGAATGGGTCATTCTGTTAAAAAATTAAGTAGACATTAATTTAATTTAAAATCACTTTAATTTTTTGAATCTATATTTTATGAAACTTTACTCATTTTATGAAAAAAGTTTCTAATATTTTTTTACTTAAAATAATAATTATTTTTAAAATAATCATTTTTAAATTGTTTAATGGGGTAATTTGAAAAATTAAGAGTTTAATGGTGTAATCAGTAAAATATGCCAATTACAGTGGGTAATTCATTAGTTCTGTAGATAAAAAATTAACGTCCGTTTATTTTTTTTAATGGAATGACCCAATTGCAAAATAATAATTAGTTTAGTGGGGTAATTTGAAAAATTAAAAGTTCATTAGTATAATTAGTAAAACCTGCCAACTACGGTGTGTATTTCATTAGTTTTGCCATTAGTAATACCTAATTATGGACAAGCTTTTGAGTATTGCTATAATTATCAAAAGACAAATTAAACAATTCGAACTTATGTGTTTGTTGCTTGGAATAGCCTAATTCCCTAGTTCTTAATGCTGCTGTTATATTAAATCTAGAGAGCTTATTCTAGATTGTATAATGGTTAGAATCTTGTGAGAGTTAATTTTATTGAGTGATTATCTAAGGGGAGTTTTGGGTAGTAGAGCTCGTTGTTACCTAGGGCTATTAGTTTTATTGAAGGGTAAATAATGTTACACTTGATTAATCCATTGTTGTAAAAATGTGATACCGAACCGAAGAACTAAAACTCTTTATTCATCGTTAATTCTTATTAGTTTATTGTTGTTAATTTAGTTAATCAATTCAAAATTCCCTTTTCATTAGAAGTCATAGGATAAATATAAAATAAATTACTCTCTGTAGGATCGATCCTTGCTTAATACTATGCCAATTATTTGAATTTGTAAAGTGAAACTAAGGTTAATTTAGAAGTGCAAACGACAGGTTCCAAATTTTGACGTCATTGCCGGGGAGTGTTATTTGTTTTTGTTTATTTTTTATTTTTCGTTTATATATTCTTTATTTTCTTTTATTTTTATGATTCAATCCTCTCACTCTATTAACTTAAATTTTGATCAAGAGATATAGAAAACTGCAGATATAGAATAAGTTCCTGTTCCATCACCTGGTCTCAGTACATCACTTGAAGAGGAAGTGATGGCGGTGCTAAACAACAACAAAAATTTAAAGAACTGGCTACTTCTGATCTAAATCAACCATCCTTGTGTATTGAATATCTTACTTTAGATGTTACTTTTGACCTTAACTCTGGACTAAATTGTCTTTTAACTATTTTTCGTGGTCTCACAAGTGAAAATCCATATAAGCATCTAAAGGAGTTCCATGTGGTGTGTTCCATGATGAAATCACAAGGAGTGACAAAGAAACAAGTCATGCTTTGACTTTTTCCATTCCCATTAGCAGATTTGACAAAGGACTGACTGTACTATCTACCTTCAGGATCAATACAATCATGGAGTGATATGTAAAAGCTATTCTTGGAGAGGTATTTTCCTCCATCAAGAGTCGCTAACATAAGGAAGGAGATATGTGGAATTAGGCAGTTCAATGGAGAGATTCTCTATGAGTATTAGGAAAGGTTTAAGAAGTTGTGTTCCAGCTATCCACCTCATGGAATTGATGATCATCACTTGATTTAGTACTTCTATGAGGGGTTTCTACCAATGGATAGAAGCATAATTGATGAAATAAGTGGAAGAGCACTGATAGACTAAACTCCAGAAGTCGCAAAGAACTTAATTGAAACCATGACAACCAACTCACAACATTATGGAGTTAGAATGGATCATACACCTCATAGAGTAAATGGGGTAAGCAATAATAATTGTGAGCTACAGATTTCTGAATTAACTGCTTTGGTTCGACAAATTACTACAGGGAATATGCAAGTTGCAAAGGAGTGTAGAATTTGCTCAATGTGAGGGCATGCTAGTAATGCTTTTCCAATATTGTAAGAGGATGAAACTGTGTAATAAGTCAATTCTGTGGGGACATTATTAGGACATTATCAACATCAATATGATCCTTGGGCAGAAACTCACAATCTCGGATGGAGAGGGTATCCCGACTTTAGCTATGAAGTACTTGCCAATTCTGGAACATCTATGGAGGATATGTTCAAAGCATTCATGAGTCAGACACACCAGTTCCAACAAGACAAAAGGACTTCTGTTCAAGAATTGAGGAACCAAGTGGGTCAGCTTTCAGCCACGGTAGGGAGAATGGAATCTTAAGGCTTAGGGAGGTTACCCTCTCAAACTATGCAGAACGTAAGTGCAATTACCCTGGAATGTAAAGATGATGAGCAAGAGGAGACAATGCTTACTTCAAAAACGGGCAGAAGTGTTGTGTGTGACAATGAAGTGAACATGGAATTTGATGAGGAGTTGGAACAAGAGAAAGAGGAGGATAATTTGATAAGTTCTACAAATACTTACAAAGAGGATATAGATGATACATCTTTGAAAATAAATAGTGAATGATAAACACCATGGGGCCTTAACTATGGAATTGGATGATGCAAAGATCCAGTTTGGCATATATGAGACAAAATGGTATCTTGGTAATATTAATTTTGTTTTTGCTACTGATGTTGTTGACTCTATTGTACAAGAATCTCTTGAGAAAATATACAAGGAGGATTTGAGGGCTGAAATGGAGCAAAATCATGATATAAAGAATGCTCCTAATGAATTGAAACTGTTACCAGTCCACTTGAAGTTCACAAGTCCGATTACATAGAATGAGAAGGATGATGTCAATCCAATGATAATAAATAAGGGCAGCTGCTTGGGAGGCAACCCAAGAACCCAGATTTGATCTTTCTATCCCTTTAATTTTTAGTTTTTTAGTTGCATGTTAGTTAGTAGTTATTTTCTTCTTTGCATGATTTTCTTACATTGGGGACAATGTAAGGTTTGAGTATGGGGGGGGGGGGGGGAGGGGGACATTTATGTTTTATTTAGGGAAATTAATCCAATTTTGACGGGAAGTTAAAAAAATTGATGCCTTTTGAATTTTTTTTGAAAATTTTGGGTTCCATGATTCTATTTGCCTATGTGTTCGGAGGTTAAAGTCAAAGATTAAAAATTAATGCTAAATTTCAAAATCTATTTGATTCTTAATGGGTTAGTGCATGATTAGAACTAAGTCACGATCCATAGTAATTGATTTGAATTGAAATTGTGATACATGAATACTTGAATAGGAGAAATATGTTTATTTAACTAAGTTATTTGTGGAGTTGTCTATGTGAACTAATTTCAAGACTTAGAACTATTTAACCTGGTTATGTTATGCAAAACTTTGTGGAGAAAAAGTAAAAAAATGATGAATGAAAAAAAAGAAAAAAAAAGAAAAAGGATAATATGATATGCTTCAACGTCCATTATACGAATTAACGGGGTATCTAAGCCTCGGGAAGCATCAATATTTATGTTGAAAAGTTTGATGGATAAAAGCATCTTGACTAGTCAATTTTTGTGGCATTTGTTACTTGAATAAGTAAGCCCTAAGGGTGTCTCTACACCCAGCGCCCTAAGACCGTCTAGTTTAGGAGTCGTTGGTGGAAAGTTCACTACATGGGTAACATTGAAAAACCTAAGAAAAAGAGACATGGCACATGTTAATAAAGGAAAAATATGAGAAAAGCATGAAAACACATTCATTTGTGTCAAAGAAAGGGTTCTATGAAAAAAATGAAAAAAGCAAGGAAAATCTTCTTTGAGTAATAAATCAGTGTGTACGATTTTTGTTCCATGATAGCTAAGTTGAGTAAGTATGAGGATTCTGTGAAAGTTTCTTATGTGGCTATAGGTTTCTTTAATAAATTTCATTGGTGACATGGCAAGGTTGTGAATTATGAGTTAATTGATAAGGCATTGATTAGGTTTTTGTGAGTTTAGTATTGATAATCATGATTTACATATTGAAATCTTTTGATAGTATGGTTGAGTAGAGTTTCTTTGGAAATCAAACTTGTTGGTACACGAGGACGTGTAAAAGGCTAAGTGTGGGGGAATTTGATAGGAACATAAAACTCATTGATTTTGATTCCTTTACATTTGGTTTTATTACATGTTTTGTGATGTAAATGAGCTTATTAGGGTTTTTATTGATTTCAGCTTGAAATGGTGCTTAAGAGATGAAACGGGACGATTTGGAGTTGAGTAGAAGCAAAAAGAGGAAAATTTAGAATTTGGCATATCTGCCCCGGCGAACATTTTAGCTTGAGAAAATTTTCCCCGGCGGGAATCTCTTTGTCCAGAGACGCCCCATCACCCTATGAAGCCTCCCCGACCCAAACATCTCTGTCTCATACTGCCTCGGCGGTCTCAGCAGGCATAAAAACTCCGCCCCAGCAGAGTTCATCCAGAATCTTAGAGAAAAGGGAAATCCGCCCCGGCGGATTTGGAAGGCACAAAAACTTTTCCCCGGCGGAGTCAGCGAGAAAAGTTTGAATCTTTGGAATTTTGGAAAGTTTCTGAAGGCAATGTTTGGCAGACTTCTACACAGATTTGGATTGATACTTAAATCAGATTTAGGATTTTGTTAGATGGAGATTTACTTTCTATAGTAAATTCTATTTCTTTATGGAAACTAGTTATGAATTGTAATTCCTTTTGGGATTTGACTTTCTAGTTCTCATAGGATTTAGGGCTTGATCTAACACTATAAATATATGGAAATAGTCAGTAGTTGAGGAGAGCTTGGCTACACCATTGTAACCCTAGTCTTGGGAGATTGAAGGTTTAAGACATGAGCTAAGTTCTTTATTCAATTCTAAGGGATGTTGAACCTTATTTATAATTAATGGTTAATTGAGTATTCATTATATATTCCTTCTCACATGAAATTCATTCTTGATAATATGATTTTATTTCTGAATTGTATTTGGCTTAACTGATTTGATTTCTATAGTATTGAATTGGTTAACGAATATCATATGCTAGATTAAGGAATAGTATTACGTGTAATTAATATTGTTCCTAATCACAAGTAGTAATTAGTAATACCTGATTGTGGACAAGCTTATAAGTATTGCTATGATTATCAGAAGACAAGTTAAACAATCTGAGTTTATATGTTTGTTGCTTGGAATAGTCTAATTCTTTAGTTCTTAATGATGTTGTTATATTAAATCTAAAGAGCTTGTTCTAGGTTGTATAATGGTTAGACTATTGTGAAGTGCTTGTTTCATTGATTGATAATCTAAGAGGAGTTTTGAGTAGCAGAGCTTATTGTTACCTAGGGCTATTAGTTTCATTGAAGGGTAAATAATATTATACTTGATAAATCCATTGTTGTAAAAAGGTGATACTTAACTAAAGAACTGAAACTCTTTATTCATCGTTAATTCTTATTAGTTTATTCTTGTTAATTTAGTTAATCAATTCAAAACCCCATTTTCATTAGAAATCATAGGATAAATATAAAACAAATCACTCTCTGTGGGATTGATCATTGCTTACTACTATGCCAATTATTTGAATTTGTAAAGTGAAAGTGAGGTTAATTTAGGAGTGTAAACGACAGCTCCCAGATAGTGTGAGACCCCAAATTTTTGAATAAAGATTTAAATTTCTCGAATTTTTTTTTTAATATTATGGTGTGGATTTGATATAATGTTATAGTTGTGGGTAGTATTTATAAATTTTACAAAGTATACAAGTTGTTATAAAATATTCGTTTGGTCGGGGAATATTCTTTTTGTCGGGGAATATTCGCACGACGGCATAATCATTGGTGGACCCCACAACGGAATTATTGTCTGATTGAGAAAATGACAAAATTATTTTTTATGAAAATAACGGCGGAAGTTTTACCATTAATCATTGAAAAACACCCGGTGTTAAAAATGCGATGTCTGGCGTGGTTCAATAAGTAGCACAAGTATTTATTATTGATGCTTACGTGAGAAGTCACTCAGTTTTGTTCAATTATTACTACAGTATTTTTTGCATAGTATCTCACGTTATTTGATTCAATTATTGTAGATATTTTATATATTATTAAATCAATAATTGAGATAAAAAAGTTATTAATATTATTATTTGCAATATTAACGATGTCTAGAAGTTCTGCCAGGAAGAGGTTTGGTCACCTAATTGCGTGCTAATAGGGAGAAATCCTTATTGGAAATCCCCCTCTTTCCTGGGAACGACCTGGTCGATTAATATTGTGAATTATAATAAAGGTGATAAGTTTTATTTTATTATTATTATAAATGTAATAAAATAGAAAACTTTTTATAAAGTTTTGTTTTATTTGATTATAAATAAAATATATTATATTTTATTATGCATAGTGTTTGCATAGTGCCTGCATAGTGTTTGCATAGTAAAATCTTTTTATATAAAACAGAATACTTTTATAAAGTTATTTGTTTTATTAGACTATAAATAAATTTATAATATTTTATTATGCATAGTGTTTGCGATAAGTGCTCGTATAGTGTTTACATAGTAAAATATTTTATATAAAACATAATACTTTTATAAAGTTATTTGTTTTATTAGATTATAAATAGAATATATTATATTTTATTTAAAAAATTTTGTTTTATTAGAATATTTTATTAATATTGCATAGTAAATCAATATATGAATTCGTCGTTTAAAAGTAAATCAATCAGACCGTTTCATGAATTAGTAACTATTCAGGTCCATTCTCCTATAAATAGAAGCTCATTCCTTCATTATTTCTTACGAATTCTTTGAAACTAGAGAGAGAAACTATAGAGAGAGAAAGAAGAATAGATTCTCGCTACTTCACTACTCCTATATCCAATTTCTTCTAAGGTATGGGGTATTATTTTTTCGTATTCATGAAGAAGAGAGCTTACATTATTCCATTCTTTATTATTATGTTGGAATAACTTTTAATCATGCAAAGTACCGCATACATGGTGAAATTCTTACATTATTCCATTCTTTATTATTATGTTGGAATAACTGCCTACATGAAGTACCGCATACATGGTGAATTTCTTCTATTATTCCATTCTTTATTATTCGTTGGAATATCACATGCATGCGGATTACGCTAGACACGGTTCCATTCTTTATTATTATTCGTTAGAATAACCTGTCTGTGCGGTCTATCGCATGCATGGTGAATTCTTTGTTATTCCATTCTTTATTATTCTGTTGGAATAACCTGTATGTGGGCTACCCTATACTTGGTGAAATTCTTCTATTATTCCATTCTTTATCATTATGTTGGAATAACCTGTCTATGCGAAGTACCGCATACATGGTGAAATTCTTCTGTTATTCCATTCTTTATTATTCTGTTGGAATATCCTATCCGTGCATTTATGCATGACCTGGTTCCATTATTTAATATTCTTTTGGAATATCCTATCTGTGCATTTACGCATGACCTGGTTCCATTATTTATTACTCTGTTGGAATAACCTGTCTGTGCGGTCTATCGCATGCCTAGTGATTTCTTTTGTTATTCCATTCTTTATTATACTCAATTGGTTAAAGTTTTGGCTTTTATACTCCATGAAATTAGTAGAATATCTTTGATATTTGCGCTTCATCCAGTATTTTTTCATGGAAATATTCTTCTGAGCATTCTTGAATTTTACTCCACAAAGCAGTATCATGATGACAATTTCGACGTTATTGGTTCTTGGATAAATTAATTCTTGAACTTGTTTTATTGAATTCTTATATCATTGTCATCATTCTTATGTTTATATTATGTTGAAAGTCATCTGTGGCCTGTAGTGCATAGATGGACTTGGTATGATTATGACCAGGGATTATTCGGTATAATCATGACCGTAATGTTACAAATGATGTGGTAAAAGTCCTCATTGACCCGTAGTGCATTGATGGACAGTTGTTGGCATGATCATGACCATTGATGAATACATGAATATTCTTGGCACATAGTGCATGGATAATTTGTGGTTGTGATACTAATGAATATCCTTGGCCGTAGTGCAGGGATGATTTGGATTATTTATTGAGCCGAGTTTCAGCGATAAAAGTGATGAAAAACCTTTTGAATCATAGAAGATAATAGATTTTATTCTCTACTTGACTCTTCTAATGGATTGCTTATTCTGCTGTAGTTAAACTTGATGTTTGTTATATTGTATCAGTTTAACACTGTTAAAGGCTAACGATAATTTATTCTGCATTATCTTAGTCATAATATTTCTTACTGGGCTAGTTGAGCTCACCCTTTTACTTTCATTGTTCTCTTAAGGAAATGAGAACGTAGCAGGAACTAGTCGGGGAACGGAGTGACGGTCCAGATGATAGCATTAGTAGTCCTCACTATTCTATGAAATAGTGTGTTAATAAATGTATTGAGGACTTATTTTGAGTTTGAATACTGTTTAGAAGACAATATTTGTATTAAAACTCACAGCTCATGTTGTATATTTAAGATTGTATTTGTATTCTGTACCATATATTTGTCGACTCAGAATAGGTGATGTATACCTATTTTGGGGGCATCACAGATAGGTTGTATCTCTTAACTACCAAATTTAATAGTTATAAAAAGATAGCTGAACACACTTTCAGAGAACATCTTCAGGTCATGTCGAATATGATTGAAACGTTTGCAGCTGCTGACAACCCTTTGTCAAATGAATAATAAATTCGGCCAGTGATAGACTCATTTCTGGACAATTGGAAAGATCTCAAGGTTAAAATAGCTCAAAATGAAAACATTAAGTCTTTCGAAGATATTTTTCATCACCTTGAGCGCTTAGAAGCTGAGCAGTTGGAGGTTGAGCGTTTAAGGGCTAAACGACTAGAGGATAAATGTCTAAAGGCTTAACAAATAGAGATCGCAAATGCTAATGTGCCTCAGAAGGTTGCAAAGGTTGGTAATTCCAAGAGGAAGAGAATTAAATGTGGTTCTAGCAAGAAGGGCAAGGCCAAGTTGATTTATTACTACTTTGGCACAACAGGACACTTCGCTCGTGATTGCACTGAGCCGAAAAAGGTACTCACTTGTCTTGATAAAGCTATATGTTTAGTATTTTCCACTGTATTCGTTGCTCATTCTCTCTATGTGTGGATTGTAGATTTCGGAGTAATGGACCATATAGCACGTGATCGAATCGGGTTCATGGAGTATCATCAAGTTTCAACTGGCAAAAAAGTACTAATGGGGAATAACTTCAGTTTGGCGTGCTAGGAATTGACACTTACAAATTGAAGAGGTGAGGATGCTTTTCATTAATTCTTCAAGATGTACTCTATGCACCAAATATCCGACATAATTTATTCTCTGTTCTTGTAGTACTTAGTTTAGGTTACTCTATTTGTTTTGAGAATAATGGTGCTGTAATTCCTTATGGGACTGAAACTTTTGGATATGGTTTTATGGTTTTAGATACTATTAATTCTATCATTAATAGTAATGACTCTTATTCCTTGCTTTTTGAAAATGATCATGATTGTTCAATTAATGGCATGCTAGATTAAGTCATATTGAACATGATAGAATGGCTAGGTTAGCTCGAGTAGGTCTTTTAGGTTCACTCGCTAACGTCAATCTACCCACATGTAAACATTGTTTAGTAGGGAAATCAACTAAAAAACCATTTGATAAAGCCACTTGGGCAAAAAAACACCCTTGCAACTCATTCACTCATACATCTATGGCCCTATAAATGTTAAAGAAAAGCATGAACATTCCTATATTCTCTCAATGACTATACGCACTTCGTGTACACTTTTTTGATCTCTCAAAAAGTCCGAGGCATTAGAATGCTTTAGATGTTATTTGATTGAAGTCGAGAAATAGTTAGATAAAAGTGTTAAGACACTTCGAACTAACTGAGGCTCCGAGTATATATCTGACTAGTTTAAAGAATTATGTGTGGAAAAAGGGATAATCAGGCAACTGAAAATCCCTAGAACTCTGCAACACAATTGTGTGGCGAAGAGAAAGAACCAGACATTATTAGACATGGTTAGGTCTTTGATGGCGTATGCTAATTTGCCTATCTCCTATTGGGGTGATGTATTATTGACTATGATGTATATACTTAATTGTTTGCCTTCAAAATCAGTTCAATCCAGCACATATGAAATGTGGACTGGCAGAAAGCCCGAATTGGGCAATATGCGGTCTTGAGGATCGACAACTTACGTGCATAACACTTCTCATAAATATGGGAAGTTGGGGCCGAGGGTGAAGAAATGTATCTTTATAAGATATTCTGATCACTCCAAAGGCTATGTGTTCATTGGAGAGCATCCTGATGGGACTGTATCCGCGATAGAGTCACAAGATGCAGATTTCCTTGAGATGGATTTCCCTAACAGAGGTGATGTGAGAAGGGAGATGGACCTTTATGAGATGGAGGAAGATTTGGGCACCTCAAATTGTACAGTAGAGATTGAAGAGGCTATTCTTTAGGCTTCTGTAGATAGTGGGAGTGAAATGCCTTTGAGCAGTTCTCTTTCATTTAATGAGAAGTCTCTTGTTCCTCAAATGCGTAGAAGTCTAAAGGGTAACATTCCACGTCTTTTCTTTGAGATTGAGGAGAATGCCTTTGTGGCTGATGCACAAGATGATGAGGAATCTCGATCTTATCGAGATGATCTATTATCTACTTTAAGTGATAAGTGGATGATTGCAATGGAATAAGAAATGAAGTATATGAGGACTAATCAAGTCTGGGACTTGGTTGACCTTCCACCGTTC
Source organism: Panax quinquefolius (assembly GCA_020205615.1). Classification (NCBI taxonomy): domain Eukaryota; kingdom Viridiplantae; phylum Streptophyta; class Magnoliopsida; order Apiales; family Araliaceae; genus Panax; species Panax quinquefolius. Next base: position 32,512,261 of record CM035158.1, read on the forward strand.
TTAAAGTCAAACTTAAGGCAGACAGTTCCATTGAATGGTACAAAGCTCGTCTTGTAGCCAAGGACTACACCCAGTAAGAGGGAATTGATTATGAGGCAAACTTCTCACTAGTTGTGAGGTTTGCCTCAATTCACCTCATTATAGAAATTGTCACGCATTTGGATTTTGAGTTATATCAAATGGACGCTAAGATAGCTTTTTTTAATGGAGATTTAGTTAAGGACATATAAATGGATCAACCAGATGGTTTCATAGTAGAAGGATAAGATCGCAAAAAATGCAAGCTCAAAAGTTCTATCTATGGTTTAAAACAGGCATCAAGACACTGGTATCTGAGATTCCATCGAGCTATTATTAGTGATGGGTTTACAATGATCGAAGAAGACCATTGCGTGTATATTAAATGGTCCAAAGATAAATTTCTTATCTTATCGATGTATGTTGATGACATTCTACTAGCTAGGAATGATAAGAAGATGATTTTCGCCACCAAATGGTGGCTGCCCTCTAATTTTGAGACGAAGGACATGGGAGAAACAACTTATGTTCTAGGAGTTAATATCTATAGAGATCGCTTAAAGAAGCTTATTGGTTTATCTTAAGAGACTTGTCTTAAGAAGTTTCTTGAGCAATTTCAGATGAACAATTACAAACCCATAGACACTCCTATTATTAAAGGTGACGCCATTGGACTAGAGCAATGTTATACTTCTCTCGAGAAAATTGAGAAAATGTCTCCTTACCCATATGTCAATGTTATAGGAAAGCTAATTTATGTAGTTGTGTGCACTCATCTGATATATCATTTTCAGTCTATTATCTCGGTTGTGACGCCCCCAAAATAGGTATACATCACCCATCTTGGGTCGCCAAATACATGGTACTGAATACAAATACAAACTTAATTATACAACATGAGTTGAGAGTTTTTACATGAATATTGTCATCTAGACAATATTCAAACTCAAATAGAGTCTTCATTACATTTATTGGCACACTATTTTATAGAATAGTGAGGACTACTATAACACCATCTCGAGCCATCACTCCGTTCCCCGACTAGTTCCGGCTACGTTTGTGACGCCCCCAAAGTAGGCCCACACGATATAATCATCACAATATAAGCATGAGGATGATGACAATGATATAAACATTAATTAAATGAAACCAATGATAAATATTAAAGACTTTAAATTTATCCAAATATTATCAATCACTTAATAAACTCATAATCTAATATTATTAATATTATAACAATATTTTAATCACTTCTTAAACTTATAAACAATTTATTTCAATTGTTTACACTTTACCAAATAATGCATTTAATCATTCAAAAATGCCATACTCATAAGATTTAATAACCAATGATCAAATCCCTCATAAAAAATTTGCATATACCCTATATAGGATTCCCAAGCCATAAAATCCTATTTTCTAATTTTGTTACTTCACATAACATATTTAATTCATTTACTCATAACTAGTTTATTTTCAGGAAAAATACCAAATCAGTCCCAAAAATATTTCTTTTATGAGATTTAACAGAATATAGTCCCATATTGAACATATATTTTTCTCGAAATTTTTAAAATTCATTTACTATTTTTCATATGGCCAAAACTACCGAATATTTAGACATTTATCATAAATTGTACTTTTGTCCAAAAGTTCCGAAATTTACAGGGTATACTCTTGTTAAATACATGTACTCCCAATAAAAATTTCACCAATTTTGGAGTTAACCACAAGGAGTTATCAGGGTTTACTTTTAAAATAGTATTTTCCCATAAAATCCATAACTCTTAATCTATACATCCAAAAATCTCCATCTTTGAAAACAATATAGAAAACTCATCAAATTATCATTTCAAAATTTTCCAGAATTTTTGAGGGTCAGAAAAATTACGAAACTATAAATGGATTTTTACCCGCCATGCGGTAATCCACGTAGATAGATCATTTCCACAATTTAATAAGGAATGAATACGAATGATCATTCACCATGCATGCGGTAGTCCACATAGACAGGTTATTCCAACAGAATAATAAATAATGGAACTAGGTCATGCGTAAACGCACAGACATGATATTCCATCAGAATAATAAATAATGGAATAACAGAAGAATTCACCAGGCATACGATAGACCGCACAGATAGGTTATTCCAACAGAATAATAAATAATGAAAACAGGTCATGCGTAAACGCACAAACATGATATTCCAACAGAATAATAAATAATGGAATAACAGAAGAGTTCACCAGGCATGCGATAGACCGCACAGACAGGTTATTCCAACAGAATAATAAATAATGGGACCATGTCACGCGTAAAAGCACAGACAAGATATTCCGACATGGAATAATAGAAGAATTTCACCATGTATGCGGTACTTCGCATAGACAAGTTATTCCAACATAATAATAAAGAATGGAATAACAGAAGAATTTTACCATGTATGCAGTACTTTGCATAAACAGGTTATTCCAACATAATAATAAAGAATGGAATAACAAAAGAATTTCACCATATATACTAGAGATCGCATGATACTGAGTTATTCCAATGTAATAATAAGGAATGGAATAACAATAGCTCTCTTCATGAATACAAAAGAAATAATACCCCTTGCTATAATAATAATATCCCTTACCATAGAATAAAACTGGATACTTGAATAGTGAGGTAGCAGACTTCTCTTCTTCTTTCTCTCTATAATTTCTCTCTATAATAATTGCTCTATAGCTTTAGTGAATTGGTGAGAAATGAAGGAAGAATGAGCTTCTATTTATAGAAAAATATAGTTTCGATAATTGCACGTTTTGGGGCTCGAAATATTATAGTATAATAACTTCATCTTTTCCTTCATTTTTAATTTAGTCCTGCAAGTATTATCAAACTTGCACCACCTCCCCTAATAGTAAATCATATGAATCAATAGTAAATTATGTGACTCAATAGTTCTAGACATGTAAAATTATGAATTACGGTATAGTACCTCCATCTATACCTCCATTTTTAACTTAGTCATGCAAGTATTATCAATCTTGCACCAACTCCCCTAATAGTAAATGAATGTGAATCAATAGTACACACATGTGAACAAATAGTTATAATCATGTGAATTAATAGCAATCAATTGCTCATTTATCCAGTTAATTACCCGATTGATCAGTATAACTTCCAGACATCAATTAATATCGAAATAAATATCGATTTCCACTAACACTAATAATTCCAACACAATGGAACTATCAATTTCATCTTTAATCAACACGAACTTATTCATCATTAATATTATAACTTACAATATTTAACAACCAGGTCATTCCCAGGAAAGAGGGGGCTTTCCGATAAAGATTTCTCCTTATTGGCGCGCAATTAGGTGACCAAACCTCTCCTTGACAGAACTTCTAGACATTGTAAATATTGCAAATAATAATATGAATAACTTCGTCGTCTCAATTATTGATTTAATAATATATTGTAACATTCCATAAATTTTAATTGTTATATTAAATATTTATTAAATTATTTAAGTATTTAATGGATGTGTTTATTGTTGAATAAATAATTGTTCAAATTTGATTCAATTTGGTTAACTATTTGTTAAATAAATAATTAAGGAAATTAATTATTTTATGCTAATTTAATTTAATTATTAAGTTAGAGAGTTTTGATTAATTGAATTGTTATTCTTTTTATTTGAATTTGTACTTAAAAGGATGTGTTAGTTGATTAAATAAAGTTATAATTATATAGAAAATTATAATTTTGTGGTATTGATTCATGTGATGAAGTAATTTAATAAATTGTTATTAGAATTAATTTAATTTAATAAAAGTATGACAAATAATCTTTTATAAGTAGTTATTAAAATAACTTAAAGGAGTTTTAATTCATTTTTGCCAAACAAGGCCTAGTGCCTATTAAGTCTTTAATCTAATTGTGTTTTACCAAACAAGGCATAAGGATTAATTGATTATTTTTTTTAGTGGTTAGCCAAACAAGCCTTATGGCTTTTGGTTTTGAAAATAAAAATAACTGATGTCAGTTAAGTTAGTATTATATTATATAATTAATATATATTATATCTTATATGCGTTATATTCTAAGACGTAAGAATAGAAGAGAGAGGTAAGAGAGAAGAAAAGAAAAACTCAGAGGAAGAAGAAGAAGAGAAGAAATTATTGTTTCCAATTCGATTACCTTATAAATGATGCAAGTTTTCTAATCCATTATCTTGTTGAATCAATTATTGTTTCCAATATAATAATGCAAGGTTTCTAAACTTTGATTTTGATATTGAACAAGTAATTCTTGTATTTAGCTTGTTGTTTAGCATGCACATTGTTCTATACTAATGTTAAACAGTTTTATCGTTCTAGTTGCTATGCATGCTTAGTATTCAATTCTAAATAAACTTGGCTTAATATTGTTCAAGCAAGGTGTGTTATAGTTATTCAAGTGGTATGCTATTAGATTATTCCTAAAGCATGACTTTAATTTACTATGTCGATTCAATTACGATTATTCTACAGTATGATGTTATTGGTTTTATTCAACTAATCCTTAGTTGATGTTCATTGAATTCCAAATTACCCTGAAATGTATCCAAACCAAACTCACTTTGGTGCGGACTTGTACTCCAATTAATGAGATGAACAACCCTATTATTATTAGGGGATAACTTATGCGTAGCGTTAAATGTTTGTGCACAATACATAGTACAAAGGGCTGATCCCCCTAAGTACGAGAAGTCCTTATAGTCTTATGACTGTTAAAGTTGGTGTTAAAAGATTACTTACAACTGTGGACATAGTTCATGGTCTTATGACCCTCAGTTATATTTATTCCACATTTTGGATTTCAGTTCCTGATTATCACTGTTAGAGTACCATTCAGTCTTTATGAGCCTATCATGGGCAGTTATTATTATTATTATACTCCTGTTGATTCCTTATTGTTTTAAGTGAGCATTGTTTGCTCACTCTTTCTTATATAACTCTTACAATTAAAGACGAAAAGGTTGATGTACCTAGCACCAGTAAGGGAAAAGGAAAGATGAGTAAGTGTTGAAGACTTATAATGTGTTGATATTTAATTTTTTCAGATTTTAATTGAATTGTTGTAATGAAGTTTATTAATTTTCCGCATTTGAATGATTGTATTTAAAGGTTAGACAACCTGGGAGATTTTTATTATGTAACCCTTTAATGGGAAAGGTTTTATTTATCCAGTTTTATTGTGATTGGGTAGTTAGATATTAATGTTTGATTAAGTGAATACCAAATCCTGTGAGAATGAAGTACCTGGGTTTGGGGGTGTCACAAGTTGGTATCAAAGCCTTAGGTTATGAACCTTAGGTGGGGAAAAGCCTTAGGAAGTAACCTTCGAAAAGATAGTGATGATAAACTCTTATCGAGTTTTAAGGAAGAAGTAATAAATTACTTATGTGCTTATGTGATTGTAACTTATGTGCTCGCAAGTGTCGAGTAGTAATGATTAGTAATTAAAACTTAAACTTTGGTTGACAGGATGACTAATATAGGAGGATCCAGTTAGGCTAGGGAGGAGGAGCCTCGAGATAATCAGGTAGTTTGGGAACAATTATTGCTACGGGAAACAGTTCCGTTGGTCACAGTAGTTGAGCAGGAGAGAGTTCCTGATGAGGATGATGAGATAGAGACAGACGAGGAGGATTCCTTGGAGCTGCCACAGATGGATGAAGAGGACGAGGAGGAAAGGATTCCACTTAACTCGATAGCTGGCCGTATATACGATGAGGTGCATGACCACAACGTGAAACTTCAAGATACTGTCGAGGAATTGCAAGAGATAGTAGTTGAACAACAGACCTCAATGGCATAGAAGGTTGACGAGATCCAGGATCGAGAAGAACGACTGAACAATGTTGAAGAAAAGCTGGTTCACACTGAAGAAGAGAACGAGCAAATGAGAGTAGAGATTGCAGAGTTGAAGAGCAAGTTGAAAAAAGAATCTGCAAAAAGGGCAAGAGTCGAAGATGTGTACAAGGAAGCTGATCAACGAGCCGAAATAGCAGAGGGAGAAGCACAAGCAAAGAGAATGAAGATGCAGGAAATGAATAACGTGTTCAACATCGCGATAAATCGAGCTCAAGATCAGGTCATGGGTTACCCAATTTAGTTTGAGACGCTGCCATCGTACATACTAGATCATCGAACCATGTTTCAAATTATGGAAGAAGAGCGTCGTAAGGCTTTGCCAGATCTTAATAGGACGTCGTAGGGAGTGTACTTGATTTATGATTTATATTATGATAAATAATATATAAATCCCAAGTGTTATGCAACTTAGGGGATATGATGATGATGTCCTGAAACATTAGTAGTTCAGGAAAATAATGTAAATAGCAGTGATGCTATTGTTATGATGTTTTCAAAGAATTAAGTATGAATAAAAGTTATTATCTTCTTTTATCCAAAGTGTTATGTGTTATGTGGTGATTATTTTGGGGGCAAGTTAATTAGAAGTACTTGAAAGAGTTGAGTAATAATCTAATGAGTGTATTTTTTACAGAAAATGCCTCCAAGACGTCAATCACCCCGCCGAGAAACCACCAAGGAACCAACAATGATAATGTTGAAGCTAACCCTGCTCAAAGACCGGTGACGTTATCGGCAAAGTGCATCGCAGAATCAACTGCAAAACCAACAACAAAATCAAGCTACAACGTTTAAGGATTTTAAGGCGGTTGGACCCCCAGAATTCCATGGGTCCATGAACCCGATTGAGGTACAGACTTGGGTCATGGAGATAGAGAAAGTTTTCGATGTTGCGGGAGTAGGAGAAGATCAGAATACTGCTTTTGCAACATTCATGTTGAAAGCAGAGGCTAGTTATTGGTGGCAGGCCAATAAAACTCGAGGAGGACCAGGGGTTATTGCTTGGGATAGGTTCAAGGAGATGTTCTTCGAGACCTATTTCCCAGATAATTCGAAGAGTCAGCTAAAAGTGCAGTTTTTAGAACTAAAGCAGGGAACGATGACGGTGTCAGAGTATGCCGCGAAATTCAACGAGTTGGCGAGGTTTCGCGCCATACCAAGTCAAGACATGATGAACGCAAGGTGAAGAGGTTTGAACAAGGATCAAGCCCCGGTTGTTTAGTAGGGTTTCCTTGTTCCATTTGAAGACATTTGCGTACCATAATGGAAAAGGCAATTTCATTTGAAGGTGGCGTAGGAGGCAGAAGCAAGTTCAATCAGAAATGAAAAAAGAAGAAGAATAAAGTGGAGGTGAAGAATGGAGGTGGTGGTAGTGGGAATGGTAATAATAATCTAAAAAGAAAGTGGAATGGAAATGTGGGTGCTGGGAATCAACAAGGTAACCAGCAGAATAAGAAGTTTAAAGCATGTGCTACATGCGGGAAGTTTTACAAGGGTGTATGCTTAATGGGGAAACATGTATGCTTTAACTGTGGCCAGAAGGGTCACATCGCCCCAAACTGCAATCAACCCAAGAAGAATGTTTGCTATACTTGCGGGTCCAAGGATCACTTTGCTCGTGAGTGCCATAAGAAGAAAGCTGGAGAAACAACAGGAAGCAAGGGAGGTAGCAGTGGAGGTACTTGGGCCATTACTGGGCCAATGGCATCAAACAAACCCACAGCCAGAACCTTCAACATGACTGTCCAAGATGCTATGCAATCAACGGATGTGGTGTCAGGTACTATCCCAATCAATGATATTGATGCTTATGTATTATTTGATAAGGTCTTTACTTGCTCATTTATATCTCGATGAATTTGCTATGAGATTGGGATTTTCTAGTAAAGAATTGAAATTTCCTTTAAACATAGAAATTTACGAATAAGGAAGTAATTCTGTTAGGTTCGTGATACAAGAACTGTAGGGTGAACATTAAGGGAAATATTTTGATGGTAGATTTAATTCCGATTAGGCTTGGAGAGTTTGATGTTATTTTGGGAATGGATTGGTTGTTCAATTGTGGAGTGATAATTGACTGCCAAAAGAAATGTGTAAACCTTATGACTCCGTCAAAGGTAGTTTTCAATGGTAGCGAATCGCTTAGACAAATGAGATGTCTGACGATTATGCAGGCCAAGAAGTTGTTGAGTCAAGGTTGTGTGGGTTATTTAGCTTACATAGTTGATACTCAGAAGAAGGGTGCAAAACTGGAAGAAATACCGGTAGTTAGGGAATTTGTGGACGTGTTTTCGGAGGATTTTCCAGGACTTCCGCCTGACAGAGAAATCGAGTTCGTGATCGACTTAGCACTAGGAACCGCTCCGATATCAAAAGCCCCGTACAGAATGGCTTCGATAGAGATGAAGGAACTGATGGTACAACTGTAGGAACTGTTGGACAAGATATACATTCAGCCGAGTGTGTTACCGTGGGGAGCACCGGTGTTATTCGTAAAGAAGAAGGATGGGTCAATGCATCTTCGCATTGATTATATGGAGTTAAACAAAGTCACTATTAAGAATAGATATCCATTGCCGAGAATAGATGACTTGTTTGATCAATTAAAGGGTGATAGATTTTTCTCTAAAATAGATTTGAGAAGTGGGTATCACCAACTGAAAGTAAGGAAGGAGGATGTACAGAAGACGGCATTCCAAACTCGGTATGGACATTATGAATTTTTGGTGATGTCTTTTGGTTTGACAAACGCCCCTGCAGCGTTCATGGATTTGATGAACAGGGTGTTTAAACCATTTTTAGACAAATTTGCGGTGGTGTTTATCGACGATATTCTAGTGTACTCTAGAACTCAAGAAGAACACGTGGAACACATACATCTAACGCTGGAGACGCTAAGAAAGGAAAAGTTGTACGTGAAATTCTCTAAATATGAATTCTAGTTAGAACGTGTACAATTTCTTGGGCACATAATTGACAAGGATGGAATTTCAGTGGATCCATCAAAGGTCGAAGCCGTGATAAATTGGGAGCAACCAAGAACTCCATCAAAAGTAAGAAGTTTCTTGGGATTGGCAGGGTATTACAGACGGTTTATCCAGGATTTCTCCAAAATTGCCACTCCGTTGACAAATTTGACGAGGAAATCTGTAAAATTTGTTTAGACGGATAAATGTGAAGGAAGTTTTCAGGAATTGAAAAAGAAACTAAGTATGGCACCTGTGTTGTCATTACCAGATAATATAGGAAATTTTGTGGTGTACAGTGATGCTTCACACAAAGGATTAGGATGTGTTCTTATGCAGAACGGAAAAGTCATCGTGTATGCATCAAGGCAATTGAAGGACTACGAAAAAGGGTATCCGACTCATGATTTAGAGTTGGCGACGGTTGTGTTTGCTTTAAAAATATGGAGACACTATCTCTATGGAGAGAAATGTGAGATTTACACAGACCATAAGAGTCTGAAGTACATTTTTACTCAGAAAGACCTGAATATGCATTAAAGGAGATGGATGGAATTGATAAAGGATTATGATTGTGAGATCTTTTATCATCCAGGCAAAGCAAACGTGGTTGCAGATGCCATGAGTAGGAAAGGCAGAGAAAAGTTGATGCTGTTAACTGATAAGGAGGAGCTTATTATAACAATGTCAAGATTAGAGTTGGAAATCAAATTTCCAAAAGAATCCGATGAGAAATTATACCAGATGGAAGCCAGTCCAACTTTGGTGGACAAAGTGAAAAACGCTCAACTGCAGGATGAGGAATGCAGAAAAATAAGAGAAAGAGTGGTCGAGGGAAAAGAAGTGAAATATAAGGTTGATACCGATGGAATGCTGAGATTCGAGGGACGAATTTGGGTTCTAGCAGTACCAGATATTAAAGAAGACATCTTGACAGAAGCTCATAGCTCGAGATATTCGATTCATCCAGAAAGTACGAAGATGTATCAAGATTTGCGACGACATTTTGGGTGGCCAAATATGAAAAGAGACGTTGCAGAATGCGTTGCAAAGTGCTTAACATGTCAGAGAGTCAAGGCCGAGCATCAAAGGCCAAACGGATTACTTCAACCATTAGAAATACCGGAATGGAAATGGGAACATATCACAATGGATTTTGTGGTAGGTCTCCCACCAACTCAGAAAGGATACGATGCGATTTGGTTGATAATGGACAAACTAAAAAAATTTGCACACTTTTTGCCAATAAAGGTTAGATTCAATCTTGATCAGCTGGCAAAGTTATATGTTAAAGAGATCGTGTCGAGACATGGAGTTCCAGTGTCAATTGTGTCAGATAGAGATCCGAGGTTCACATCAAACTTCTGGAAGAGACTACAAGAATGTATGGGAACACAATTGCGAATGAGTACGGCATATCATCCGCAAACAGATGGCCAAAGTGAACGAACGATTCAGACATTGGAAGATATGCTGAGAGTATGCGTCATGGATTACAAAGGAAGCTGTGATGAACAATTACCATTGGTAGAATTTGCCTACAATAATAGTTACCATGCAAGCATCGACATGCCGCCTTACGAAGCATTATACTGTAAAGTGCGTAACTCCCCTGTCTTTGGGATGAAGTCGGTGAACGCCAATCGTTAGGACCGTAATCGGTACAACAAATCGTTGAGGTTGTCAAACTCATTAGAACAAGATTGATAGCTGCTCAAGATAGACAAAAGAAATATGCTGATCAACACAGACAAGATCGTGCATTCGTCGTAGGAAATTACGTTTTCCTAAAAGTTTCACCTTGGAAGGGAAAATTCGATTTGGTAAAAGGGAAACTAAGCCCGAGGTTTATTGGACCCTTGAAGTCTGTTGCGAAAAGTTGGAGAGGTGGCTTATGAGGTAGTTTCTACCTCCGTAATTGCAAAACATTCATAATGTTTTTCACGTTTGATGTTACTTACCATATAAGTCCGATTACAAGCACGTGATCGAATACGAACCATTGCGGTTTGAGAAAGACTTGTCTATGAAGATGTTCCTATCCGGATAGTCGATGTGAAAGAACAAGTGCTCAGAAATAAAGTGATACCTTCTGTGAAGGTAATATGGAGGAACCACAATGTCGAAGAGGCTACGTGGGAACTCGAATATGAAATGATGAAGAATTACCCTGAGTTATTTGTTTAATCTATGTCTTCGATTCTGGGGACAGAATCTTTGTAAGTAGGGGAGAATGTGACGAATTAATTGTTTGAATTATAATTCTGAGGACAGAATCCTTGTAAGGAGGGAATGATGTAACATTCCAGAAATTTTAATTGTTATATTAAATATTCATTGAATTATTTAAGTATTTAATGGATGTATTTATTGTTGAATAAATAATTGTTCAAATTTGATTCAATTTGGTTAACTATTTGTTAAATAAATAATTAAGGAAATTAATTATTTTATGCTAATTTAATTTAATTATTAAGTTAGAGAGTTTTTATTAATTGAATTGTTATTCTTTTTATTTGAATTTGTACTTAAAAGGATGTGTTAGTTGATTAAATAAAGTTATAATTATATAGAAAATTATAATTTTGTGGTATTGATTTATGTGATGAAGTAATTTAATAAATTGTTATTAGAATAAATTTAATTTAATAAAAGTATGACAAATAATCTTTTATAAGTAGTTATTAAAATAACTTAAAGGAGTTTTAATTCAGTTTTGCCAAACAAGGCCTAGTGCCTATTAAGTCTTTAATCTAATTGTGTTTTACCAAACAAGGCATAAGGATTAATTAATTATTTTTTTAGTGGTTAGCCAAACAAGCCATATGGCTTTTGGTTTTCAAAATAAAAATAACTGATGTCAGTTAAGTTAGTATTATATTATATAATTAATATATATTATATCTTATATGCGTTATATTCTAAGACGTAAGAATAGAAGAGAGAGGTAAGAGAGAAGAAAAGAAAAACTCAGAGGAAGAAGAAGAAGAGAAGAAGAAAAGTGAGAGAATCCTAGAGAATTGGGAGTGAAGAGGAGAAAAACTTGACAATCAAAGAGATAGTATCATCATCTTCTTCAAGGTATCATCCTATTTTTTTTAGTTTTAAAAGTTTAGTTTTTCTCTTCCCTAATTCTCTGTAGAATCCTTGTGTAAGGATAAAATTGTTGTTGTTATGTGGCTTTATATGATATACTAATGATGTTAAAACTATTTTCAGAAGTTATAGTCAATGAATTGATGATATGCATGGTTGTGAAGAAAAACTATTTTTTTACAGAGAGTTTTTGTGTATATATATATTGTTTGGTTTAAGGTAAAAATTAAGGGTTTGTTTGTTATTTAGTTGATAAATTGATTATTGAATGTGGTAGAGTATGTATAAACTTTGATAAAATGCTTTGAATTAACTGTTTTGGTTAAAAAACAAAATCATAGTGTGTAACTTTCATCAAAAACATCAAAAAAATGAGTTTTTATCAAAAACAGTGAAATTGTATGTGTTAAATTCGTTGTTTATATTGTTTTATGAGTAGAAACATGTTTACAATCTTTGAACTATGTTTATGTGAAGTCTCTATAGGAATTACATGCTAATTAGGCTGCTAGAAAGGAACTTTTAGGCCAAAATTGGCTTTTGTTCATATTATTATCGAAAGTCGTCCATCGAAGATCGCAGATTTACATGGCAGGCAGCATGACTTAGCGATATTAATTTTCTTGCATGCGCGGGCCCATGCAGCCAGTTGACTTGACACCGGTAGTATTATTGTCGTGTCATCGCTTATCATCGCACATAGCGTGCACCACACAAGATAAATCGTGGCGTCGCAGCATGAAAGTTAGCGTAATGGTCCGACAAAGGTACTTTTTGTACTCGAAATTTGAAGGAATTGTTATGTGATAATAATTGGATTGTTAAATGTTGATTTTAATATTTCCATACCTAGAATGAATATGTTATTAACAATTAAATTGTTTTGTAACTTGATTATGTGATTAAAAATCCAATTTTTAAATGATGAACGTACTTAGTTATGTTTGTAAAGTGGTAATGGCTAACTATGTCATGATGACATATGTTTATAGGATATTATGATTCGAATTGTTCGGTTTAGTCTACGAGCAAGGCAAGTTCTCTAATCTATTTTCTTATTGAAGCAATTATTATTTCCAATTCGATTACCTTATAAATGATGCAAGTTTTATAATCCATTATCTTGTTGAATCAATTATTGCTTCCAATATAATAATGCAAGGTTTCTAAACTTTGATTTTGATATTGAACAAGTTATTCTTGTATTTAGCTTGTTGTTTAGCATGCACATTGTTATATACTAATGTTGAACAGTTTTATCGTTCTAGTTGCTATGCATGCTTAGTATTCAATTCTAAATAACCTTGGCTTAATATTGTTCAAGCAAGGCGTGTTATAGTTATTCAAGTGGTATGCTATTAGATTATTCCTAAAGCATGACTTTAATTTACCATGTCGATTCAATTACGATTATTCTACAGTATGATGTTATTGGTTTTATTCAACTAATCCTTAGTTGATGTTCATTGAATTCCAAATTACCCTGAAATGTATCCAAACCAAACTCACTTTGGTGCGGACTTGTACTCCAAATACTGAGATGAACAACCCTATTATTATTAGAGGATAACTTACGCATAGCGTTAAATGTTTGTGCATAATACATAGTACAAAAGGCTGATCCCCCTAAGTACGAGGAGTCCTTATAGTCTTATGACTGTTAAAGTTGGAGTTGAAAGATTACTTACAACTGTGGACATAGTTCATGGTCTTATGACCCTCAGTTATATTTATTCCACATTTTGGATTTCAGTTCCTGATTATCATTGTTAGAGTTCCATTCAGTCTTTATGAGCCTATCATGGGCAGTTATTATTATTATACTCCTGTTGATTCCTTATTGTTTCAAGTGAGCATTGTTTGCTCACTCTTGCTTATATAACTCTTACATTTAAAGACGAAAAGGTTGATGTACCTAGCACCAGTAAGGGAAAAGGAAAGATGAGCAAGTGTTGAAGACTTGTAATGTGTTGATATTTGATTTTTTCAGATTTTAATTGAATGGTTGTAATGAAGTTTATTAATTTTCCGCATTTGAGTGATTGTATTTAAAGGTTAGACAACCTGGGAGATTTTTATTATGTAACCCTTTAATGGGAAAGGTTTTATTTATCCAGTTTTATTATGATTGGGTAGTTAGATATGAATGTTTGATTAAGTGAATACCAAATCCTGTGGGAATGAAGTACCTGGGTTTGGGGGTGTCACATATATAAAATATTATGCAGATGATACTGTGACAATAATTGAATCAATAATATGAGATATATGATGCAGCGATTATTATTGAAATAATTGAGTATAACTGAGTGACTTCTCACATAAGCATCAATAATCAATATCGTGTGCTACTATGCAACCATGCGTATTACTGTACTTTTACTACCGGTTATTTTATGACAACTTGCTTAGTTTAAAAATTTTCAAATATGACCCTTAACTTTAAACTTTTATCAATTTAACTATTTACCAAAATAGAAAAATTGAATACTTTTATTTCATAAAATTCGGGATCTCACAATCTTCCCTCCTAATGAAATTTTGCCCTCGAAATTTACGTACCTGGTAGTTCGAAGAGATAAGAATACCTTGCTTTCTTTTTGGATTGTACCTTCCCAGTTATATCCTCTGTATCATGATTTTCCCATTGCTCATCTCCTGTATTTCAGATATCATTCTTGAATATATCTTCAAAACAAAGGTTAATTGACATATCACAATTTGTCAACTTATCAGGTTAATTAACATATCACAATTTGTCAACTTATCAAGTAAATAATTTCAGATTAGGTAAGTCACACACTAGCGAAGTATATTACTCGTCTCTCCCCTCCTAGTTCTAGACTTATATCTTCGCCATCAACCATATCCCTAAGCTCTGATATCATTTGTGACGCCCCCAAAATAGGTCCACACGACCCATTCTGAGTCGCCAAATATCACTCTATAAAAATCAAATACAAACTTCATCTATACAACTGTTGAACTGTCATGTAGAGTACGACAACAGATAAGCTGTGAGTTTTAATACAATATTGTCTCGTAGACAGTATCCAAACTCAAATTGTTACAATGCCATATAAAATACAGGCAAATATTTTAAGACCCCCCAAAGAAGAACGAGAAGATTACTATCATATTCATTCTAATGAGGTGCACTTTTGGACGCTTTCAAAGTCGGGTTCTCATCACCCTATTGTTGTTCGCCAAAATCAATTATTAAGTGACGTATAAAATACGACACACACATCTTAGGTCCTCAATACAATTATCATTGCATGTTATGCCGTTTTATAATGTATTGAGAAACTTGACGATCTCCGGACCATCACACTATTCCTCGTTATCCCTTTCGACCCAACTACACTCTTATTACATGAAAGGAAGTGTGAAGCAAAAAGGGTGAGCACAACTAGCCCAATAAAGAATATCATGACTAAAGATAATTTACATCATCAATATCCTTCATTAGTAATAAATCAGAGAGTTAGAACATATGGTAGATGATAAAACTTTTCAACCATAGTTACAGCGGAACGAGCAATCCATTAGAAGAGTCAAATAGACCATCAGGTCTATTATCTTCTCCATGTTAAAAGTCCACCAATAATGTTTTATCCCTGTAACATCAATAAACAATTCCTGTCCACAATCATATGAATAACTCATAATCATAATTGTGATTCTAAATTCCTCTTCGCACCTAGGACGAAGATAATTTTCATCACTTATCTTCATCTGAAACATCAAAAATTAGGGTTATACCAAATCACAATTCCTGCTCATAATCATACTAATAAATTCATCTTTGCACTATGGCCAAAGATATTCATTAACAATTCATCTTTGCACTACAGGCCAAAGACATACAACTGTATTTTAGAAGAGTCAAGTAAAGCATGATATCTACTATCTTTTACAAATTTAAAAGTGTATAATCAATATTTTATCGCTGAGACTCAGCTTAATAAATAATCCACATCATCGAATCATCCCTGCACTACGGCCAAGGATATTCATGTAATCATCAATGGTCATGACTATACCGAATAATCCCTGGTCATAATCATACCAACAACTGTCCATCAATGCACTACAGGCCACTGAGAACTTTTACCACATCATTTGTAACATTACGGGTCACGATTATACCGAATGATCCATGGTCATAGTCGTACCAATCAACAGTCGACATATGCTCGAAAGCCAAAGATATACAACTCTAAAACCAATAATTAACAGTCTATCTTTGCACGTAAGCTAAAAATATACAACTCTAAAACAAATAATCAACAATCTATCTTTGCACGTAAGCCAAAGATATACAACTCTAAAACCAATAATCAACAGTCCATCTTTGCACGTAAGCCAAAGATATACAACTGTAAAATCACTAATCAACAGTCCATCTATGCACGTATGCCAAAGATGACTTTCATCACAATATAAGCATGAGGATGATGACAATGATATAAGCATTAATCAAACGAAACCAATGATAAATATTAAAGACTTTAAATTTATACAAATATTATCAATCACTTAATAAACTCATAATCTAATATTATTAATATTATAACAATATTTTAATCACTTCTTAAACTTATAAACAATTTATTTCAATTATTTACACTTTACCAAATAATGTATTTAATCATTCAAAAATGCCATACTCATAAGATTTAATCACCAATGATCAAATCCCTCATCAAAAATTTGCATATACCCTATATAGGATTCCCAAGCCATAAAATCCTATTTTCAAATTTTGTTACTTCACATAACATATTTAATTCATTTACTCATAACTAGTTTATTTTCATGAAAGATACCAAATCAGTCCCAAAAATATTTCTTTTATGGGATTTAACAGAATATAGTCCCATATTGAACATATATTTTTCTCGGAATTTTTAAAATTCATTTACTATTTTTCATATGGCCAAAACTGCCGAATATTTAGACATTTATCATAAATTGTACTTTTGTCCAAAAGTTCTGAAATTTACAGGGTATACTCTTGTTAAATACATGTACTCCCAATAAAAATTTCACTAATTTTGGAGTTAACCACAAGGAGTTATCAGGGTTTACTTTTAAAATAGTATTTTCCCATAAAATCCATAACTCTTAATCTATACATCCAAAAATCTCCATCTTTGGAAACAATATAGAAAACTCATCAAATTATCATTTCAAAATTTTCCAGAATTTTTGAGGGTCAGAAAAATTACGAAACTATAAATGGATTTTTACCCGCCATGCAGTAATCCACGTAGATAGATCATTTCCACAATTTAATAAGGAATGAATACGAATGATCATTCACCATCAATACGGTAGTCCACTTAGACAGGTTATTCCAATAGAATAATAAATAATGGAACTAGGTCATGCGTAAACGCACAGACATGATATTCCAACAGAATAATAAATAATGGAATAACAGAAGAATTCACCAGGCATACGATGAATCGCATGCAGATGAGTTATTCCAATGAATAATAAATAACGGAAATAGGTCATGTAAATGCGTGGACGCCCCAAAATAGGTATACATCACCCATTACGAGTTGTCAATACATGTAGTGCGAAACAACTACAACTTTTATTATTACAACAATAAAGCGTGAGTTTGAATACAAATATTATCTTCTAGACAATATCTATACTCAAATAAATCCTCATCATATTTATTGATACATTATTTTACAAAATGGTGAGGACTACTAAACAACTCTCTCTAGAACCTTCATTCCAAACCCAGGACTAGTACTCATTTATATTCTCGCCTCCACGAGAAGAAAAATGGAACAAAAGGAAAAGGGTGAGCTCAACTAGCTCGGTAAAGAATATTATGACTAAGATAATATACAACAAATTACCGTTAGTCTTCAACAGGGAAAAATCTAATAGAATACAATAGACAACAAATTTTAAATCAATATTCGCAATGAAATAATAATTCATTAGAAGAGTTAAGTAGAGAATGCAAACTACTATCTTCCATGTATGAATTTAAAAGTTCATCGTCTATCTTTTATCCTGTAACATCAATCAATATATATCCGGAATCACATATTCATCTTTGACCATCAGGCCAAATGTAAGACCCGAAAATTTTTTAAATAAAAGGAATTTCCTTTATTTATTATTTTGAAATAGTAAGGGTTGATTTGATTAATGTGGATAGTTAAGGGTTAAATATGCAAATATTTCAAAATAAGCAAGTGGTTATAAAATATTCATTATCGTCGGGGAATATTCGTTTGGTCGTGGAATATTAAATCTTTGTCGGGGAATATTAAATTTACTGGCCATGTGACCATGTGTGGGCCCCATAACGGAAAGCGATTGGATGAAGAAAGCGACAAATATAAGTTGTTTTTAAATAACTGGCGTAGTTATTCACGAATTATCTTGTTGGAATACCCGGTGGTTAAAACACACTAATCTGGCGTTGTTGAGCAAGAGTAGCTTTGCAGTATTGCACCAATTATTGATTCTTACGAAGAAGGCACTACTCAATAATGGTTACGTGAAATTCTGTTCGATTATTTTATTGAGTTAATAATTCTTTGCGTTGATATTTTATATTCTTTGTTGTTTCAATAATTGTCATTACACAAGTATCTTTCATTATCGAAGCAATAATTCATATTATCCGAATAATATTATTAGATAACATTATTGGCAATGTCTAGAAAGTTACATCTAAGGAGAGGTTTGGTCACCTAATTGCGGCTTGAAGAAGAAATTCTTATTGGAAAGCCCCTCTTTCTAGGAAGCTGCACTGGTTGTCAATATTGTGATTACGTAATATTATTTGTGAATAATTAATTATTGATTTATATGATCAGGAAAATATTGATTTTATGTGGATATAGATGGAGAAAATTTTTAAAATGACAATTGTTGAAAATTAATATTTTATCTTTTACGATAAAATAATTCATTTAAATATATTATTTTAATAATATATTAACGGTGATATTTTTACAATGAATGTGGGTTATATGAGTAAGCGAGGAGGAAGAGTATTTTTGTTGCAATAAATGTTTAAAACATGTTAAACATGTCGGTGGACCCCATTTATTAATGAAATTTGATTATAAGCACAAAAATCGCTTGGTTTGTGGATTTGATTCGATTTACATTTGGAATTTGGAAAAACTTTCTTCGCAAAGTTGTAGAGAATTGAATTTCCTATAAAAACTCACGAGATTCGAATTTTCTGATGAAAGGGCTATTTATTATGAATTATTGAAGTTCCGAAGCTCCGAAATAATTAATTTTTGGAAGTTTTAATTATTTTTATTATGAAAAACGTTTTTGTCATTAAAGGTGGGTCTTGCATGTGATGTAAATGCTGAATTCAGATCCTTAAAAGTGGGCGTAGGAATTTGTAATATTAATATTATTAATATATTAAATTTTTTGCTTTGGTGTTCTAAGCAATTTCCTATAAATAGGGTGTTTAGGTTAGAATTGAAAATCACACCAGAAACTGAAGTTTTCTCTCTCTATATTATCGAGCGTATTCTTGTGAGTATTTTGAGTATACTTTGAGTATTTCTAGGCAGTGCAAGCAAGTTCCTTCAAAGACTATACCAGTATTCTAGCTAAATCTTGATCTTTCGAGGTAAGGGATATTATTTTTTTTGTAATGATATTATTTCTTCAATATCATTATCTTTGAAATGTTGATCTGAAGTTTTATCAAATTTGGAACTTTTTCATGTCGGGTTACTATTCATATGTTACTATTCATGAGTTACTATTCACGAGTTACTATTCACGAGTTCTTATTCACGCAGTACTATTCATAGAAGCGTGAAGATGATTTTTTGTGGAATTTCTATCTTTTGGTGTCTGAGTTACTATTCACGATATCTGGCATTATTCACGATATCGATACTATTCACGTATACTGTACTATTCAATAGAAAAATAAAATTTCTTCTTTTTCGTCCAAAATATCTATTCGGATACTAGCTTTGATTGTATCCATGTTTTGATCATTCTTGAATTTTACATCACTTTGTGATTATTTTTGAGGTATTTTGGATGTGGATAAAACAAAGTACTGAATCCTTAATCCTTAATCCTTGTCATTTTGTTTCACTTTGGATTCGTTTCTTTAAAAAATATTTTTCATCATCCTCAATCTTAAATGATGATATTATTGGATATCTTTGGCCTGTAGTGCAAAGATGAATGATTTCTGAAGAATATCTTTGGCCTGTAGTGCAAAGATGATCAAGTGTTGAGATGAACATGACCGATTGATTAATATCTTTGGCCTGTAGTGCAAAGATGAGCAGTGTTTAAATGAACATGACATTGATGATGAATATCTTTGGCTGTAGTGCAAAGATGAATATTTGATTCGAGATGCATATTGATTGATGTTTACAGGATAAAATATTGATGATGGACTATTAAATTCATAGATTATAGTAGATTTCATTCTCTACGTAACTCTTCTATGAATTATTATTTCAACGCTGCGAATATTGATCTGAAACTTGTTGTCTATTCTATTCTATCAGATTTTTCCCTGTTGAAGACTAACAATAATTTGTTGTATATTATCTTAGTCATAATATTCTTTACTGGGCTAGTTGAGCTCACCCTTTTCCTTGTTGTTCCATTTTTCTTCTCAGGAGGCGAGAATGTAGCGAGTACTAGTCGGGGTATGGAATGAAGGTTCTAGAGAGAGTTGTTTAGTAGTCCTCACCATTTTTGTAAAATAATGAACCAATAATGTGATGAGGATTTATTTGAGTATAGATATTGTCTAGAAGATAATATTTGTATTCAAACTCACAGTTTTACTGTTGTAATAATAAAGTTGTAGTTGTTTTTGTACCATGTATTTGGCGACTCAGAATGGGTGTTGTGTATACCTATTTTGGGGGCGTCACAGTTGGTATCAGAGCTATAAGTAAAGAACCCCGAGCCTCTCGCTGGTGACTTCCTGTTGATGGGGAAATCACCGAAGCCAGACTCTCCGTAGGGGACACCGTTCTGCGGTGGCAAACTGATAGGTATCAATGTGAGGTGCTGACACAAGTTGGTGTCCAGAGTCGTTAAAGATCGAGCTTAGGGATATGATCTCTGGCGGAGATCGGGGAATTGAACTAGGAGGGGAGAGACGAGTAAATCCTTCGCTAGTGTGTCCTACCTAAGCTTATTTGTTAGTTGGTTAGTATATAGGGATATTATGTGATATATTGATTTCCTTAATTAACCCTTATTTTATGATAGTATTTGAGAATGTCGACTGAGAATATTAACAGTGGAGTAAATGAGACCGTGGAGATGCCTCAGATTTTACCAACGAGGAGAAGCGTGCAACGGTGGCAATGTACCTCCCATGAACAACACCACCGAGCGGATGATGAGCGAGGGAATGTTTAGAAGCTTTTTGCGGTTTATGCAAAAATCGACGAGGAGACTAGTGTTCAAAATACTGGGAGGAAATGATAGCAATTCACGGGTGGTCACACCAAGCGAGTTCAAAGAGTTGGGACCACGAATTTTGGGGAAAGCCGGATCCGATTAAAGGCGGAGGCGTGGGTCAAACAAATTACCAAGATATTCGATGTCTTGGGATGCATGGAGAACAGAAAGTTCCATTTGCTACTTTTATGTTTAAAAACGAGGCGATTCTTGGTGGGAATCTGCGTGAAGCGCACCCATCCATTTTCGGCATGTCATGGGAGACGTTTGAGAAGCAGTTCAATGACAAGTACTTCCCCGAAAGTATTCGTCTATATGAAGGAAGTGGAGTTTATTAGACTAGAGAGAATAACATGGCGGTGTCCCAAAGACGAGGCGAAGTTCGCGGAGTTATCGAGTTTGCACCTCATTTGGTGGAGAATGAGGAACGTATGTGCGGATGTTTCGAGAGGTTTGAAACACCGACATACGTCGATATCTCATTTCTCATAAATTTTCTCTCTATTGAGATGTTGTCAACGAGGTTCGATTGTTAGAAGCGAGATAACGAAATACGTTCAACCGAGGGACCATAACGAGGATCATACAAAAGATAGTAGTCATCGAATAACGATAACGGACGAGAAAGAAGAATCTGAGACAAAGGCGGTAACCACTACTGGTGGTAATCGTGGCCATGAAAATAGAAGAAGCGAGTGGGAGGAGATTTTAAAAGAGGAGATTCAACAACGACCATTTGAAGCGTCGGCGCCTTGAGCAACTAGTTTTAAGGGAGGAGAAGCGACCACGGTCGTATGTTACAATCTTGGGAAAGAGGGACATATCACCCCAAGCGCCCACAACAGTTTAAGGTATGCTATAATTGTGGAAAAGAAGGACATATCGCTCGAGATTGTACGATATCGAAACCCAGTCCAGCGAGAATGGTGACTCAAAAGGATGTCCCAGAAAAGTCAAAGTCAACGGTTCTTGGAAGAGCGTTTGTCGTGACCGGTCAAAATGCAAGGAACCCGAACAAAGTTAGCACGGGTTAGTTAATTATAAATTCTTACGAAGTTTATACCTTACTAGATACCGGTTCTACCCATTCTTTTATCTCTCTTACTTGCGCTCAACGTTTGATCTTGACTACGGAGAAATTAGACTTTGACCTATTTATGGAGAATCCGTTAGGAGAAACTTTCATTACATCCGTTGTTTAGAAATCTTACTTGATTCAGGTTGGCACTATCACATTACCTGTTAACCTTATTTCTATAGAGATATTTGTTTTTGATGTGATTTTAAGGTTAACTACTCATCATGCCGAAATTGATTATTTTCGTAAGGTTGTTAGTTTTCATATTCTTAAGCAACCTGTTATTCGAATTCAAGCAATCAAACCATTGTAGTCAAACATTTTCATATCAAGCCATGAAGTCATTCGTTTATTACGGATGTCAAATTTTCTTAGTCCATGTTATGGATTTGAATAAAGACACGTCGATTTGAATAATATTCTGTTGTTATTGATTTTTCTGACGTATTTCTGAAGAATTTCTTGGCTTACTCCCAAAGCTTCGATATTAAATTTTGTATCGACTTTGAACCTAAGTACAAAACTCATTTCTAAAATCTCATATCGAATGGCTCTATTGAACTTGAGGAGTTAAAAATTCAACTATAGAATTTGGTACTGAGCCTTTATCTTGTGACTTCCTTTGTGGAATTCACCTAAGCGAACTCTCTGTAGGGGACGTCATATTCGATGCGATAGTAAAGCGATAGGTGTCATTGTGACGTGCTATCCAAGATTGGGATATGAGTCACGGTTGAGAGCAACCTAAGTCGAGAATCGAAATCGTAGCTTTCAGGCTTAGTTGGTTATTATCGGAGATTCGTTGAAGGATATTCTCGAATCGCTATTCCATTAACGAAATGACTCGTAGAGATACAAAATTCGAATTGAGCAAGGAATGTGGGAAGAGCTTGAAGAACTCGAGAGGAGACTCATTTAAGACATGTTACGACCATGCCATCCCGGAAAAGCGAACGTGGTAGGTGGCGCATTGAGTAGAAGATCGTATGCGAGGAGCGAAGTGCGATGATGTCAAGTATACGATAGAGCCAACTTTAATAGAAAAAGTTAAGGTTGCTTCAAGCCACCCAGGCAGGGTGATGCGTATGAAGAAGAAAGTACAAGAAGGAGCTATTAGGGCGAGAATTGATGAAGAAGGAATACTTGAGTCCACTCTAGACTTTGTGTTCCTAACGACTACGATTTGAAGTACAAGATTATGATGGAGGCACAATACGCCATTTGCAATCCATCCTGGAAGTACTAAAATGTATCGTGATCTTGACATACATTTTGGTGGAGCAATATGAAGAGAGAGATTGCAAAGTTTATCTCGATATGTTTAACTTGCTTAACGTGTAAAGGCGGAGCATCTTGTACCTAAGGGTCCGTTGCAACCACTTGAGATTCGAAATGGAAGTGGGAACACATTACCACGAATTTCATTACTAATCTTCCCAAGGTTTCTCAAGGCATAGATGCGATTTGGGTTATTGTTGATAGATTTACCAAGTCTACTCTCTTTCTTACCGATCGAGAGACTTATTCCTTGAACGTCTTTCTCGTATGCACGTAAATGAGATTGTGAGATTGCATGGCATGCCAAGTATCCATAGTTTTGGGTTAGTTTGTAGAAAGTCGTAGGCACGAATTTACGATTGGTTTGGCATACCATCCTCAAAGCGGATGGGCAATCGGAAAAGGACTACTCAAACTCTTGAAGATATATTAAAACTCGTGTCCTAGATTTCAAAGGAAGTTGGGATAAGTATTTACCATTGGTGGAATTCTCCTACAACAATAGTTATTAAACAAATATAGGCATGGTTCCATTGAAGCATTATATGGACAAAATGTCGTTTCTCAATATGTTGGGATGAGGTGGGTGAAGCAACATTGTTGGGACCCGAGTTAGTACGTATGACTACCAAAAAGATCCAAATTATTCGACAACGTATACAAATGGCACAAGATCGACAAAAGAGTTATGCGGATCTTCATCGAAATGACGTGGAATTTAATGTAGGGGATCATGTATTGTTGCGAGTTTCTCCATGGAAGGGAGTTACAAGATTTGGGAAGAGAGGAAAGCTCAATCTATGATTTATTGGTCCATTTCAAATTCTTGATCGAGTAGGAAATGTAGCCTATAGACTTGCGTTACCTCCGAGTATGTCTCGTGTTCATAATGTGTTTCAAATATCTGTACTTCGTAAATATGTGAAAGACCCGAACCACGTTATTGAGTTAGAACCGGACGAGATAAAGAAGACTTAACGTATGAGGAGGTACTGTTAAGATCTTGGATAGGAAGGAGCATGTCCTACTACGTGAAAGGTCATACCACAAGTTAAAGTTTTGTGGAGGAATCATGTTATAGAGGAAATGACACGGGAATTGGAAAGCGGAAATGAAAGCGAGGTATCCTCACCTTTTGAAACACGAGTGCGTCACGTCAATTTCGAGGACGAAATTTCATAAGGAGGGAGGTTGTAAGACCCCAAAATTTTTTAAATAAAAGGAATTTCCTTTATTTATTATTTTGAAATAGTAAGGGTTGATTTGATTAATGTGGATAGTTAAGGGTTAAATATGCAAATATTTCAAAATAAGCAAGTGGTTATAAAATATTCATTATCGCTGGGGAATATTCGTTTGGTCGTGGATATTATTCTTTATCGTAGGAGAATATTAAATGCGACCAGCCATGACCATGTGTGGGCCCCATGTGAAAGCGATTGGATGAAGAAAACGACAAATATAAGTTGTTTTTAAATAACGGCGTAGTTGTTATTCAGATTAATCATTGTTGGAATACCCGTTGGTTAAAAACACACTAATACGCGTTGTTGAGCAAGATGCTTTGCAGTATTGCACCAATTATTGATTCTTACGAAGAAGGCACTACTCAATAATGGTTACGATAATTCTTATTCAATTATTTTATTGAGTTAATAATTCTTTGCGTTGATATTTTATATTCTTTCATTGTTTCAATAATTGTCATTACGATTATCTTTCATTATAAAGCAATAATTCATATTATCTGAATAATATTATTAGATAACATTATTGGCAATGTCTAGAAAGTTACATCTAAGGAGAGGTTTGGTCACCTAATTGCGTGCGATGAAGAAATTCTTATTGGAAAGCCCCTCTTTCCAGGGAACCGCACGGTTGTCAATATTGTGATTTCGTAATATTATTTGTAAATAATTAATTATTGATTTATATGATGAGGAAAATATTGATTTTATGTGGATATAGATGGAGAAAATTTTAAAATGACAATTGTTGAAAATTAATATTTTATCTTTTTTCTCGATAAAATAATTCATTTAAATATATTATTTTAATAATATATTAACGGTGATATTTTTACAATGAATGTGGGATATATGAGTATACGAGGAGGAAGAGTATTTTTGTTGCAATAAATGTTTAAAACATGTTAAACATGTCGGTGGACCCCATTTATTATTTGAAATTTGATTATATACACGTAAAATCGCACTGTTTGTGGATTTCGGTCGATTTCTATTTGGAATTTGGAAAACTTTCTTCTGCAAAGTTGTAGAGAATTGAATTTCCTATAAAAACTCGCGAGATTCGAATTTTCTAATGAAAGGGCTATTTATTATGAATTATTGAAGTTCGAAGCTAAAATAATTAATTTTGGAAGTTTTAATTATTTTATTATGAAAAACGTTTTTGTCATTAAAGGTGGGTCTTGCATGTGATGTAAATGCTGAATTCAGATCCTTAAAAGTGGGCGTAGGAATTTGTAATATTAATATTATTAATATATTAAATTTTTCGCTTTGGTGTTCTAAGCAATTTCTATAAATAGGGTCTTAGGCTAGAATTGAAAATCACACGTAAATTGAAGTTTTCTCTCTCTATATTATTGAGCGTATTCTTGTGAGTATTTTGAGTATACTTTGAGTATTGCTAGGCGGTGCAAGTTCCCTTGACTATATACAAGGTGATTCTAGCTTAAATCTTGATCTTTCGAGGTAAGGGATATTATTTTTTGTAATGATATTATTTCTTCAATATCATTATCTTTGAAATGTTGATCGAAGTTTTTATCAAATTTAGAACTTTTTCATGTATGGGGTTACTATTCATGAGTTACTATTCATGAGTTACTATTCACGAGTTACTATTCATGAGTTTCTTATTCACGAGTTACTATTCACGAGTACTATTCATGAAGCGTGAAGATGTTTTTGTGGAATTTCTATCTTTTGGTGTCGAGTTACTATTCACGATATCGGCACTATTCACGATATGGCCTTTATTCACGTATCTGGTCTTTATTCACCAAAAATAAAATTTCTTCTTTTAAATCAAAATATCTATTCGGATACTAGCTTTGATTGTATCCATGTTTTGATCATTCTTGAATTTTACATCCTTTGTGATTATTTTTGAGGTATTTTTGGATGTGGATAAAACAAAGTACGAATCCTTAATCCTTAATCCTTGTCATTTTTGTTTCTTTGGATTCGTTTCTTTAAAAATATTTTTCATCATCCTCGGTCTTAAATGATGATATTATTGGATATCTTTGGCACAGTAGTGCAAAGATGAATGATTTGAAGAATATCTTTGGCACTGTAGTGCAAAGATGATCGGTGTTGAGATGAACATGACCGATTGATTAATATATCTTTGGCACTGTAGTGCAAAAGATGAATATTTGATTTGAGATGAATATTGATTGATGTTCTGAGGATAAAATATTGATGATGGACTATTAAATTCATAGATTATAGTAGATTTCATTCTCTACGTAACTCTTCTATGAATTATTATTTCCGCTGCGAATATTGATCTGAAACTTGTTGTCTATTGTATTCTATCAGATATCTCACATTCGTTGTAAAAATATCACCATTATTATATTATTAAAATATAATAATATATTTAAATGAATTATTTTATCGAGAAAAGATAAAATTTCAATTTTCAACAATTGTCGCATTAAAATTTTTCTCCATCTATATCCACAAAAATCAATATTTTCCTCATCATATGAATCAATAATTAATTATTCACAAATAATATTCTGTAATCACAATATTGACAACGTGCGGTTCAGAAAGAGGGGCTTTTCAATAAGAATTTCTCCATCTTGGTAGCAATTAGGTGACCAAACCTCTCCTTAGATGTAACTTTCTAGACATTGCAATAATGTTATCTAATAATATTATTCGAGATAATATGAATTATTAGCCGATAATGAAAAATATTGTGTAATGACAATTATTGAAACAACAAACAATATAAAATATCAACACAAAGATATATTGAATCAATAAAATAAAATCTTTGAGCATTAATTATCGTAACCATTATTGAGTAGTGCCTTCTTACATAAGAATCAATAATTGGTGCAATACCACGTAAGCAACGTGTTTTAACCAACCGAGTATTTTAACAAAGTATTAATGGTAACAACTACGCCATTATTTTTAACCAACTTATATTTGTCGTTTTCTTCATCCAATCGCTTTCAGTTGGGCCCACACATATATGCTACTTGGTCGCATTTAATATTCCCGACAAAGATTTGAATATTCCACGACCAAATGAATATTCCCCGACAACAATGAATATTTTATAACCACTTGCTTATTTTGAAATATTTGCATGTATTTTACCCCTAACTATCCACATTAATCACATCAACCCTTACTATTTCAAAATAATAAATAGAGAAAATTAAATTTCATTAATAATAAGTTGGGGTCTTACAACCTCCCCTCCTTATGAAATTTCGTCCTCGAATTTGACGTGACGTACTCGGTGTTTGAAAAGGTGAGGATACCCGCTTTCATTTCCGCTTTCAATTCCCGTGTCATTTCCTCTATAGCATGATTTCTCCACAAAACTTTAACTTGTGGTATGACCTTCATAGCGTAGGGACATGCTCCTTCCTATCTAAGATCTTGACGGTACCTCCTCACACGTTAAGTCTTCTTGGCTATCTCGTCCCGGTTCTAACTCAATAACGTGGTTTGGGTCTTTCACATATTTACGAAGTACAGATATGTGAAACACATTATGAACACGAGACATACTTGGAGGTAACGCAAGTCTATAGGCTACATTTCCTACTCGGTCAAGAATTTGAAATGGACCAATAAATCGTGGATTGAGCTTTCCTCTCTTCCCAAATCTTGTAACTCCCTTCCATGGAGCAACTCGCAACAATACATGATCCCCTACACTAAATTCCACGTCCTTTCGATGAAGATCCGCATAACTCTTTTGTCGATCTTGTGCCGTTTGTATACGTTGTCGAATCATTTGAATCTTTTCGGTAGTCATACGTACTAACTCGGGTCCCAACAATGTTGCTTCACCCACCTCATCCTAACATATTGGAGAACGACATTTTCGTCCATATAATGCTTCGAATGGAGCCACACCTATACTTGCCTGATAACTGTTGTTGTAGGAGAATTCCACCAATGGTAAATACTTATCCCAACTGCCCTTGAAGTCTAGGACACAGAGTCTTAATAAATCTTCAAGAGTTTGAATAGTCCTTTCTAATTGTCCGTCCATTTGAGGATGGTATGCCGAACTAAATCGCAAATCCGTGCCCATAGCTTTTTGCAAGCTAACCCAAAATCTTGAAGTGAATCTTGGGTCACGATCCAAAACTATGGATACAGGCATGCCATGCAACCTCACAATCTCATTCACGTACATACTAGCAAGACGTTCAAGTGAATAAGTCTCCCGTATCGGCAAGAAATGAGCAGACTTGGTTAATCTATCAACAATAACCCAAATAGCATTGATGCCTTGAGAAACCGTAGGAAGGCCCGTAACGAAATCCATGGTAATGTGTTCCCACTTCCATTTCGGAATCTCAAGTGGTTGCAACGGACCCTTAGGTACTAGATGCTCCGCCTTTACACGTTGGCAAGTTAAACACATCGAGATAAACTTTGCAATCTCTCTCTTCATATTGTTCCACCAAAATGTATGTCGAAGATCACGATACATTTTAGTACTTCCAGGATGGATTGCAAATGGTATATTGTGTGCCTCCATCATAATCTTGTACTTCAAATCGAGTCGTTAGGGACACAAAGTGCAGGAGTGGACTCAAGTATTCCTTCTTCATCAATTCTCGCCCTAATAGCTCCTTCTTGTACTTTCTTCTTCATATGCATCACTCCTGCCTGGTGGCTTGAGCAACCTTAACTTTTTCTATTAAAGTTGGCTCTACGCGCGATACTTGACATCATCGCACTTATTCCGCGTGATATGATCTTCTACTCAATGCGTTAGCTACCACGTTCGCTTTACCGGGATGGTATTGAATAGTGTAGTCGTAGTCTTTCAATAGCTCGAGCCAACGTCATTTGCCGCGATGTTGAGTTCTTTTTGAGTGAAGAAATATTTAAGGCTTTTATGGTCCGAATATATCTCCACTTTCTCCCCATATAGATAGTGCCTCCATATCTTTAAGCATAAAAAGCGATCGCCGCCAACTCTAGATCATGAGTAGGATAATTTTTCTCATACTCTTTAAGTTATCGCGAGGCATAAAGGCTATGACTTTCCCACGTTGCATGAGAACACATCCTAACCCCTTTACGAAGCATCGGCAGAGATAACAAATCCATTCGAACAGAGATGGTATTGTTAGAACAGTGCCGAAATAAGTCTCCTCTTAAGTTCTTGGAAACTCTTCTCACATTCTTCACTCCAAACGAATTTTATATCCTTCCGAGTTAGCTGGGTTAATGGAGTAGCGATTCGAGAAAACCCTTCCACGAATCTCCGATAATAACCAGCTAAGCCCTAAAAACTACGTACTTCAGTCACCGACTTCGGTTGCTCCCAACTTTGTATTGATTCAATCTTCATCGGATCAACAGATACTCCATGTTTTGACACCACATGCCCAAGAAATGCTACTTCCTCAAGCCAGAACTCGCATTTCTTCAATTTAGCATATAGTTGGTTTTCACGAAGCCTTCGGAGTACCAGCTTCAAATGGTGCTCATGATCTTCACAGCTTTTGGAATATATGAGGATGTCATCAATAAATACAACAACGAATTGATCCAAATATTCCTTGAATACTCGGTTCATCATATCCATGAAAGCCGCAGGAGCATTAGTTAGTCCGAAAGACATGACTAAGAATTCATAATGCCCATACCGAGTTTTACGGCAAAGCTTGCTTGAATATCCTCGATTCTAATCTTGGTGATGATATCCGTAAGCGAAGATCGATTTTTTGAAAAGAATTGTGCTCCTTGCAATTGGTCAAACAAGTCATCAATACGAGGTAGAGGATACCTATTCTTGATGGTGACATGGTTCAATTCCAGATAGTCAATATACAAAGTCGCATACTCCCGTATTTCTTCTTTACAAATAAAACAGGAGCACCCCAAGGAGATGTACTGGGGCCGAATGAAACCGATGTCCAACAATTCTCGTAGTTGGACCTTTAACTCTCAAGTTCAATAGGAGCCATTCTCAGAAGACCCAAAATTTTTAAATAAAAGGAATTTCTTTTTTTGAAATAGTAAGGGTTGATTTGATTAATGTGGATAGTTAAGGGTTAAATACGCAAATATTTCAAAATAAGCAAGTGGTTATAAAATATTCATTTTGTCTGGGAATATTCATTTGGTCGTGGAATATTCATGATCGTTTGGGAATATTAAATGCGACAGTATGACCGTACGTGGGAGCCCATAACTGAAAAAAGCGATTGGATGAAGAAAAAACGACAAATATAAGTTGGTTAAAAATAACTGGCGTAGTTATTCTGAATTAATCTTGTTGGAATACCCGGTGGTTAAAATACAATAATACGCGTGGTTGCATAAAGAGTAACACCAGACGGTATGTAATTGTCGAATTATTGATCCTTACGTAAGAAGGCACTACTCAATAATTTTTACGGTGAGTTCTTTATTCAATATTTTATTTTATTGATTCAATAATTCTTTGCGTTGATATTTTATATTCAATAATTGTCATCGCATCGCGTTATCTCCATTATCGGATCAATAATTCATATTATTTGAATAATATTATTAGATAGCATTATTGGCAATGTCTAGAAAGTTACATCAAGGAGAGGTTTGGTCACCTAATTGCGGCCAAGAAGGAGAAATCCTTATCTGAAAGCCCCCTCTTCCGGAACGAGCACTGGTTGTCATAATTGTGATTTCGTAATATTATTTGTGAATAATTAATTATTGATTCATATGATAAAGAAATATTTATTTTATGTGGATATAAATGATGGATTTATTTATGTGGTTATAAATGAAGAAATTATGTTGAGGTGTTTTATCGTATTTTATCGGATTGGAGGTATTAAAAATTAAATCGTGGGTTTTGAGATATATTATGGGGGTTATAATTTTTAATCCAAATAGTTGGATTGTGGTAATTTTTGGGTATGTTATACATACATAAGTTGAGTATATGTCCACAAATTTTGAGCCGTTAAAATTCACGAATGATTTGTTATGAATTTTAAGAGGTGTCCGATTCGGAAATTAGGTTTATAATTGATTTTGGTGGAAAATTCTAGAATTGAGTGGGCCCCACTTGTGGTTGGTGAAGAAATGTGCTGAATTTTATTTCAAATGTGGTGGGTGGCAATAGTAGCGAAGTAAAACCATCGTGTAGCAGGTCAAGTGCGCCTTGGTGGGCTAACATTTTCCTATAAATAGAGGGCTAAGTTAGAATTGAAAATCACACCGTAAACAAAGTTTTTCTCTTTCTCTCTCTATATTATTGAGCGTATTTTGTGAGTATTTAGATACTTTGAGAGTTCTTTATTCAAAGACAAGTTTCATTCAAACATCACTTGACCTTTCCTTCCGAAAATCGATTCTTTGAGGTAAGGGATATTATTTTTTCAGTAATGATATTATTTCTTCAATATCATTATCTTTGAAATGTTGATCTCAAGTTTTTATCAAATTTGGAACTTTTTCATGTCTGGGGTTACTATTCATGAGTTACTATTCATGAGTTACTATTCATGAGTTACTATTCACGAGTTACTATTCACGTAGTACTATTCATGAAGCGTGAAAATGTTTTTTTGTGGAATTTCTATCTTTTGGTGTCTGAGTTACTATTCACGATACGCAAGACTATTCACGATATCTGACACTATTCACGATATCGACACTATTCATAGAAAAATAAAATTTCTTCTTTTCGTCCAAAATATCTATTCGGATACTAGCTTTGATTGTATCCATGTTTTGATCATTCTTGAATTTTACACCACTATGATTATTTTTGAGGTATTGTTGGACATGGATAAAACAAAGTACGAATCATTAATCCTTAATCCTTGTCATTTTGTTTCTTTGGATTCGTTCTTTAAAAATATTTTTCATCATCCTCGGTCTTAAATGATGATATTATTGAATATCTTTGCTTTCTGTAGTAGTGCAAAGATGAATGATTTCTGAAGAATATCTTTGGCTGTGAGTGCAAAGATGAGCAGTGTTGAGATGAACATGATTAATCGATGAATATCTTTGGCCTGTAGTGCAAAGATGAGCAGTGTTGAGATGAACATGACCGATCGATGAATATCTTTGGCTGTAGTGCAAAGATGAATGTTTGATTTGAGATGAATATTGATTGATGTTCTGAGGATAAAATATTGATGATGGACCGTTAAATTCATAGATTATAGTAGATTTCATTCTCACGTAACTCTTCTATGAATTATTATTTCACATGCGAATATTGATCCGAAACTTGTTGTCTATTGTATTCTATTAAATTTTTCCTGTTGAAGACTAACGATAATTTGTTGTATATTATCTTAGTCATAATATTCTTTCTTGAGCTAGTTGAGCTCACCTTTTCCTTTTTGTTCCATTATTCTCGTGGAGGCGAGAATATAGCGAGTATGCTCAAAGCCTGGGTATGGAATGAAGGTTTTAGAAAGGATTGTTTAGTAGTCCTCACCATTTTGTAAAATAATGTATCAATAAATGTGATGAGGATTTATTTGAGTATAAATATTATGCAGAAGATAATATTTGTATTTAAACTCACAGTTTTCTTGTTGTAATAATAAAGTTGTAGTTGTTTTTACATACCATGTATTGACAACTCGGAATGGGTGATGTATACCTATTTTGGGGCGCCACGGTTGGTATCGAGCTTAGGGATATGATCTCTGGCGGAGATCGGGGAATAGAACTAGGAGGAGAGGCGAGTAAATCCTTCGCTAGTGTGTCCTACCTAAGCTTATTTGTTAGTTGGTCAAGATATATAGGGATATTATGTGATATATTGATTTCCTTAATTAACCCTTGTTTTATGAAGATTTGAGAATGTCATCGAGAATATTAACAATGGAGTAAATGAGACCGTGGAGATGCTCAGACTTACCAACGAGGAGAACGTGCAACAGTGGCAATGTTCCTCCCGTGAACAACACCATTGAAAGCGAGATGATGAGCGAGGGATGTTTAGAAGCTTTTTGCGATTCATGCAAAAATCGAGACGAGGAGACTCGTGTTCAAAATACGAGGAAGAAATGATAGCAATTCACGGGTTGTCACACCAAGCAGGTTCAAAGAGTTGGGACCACCGAATTTAAAGGAAAGCGGATCCTATCATGGCGGAAGCATGGGTCAAACAAATTACCAAGATATTCGATGTCTTGGGATGCACGGAGAACAGAAGGTTCCATTCGCCACCTTTATGATCCGTGGCGAGGCAGACTCATCGTTGGGAGTGCGTGAAGCGTACTCCATCCACCGCGACTCGGCATGTCTCGGGAGACGTTTCAGAGACTATTTAATGACAAATACTTTCCGAAAGTGTTCATCTATATGAAGGAAGTGGAGTTCATCGATTAGAGCAAAACAACATGGCGGTGTCTCAAAGACGAGGCAAAGTTTGCAGAGTTATCCAGTTTGCACCTCATTTGGTGGAGAATGAGGAACGATGACGCGGATGTTTCTTAGAGGTTTGAAACCCAGATACGTCAAGATCTCATTTTCATAAACTTTCTCTTTATTCGATGTTGTAAACAGGGCTCAATTATTAGAAGCGAGATAACGAGTACGGTCCAACCTGAGGACCATAACGAGGATCGTACCGGAGATAGCGATCAGCGTAATAATGATAACTGCGAAGAAAGAAACAGACGGACGAAATGGTAACCACTCTGGTGGTAATCATGGTCGTGAAAAATGAAGAAGCGAGTCGAGGAGATTTTTAAAAGAGGAGATTTAACAACGACTATGTGAAGACGAGCGGTCTGCGTGAAAGAATCGGTTCTAAGGGAGGAGAACGACCACCGGTCATATGCTACAAATGCGGAAAAGAGGGACATATCGGTCCAAAGCGCCCACAATAGTTCAAGGTATGCTATAGTTGTGGAAAGGAAGGACATATCGCCGAGATTATGCAGTAGCGAAACCTAGTTCAGTTGGGGGACGGTGACTCAAAAGATCGTCCCGGTAAAAGTCAAAGTCAACGATTAGGGAAGAGCGTTTGTTGTATTTGGTCATAATACGAGGAACCCAAACGAGGTGATCACGGGTAAGCTATTTATAAATTCTTGCGAAGTTTATACCTTACTCGATCATCGGTGCTACCCATTCATTTATCTCTCCTACTTGTGCTCAACGTTTAAACTTGACTCAGGAGAAATTAGACTTTGACCTATCTGTGGAAACTCCGTTAGGAGAAACTTTCATCACATCCATCGTTTATAAATTTTGTTTGATTCAAGTTGGCACCATCACCTTACCGTTGACCTTATCTCTTTAAAGATACTTGCTTTTGATGTGATTTTAGGGATTGATTGGTTAACTACTCATCATGCCAAAATTGATTGTTTTCGTAAGGTTGTTAGTTTTCATATTCCTAACCAACTTGTTGTATTTAATTCAAGCAACTAAACCATTAAAATCAATCATCATCATATCTAATCATAAAGCTATTCGTTTATTGAAAAACGGATGTCAAGCTTTCTTAGCCCATGTTATGGATTTGAATAAAGACACGTCAAATTTGAATAATATTCTGTTGTTATTGACTTTCCCGACGTATTTCTGAAGAACTTCCCGGCCTACCCCTTAACGTGAAGTTGAATTCTTTATTGATCTTGAACACGGTACAAAGCCCATTTCTAAAACCCCATATCGAATGGCTCTATTGAACTTCAGGAGTTAAAGGTCCAACTACTGTGAATTGTTGGACATCGGTTTTATTTGTCCTAGTACATCTCCTTGGGGTGCTCTGTTTTATTTGTAAAAAAGAAAAGCGGGGGAGTATGCGACTTTGTATTGACTATCGGGGAATTGAACCATGTCACCATCAAGAATAGGTATCCTCTACCTCGTATTGATGACTTGTTTGACCGATTGTAAAGGCACAATTCTTTTCAAAAATCGATCTTCGCTCGGATATCATCAATTTGAAAATTAGAACTGAGGATATTCCAAAGACTGCCTTTAGAACTCGGTATGGGCATTATGAATTCTTAGTCATGTCTTTCGGACTAACTAATGCTCCTGCGGCTTTCATGGATATGATGAACCGAGTATTCAAGGAATATTTGGATCAATTCGTTGTTGTCTTTATTGATGACATCCTTATATATTCCAAAAGCCGTGAAGATCATGAGCACCATTTGAAGCTGGTACTCCAAAGGCTTCGTGAAAACCAACTATATGCCAAATTAAAGAAATGCGAGTTCTGGCTTGAGGAAGTAGCCTTTCTTAGGAATGTGGTGTCAAAACATGGAGTATCTGTTGATCCGGCGAAGATTGAAGCAATACAAAGTTGGGAGCAACCGAAGTCGGTGACTGAAGTACGTAGCTTTTTGGGCTTAGCTGGTTATTATCGGAGATTCGTGGAAGGGTTTTCTCGAATCGCTACTCCATTAACTCAGCTAACTCGGAAGGATACAAAATTCGTTTGGAATGAAGAATGCGAGAAGAGTTTCCAAGAGCTTAAGAGGAGACTTATTTCGGCACCTGTTCTAACAATACCATCTGGTTCGGATGGATTTGTTATCTCTGACGATGCTTGGTGCAAAGGGTTAGGATGTGTTCTCATGCAGCGTGGGAAAGTCATAGCCTATGCCTCGCGACAACTTAAAGAGTATGAGAGGAATTATCCTACTCATGATCTAGAGTTAGCGGCCATCATTTCAGCGCTAAAAATATGGAGGCACTATCTATATGGGGAGAAAGTGGAGATATATTCGGACCATAAAAGCCTTAAATATTTCTTCACTCAAAAAAGAACTCAACATGCTTGGCAATGACGTTGGCTCGAGCTATTGAAAGACTACGACCACACTATTCAATACCATCTTGGTAAAGCGAACGTGGTGGTGACGCATTGAGTAGAAGATCATATGCGAGAACAAAGTGCGATGATGTCAAGTATACGATAGAGCCAACTTTAATAGAAAGAGTTAAGGTTGCTCAAGCCACCGAATCCGGAATCGACACGTATGAAGAAGAAAGTACAAGAAGGAGCTATTCCTAAGCGAGAATTGATGAAGAAGGAATACTTGAGTCCACTCTAGACTTTGTGTTCCTAACGACTACGATTTGAAGTACAAGATTATGATGGAGGCACACAATACACCATTTGCAATCCATCTCGGAAGTACTAAAATGTATCGTGATCTTGACATACATTTTGGTGGAATAATATGAAAGAGAGATTGCAAAGTTTATCTCGATGTGTTTAACTTGCTTAACGTGTAAAGCGTAGAGCATCTAGTACCTAAGGGTCCGTTGCAACCACTTGAGATTCCGGAATGGAAGTGGGAACACATTACCATGGATTAGATTACGGGTCTTCCTACGGTTTCTCAAGGCATCAATGCTATTTGGGTTATTGTTGATAGATTAACCAAGTCCGCTTTCATTTCTTGCCGTCACGGAGACTTATTCTTGAACGTCTTGCTAGTATGTACGTAAATGAGATTGTGAGGTTGCATGGCATGTACTGTATCCATAGTTTGGATCGTGACCCAAGATTCACTTCAAGATTTTGGGTTAGCTTGCAAAAAGCTATGGGCACGGATTTGCGATTTAGTTCGGCATACCATCCCCAAACGGACGGACAATCAGAGAGGACTATTCAAACTCTTGAAGATTTATTAAGACTCTGTGTCCTAGACTTCAAGGGTAGTTGGGATAAGTATTTACCATTGGTGGAATTCTCCTACAACAACAAGTTATCGATGACAAGTATAGGTGTGGCTCCATTCAAGCATTATATGGACGAAAATGTCGTTCTCCAATATGTTGGGATGAGGTGGGTGAAGCAACATTGTTGGGACCCGAGTTAACGATGATGACTCACCGAAAAGATCCAAATGATTCGACAACGTATACAAATGGCACAAGATCGACAAAAGAGTTATGCGGATCTTCATCGAAAGGACGTGGAATTTAATGTAGGGGATCATGTATTGTTACGAGTTGCTCCATGGAAGGGAGTTACAAGATTTGGGAAGAGAGGAAAGCTCAATCCACGATTTATTGGTCCATTTCAAATTCTTGACCGAGTAGGAAATGTAGCCTATAGACTTGCGTTACCTCCGAGTATGTCTCGTGTTCATAATGTGTTTCACATATCTGTACTTCGTAAATATGTGAAAGACCCGAACCACGTTATTGAGTTAGAACCGGACGAGATAGCCGAAGACTTAACGTATGAGGAGGTACCTGTCAAGATCTTGGATAGGAAGGAGCATGTCCTACGCGCAAAGGTCATACCACAAGTTAAAGTTTTGTGGAGGAATCATGCTATAGAGGAAATGACACGGGAATTGGAAACGGAAATGAAAGCGAGGTATCCTCACCTTTTCAAAAACACCAGTATCGTCACGCCAATTTCGAGGACGAAATTTCATAAGGAGGGAGGTTGTAAGACCCCAAAATTTTTTAAATAAAAAGGAATTTCCTTTTTTGAAATAGTAAGGGTTGATTTGATTAATGTGGATAGTTAAGGGTTAAATATAAATATTTCAAAATAAGCAAGTGGTTATAAAATATTCATTTTTGTTGGGAATATTCGTTTGGTCGTGGAATATTCAGATCTTTGTGGGAATATTAAATGCGACGGTAGCGACCCATGTGTGGGCCCCATAACGGAAAGCGATTGGATGAAGAAAAATGACAAATATAAGTTGGTTAAAAATAACTTGGCGTAGTTATTATTCGTTAATCTTTGTTGGAATACCCGGTGGTTAAAATACTGAATGTCTGGCGCACAAAGAGATGCCTGCACGGTATTGCATGTAATTGTCGAATTATTGATCCTTACGTAAGAAGGCACTACTCAATAATTTTCACAAGTAATTCTTGTTCAATATTTTATTTTATTGATTCAATAATTCTTTGCGTTGATATTTTATATTCAATAATTATCGCACATTATCTCCATTATCGATCAATAATTCATATTATTTGAATAATATTATTAGATAGCATTATTGGCAATGTCTAGAAAGTTACATCAAGGAGAGGTTTGGTCACCTAAATTGCGCGCCAAGAAGGAGAAATCCTTATCTGAAAGCCCCCTCTCTGAGGAGCTAGCGGCTGGTTATCATAATTGTGATTCTCGTAATATTATTTGTGAATAATTAATTATTGATTCATATGATAAAGAAATATTTGTTTTATGTGGATATAAATGATGGATTTATTTATGTGGTTATAAATGAAGAAATTATGTTGAGGTGTTTTATCGGTATTTTATCGGATTGGAGGTATTAAAAATTAAATCGGGGTTTTGAGATATATTCATGGGGTTATAATTTTTAATCCAACCGTTGGATTGTGGTAATTTTTGGGTATGTTATACATACATAAGTTGAGTATATGTCCACAAATTTTGAACCGTTAAAATTCACGAATGATTTGTTATGAATTTTAAGAGGTGTCTCGATTCGGAAATTAGGTTTATAATTGATTTTGGTGGAAAATTCTAGAATTGAGTGGGCCCCACTTGTGGTTGGTGAAGAAATGTGCTGAATTTTATTTCAAATGTGGTGGTGGCAATAGTAGCGAGGTAAAGCCATCGAAGTGCTTGAGTCAAGTGCGCTTTGCCAAGGCTAACATTTTCCTATAAATAGAGGGCTAAGTTAGAATTGAAAATCACACCGAAACAAAGTTTTCTCTTTCTCTCTATATTATCGAGCGTATTTTGTGAGTATTTAGATACTTTGAGAGTTGTTGTTCAAGACAAGTTTCATTCAAACATCACTTGAGACCTTTCCTTCCGAAATCTTGATTCTTTGAGGTAAGGGATATTATTTTTTCAGTAATGATATTATTTCTTCAATATCATTATCTTTGAAATGTTGATCCAAGTTTTTATCAAATTTGGAACTTTTTCATGGGGGTTACTTATTCATGAGTTACTATTCATGAGTTACTATTCACGAGTTACTATTCAAAGTACTATTCATGAAGTGTGAAAATGTTTTTTTGTGGAATTTCTATCTTTTGGTGTGAGTTACTATTCACGATATAAAGACTATTCACGTGATCTAAGACTATTCACGATATCTGCACTATTCAACGAAAAATAAAATTTCTTCTTTTCGTCCAAAATATCTATTCGGATACTAGCTTTGATTGTATCCATGTTTTTGATCATTCTTGAATTTTACACCACTATGATTATTTTTGAGGTATTGTTGGACATGGATAAAACAAAGTACGAATCATTAATCCTTAATCCTTGTCATTTTGTTTCCTTTGGATTCGTTCTTTAAAAATATTTTCATCATCCTCGGTCTTAAATGATGATATTATTGAATATCTTTCGCCCGTAGTGTAAAAAGATGAATGATTTTCGAAGAATATCTTTGGCTCAGTAGTGCAAAGATGAGCAGTGTTGAGATAAACATGACTAATCGATGAATATCTTTGGCTGTAGTGCAAAGATGAACAGTGTTGAGATGAACATGACCGATGATGAATATCTTTGGCACTGTAGTGCAAAAGATGAATGTTTGATTTGAGATGAATATTGATTGATGTTCTGAGGATAAAATATTGATGATGGATTTGTTAAATTCATAGATTATAGTAGATTTCATTCTCTACGTAACTCTTCTATGAATTATTATTTTCATTGCGAATATTGATCGAAACTTGTTGTCTATTGTATTCTATTAAATTTTTCCTGTTGAAGACTAACGATAATTTGTTGTATATTGTCTTAGTCATAATATTCTTTCTTGAGCTAGTTGAGCTCACCCTTTTCCTTTTTGTTCCATTATTCTCGTGGAGGCGAGAATATAGCGAGTACTTAGTCGGGGTATGGAATGAAGGTTTTAGAAAGGATTGTTTAGTAGTCCTCACCATTTTGTAAAATAATGTATCAATAAATATGATGAGGATTTATTTGAGTATAAATATTGTCTAGAAGATAATATTTGTATTTAAACTCACATGATTTCTTGTTGTAATAATAAAGTTGTAGTTGTTTTGCACCATGTATTGACAACTCGAAATGGGTGATGTATACCTATTTTGGGGCGTCACACATTCGATATGAGGTTTTAGAAATGGGCTTTGTACCGGGTTCAAGATCAATAAAGAATTCAACTTCACGCGGGGGGTAGACGCCAGAAGTTCTTCGGAAATACGTCGGGAAAGTCAATAACAATGGGAATATTATTCAAATTTGACGTGTCTTTATTCAAATCCATAACATGGGCTAAGAAAGCTTGACATCCGCTTTTTCAATAAACGAATAACTTTATGATTAGATATGACGTTGATTGATTTTAATGGTTTAGTTGCTTGAATTGCATAACAACGGGTTGGTTAGGAATATGAAAACTAACAACCTTACGAAAACAATCAATTTTGGCATGATGAGTAGTTAACCAATCAATCCCTAAAATCACATCAAAAGCAAGTATCTTTAAAGAGATAAAGGTCAAGGTAAGGTGATGGTGCCAACTTGAATCAAACAAGATTTATAAACAGTGGATGTGATGAAAGTTTCTCCTAGCGGAGTTTCCACAGATAGGTCAAAGTCTAATTTCTCCCGAGTCAAGTTTAAACGTTGAGCACATGCAGGAGAGATAAATGAATGGGTAGCAGGTATCAAGTAAGGTATAAACTTTGCAAGAATTTATAAATAGCTTACCCGTGATCACCTCGTTTGGGTTCCTCGCGATTATGACCGAACCACAACAAACGCTCTTCCGGAATCGTTGACTTTGACTTTTTCGGGACGTCTCTTTTGAGTCACCCCCTTGAACTAGGTTTCGCACATCAGCATAATCTCGAGCGATATGTCCTTCCTTTCCACAATTATAGCATACCTTGAACTGTTGTGGACGGTTTGGACTAATATGTCCCTCTTTCCGCATTTATAGATATATGACCGGTGGTCGTTCTCCTCCCTTAGAACCGATTCTTTTTAGATCTTGTTGTCTTCACATGGTCGTTGTTAAATCTCCTCTTTTAAAATCTCCTCCCGACTCGCTTCTTCTATTTTCATGGCCATGATTACCACCAGAGTGGTTACCATTTTTGTCCATCTGCTTTTCTCCACATTGGTTATCATTATTCATTGATCGCTATCTCCGTACGATCCTCGGTTATGGTCCTTGGTTGAATATACTCGTTATCTCGCTCTAACAATTGAGCCACATTAACAACATCTGAATAGAGAGAAAATTTATGAGAAATGAGATATTGTCGTATAGGGTTTCAAACCTCTCGAAACATCCGCCATAATGCGTTCCTCATTCTCCACCAAATGAGGTGCAAACACGGATAACTCGCAAACTTTGCCTCGTCTTCGAGACACCGTCATGTTGTTTTGTTCCAATCGATGAACTCCACTTCCTTCATACGACGAACACTTTCGGAAAGTATTTGTCATTAAATAGCTCTCAAACGTCTCCCAAGACATGCCGAAGTGCGAATTTGGATGGGTACGCTTCACAAACTCCCACCAAGATGATACGCCGCCACGGAACATAAAGGTAGCGAATGGAACCTTCGTTTCTCCGTGCATCCCAAGACATCGAATATCTTGGTAATTTGCTTGACCCATGTTTCCGCCCATGATCGGATCCGGCTTTCCCTTAAATTCTGGTGGTCCCAACTCTTTGAAGCGCTTTTTGTGACAACCCGTGAATTGCTATCATTTCCTCCTATATTTTGAACACGAGTCTCCCTAAATCGATTTTGCATGAACTGTAAAAACTTCTAAACATCCCCTCCTCATCATCATCGCTTTCGGTGGTGTTGTTCACGGGAGGAACATTGCCACTGCTGTTGCACGTTCTCCTCGTTGGTGAGTACAAAGCGTCTCCACGGCCTCATTTCCATTGTTAATATTCTCATTCGACATTCTCAAATACCGTCATAAAACAAGGGTTAATTAAGGAAATCAATATATCACATAATATCCTTATATCTTGACCAACTAACAATTAAGCTTAGGTAGGACACACTAGCGAAGGATTTACTCGTCTCTCCCTCCTAGTTCTATTCCCTAGATCTCCATGGAGATCATATCCCTAAACTCTCGATACCAACCGTGACGCCCCCAAAATAGGTATACATCACCCATTCCGAGTTGTCAATACATGGTATGTAAACAACTACAACTTTTATTATTACAACAATAAAGCGTGAGTTTGAATACAAATATTATCTTCTAGACAATATCTATACTCAAATAAATCCTCATCATATTTATTGATACATTATTTTACAAAATGGTGAGGACTACTAAACAACTCTCTCTAGAACCTTCATTCCAAACCCCGACTGTACTCATTTATATTCTCGCCTCCTGAGAAGAAAAATGGAACAAAAAGGAAAAGGGTGAGCTCAACTAGCTCAAGTAAAGAATATTATGACTAAGATAATATACAACAAATTACCGTTAGTCTTCAACAGGAAAAAAATCTAATAGAATACAATAGACAATAAATTTTAAATCAATATTCGCAGCGGAAATAATAATTCATTAGAAGAGTTAAGTAGAGAATGCAAACTACTATCTTCCATGTATGAATTTAAAAGTTCATCGTCTATCTTTTATCCCTGTAACATCAATCAATATATATCTCGAATCACATATTCATCTTTTGCACTGAAAGCCAAAGATATTCATCGATGGTCATGTTCATCTAAACACACATTCATCTTTGCACTACATGCCAAAGATATTCTTCAGAAATCATTCATCTTTGCACTCTGTGCCAAAGATATTCCATAATATCATCATTTAAGATCAAGATGATGAAAATATTTTTAAAGAAACGAATCCGGTGAAACAAAATGACAAGGATTAAGGATTAAGGATTCAGTACTTTGTTTTATTCACGCCCAAAAATACCTCAAAAATAATCGCAGTGGTGTAAAATTCAAGAATGATCAAAACATGGATACAATCAAAGCTAGTATCCAGAATAGATATTTTGGACGAAAAGAAAAATTTTCATTTTTCGATAAATAGTGCCGTATTCGTGAATAGTGTCGTATACGTGAATAGTAACTCCGACACCAAAAGTTCAAACTTTGATAAAAACTTCAGATCAATATTTCAACATAATGATATTGAAGAAATAATATCATTACGAAAAAAATAATATCCCTTACCTCGAAAGATTAGTACTTCTAGCTG
Organism: Panax quinquefolius; assembly: GCA_020205615.1. NCBI lineage: Eukaryota > Viridiplantae > Streptophyta > Magnoliopsida > Apiales > Araliaceae > Panax > Panax quinquefolius. Next base: position 32,556,462 of record CM035158.1, read on the forward strand.
GAATACCGGGTATAGTGCTGAAGGGAACTTGCACCGTCTAACAATACTCAAAGTATACTCAAAATACTCACAAGAATACGCTTGATAATATAGAGAGAAAAAACTTCAGTTTCTGGTGTGATTTTCAATTCTAACCTAAGCACCCTATTTATAGGAAAATGCTTAGAACACCAAAGCAGAAAATTTAATAAATTAATAATATTATTTTTTCAAATTTCCTACGCCCACTAATTTGGTCCAAGACATCAGCCACCATGTGACAAAACATTAAAAACGTTTTTCTTAATTTAAATAATTAAAACTTCCAAAATTAATTATTTTGAGCTTCTAACTTCAATAATTCACAATAAATAGCCCTTTTATCAGAAAATTCGAATCTCATGACTTTTTATAGGAAATTCAATTCTCTACAACTTTACTGTAAGAAAGTTTTTCCAAATTCCAAACAGAAATTGACCGAAATCCACAAATGGGCGATTTTTAAATTTATAATCAAATTTCAATCAATAAATGGGGTCCACCAGACATGTTTAACATGTTTTAAACATTTATTGCAACAAAAATACTCTTCCTCCTCGATACTCATATATCTCACATTCGTTGTAAAAATATCACCATTATTATATTATTAAAATATAATAATATATTTAAATGAATTATTTTATCAGAAAAAGATAAAATTTCAATTTTCAACAATTGTCGCATTAAAATTTTTCTCCATCTATATCCACAAAAAATCAATATTTTCCTCATCATATGAATCAATAATTAATTATTCACAAATAATATTACATAATCACAATATTGACAACCAGGCAGTTCCCAGGAAAGAGGGGGCTTTTCAATAAGAATTTCTCCTTACTGGCGCGCAATTAGGTGACCAAACCTCTCCTTAGACAGAACTTTCTAGACATTGCCAATAATGTTATCTAATAATATTATTCAGATAATATGAATTATTGCTTCGATAATGAAAAATATTGTGTAATGACAATTATTGAAACAACAGCAATATAAAATATCAACACAGCAATTATTGAATCAATAAAATAAAATACTGAACAGTAATTACTGTAACCATTATTGAGTAGTGCCTTCTTATGTAAGAATCAATAATTGGTGCAATACCGTGTGCTACTGTATTTTAACCACCGAGTATTTTAACAGTATTAACGGTAACAACTACGCCGTTATTTTTAACTAACTTATATTTGTCGTTTTCTTCATCCAATCGCTTTCAGTTATGCTGCCCACACATAGTCATTTGCCTAGCCGCATTTAATATTCCCGACAGTCATTGAATATTCCACGACCAAACGAATATTCCCGACAACAATGAATATTTTATAACCACTTGCTTATTTTGAAATATATTTTACCCCTAACTATCCACATTAATCACATCAACCCTACTATTTCAAAATAATAAATAGAGAAAATTAAATTTCATTAATAAAGTTGGGGTCTTACATAAAATGCGTAAACACCAAACATATATTCAAAATAATAAATAATGGAATAATTAAGAGTTTTCGATTAATAATAAGTTATTGGGGTAATAATAAATAATGGCGTAAACACGCGTAAAACATGATATTCGACATAATAATAAAGAATGGAATAAATAATGGAATAACGGTATCAGAAGAGTTATTCAACATAATAATAAAGAATGGAATAATGTAAGAATTTCACCATACATAAAGTTATTCAACATAATAATAAAGAATGGAATAATAAATAATTTCACCATATATACCTGTAGTCCGCGTATACAAAGTTATTCCAAATGTAATAATAAGGAATGGAATAAGATATCTCTTCATGAATAATATCGCATAATGATAAGAATGGAATAATAAATAATGGAATAATAGAAGAATTCACCAGCATACGATAGGCCGCGCATGCATAAAAGTTATTCCAATGAATAATAAATAATGGAATGTCAAGTCAAGTTATTCCAACATAATAATAAATAATGGAATAATGAAGAAATATGCGATGATCGCAAAGAAGTTATTCAACGAGAATAATAAATAATGGAACCATGTCACGCGTAAATGCACAGACAAGATATTCCGACATAATAATAAAGAATAGAATAATAGAAGAATTTCACCATGTATGCGGGACTTTTATTCCAACATAATAATAAAGAAGAATGGAATAAAAGATTGCATAAACAAAAGAATTCCAACAATAATAAAGAATGGAATAACAAAAGAATTTCACCATATATACGGTGAGTCGCATATATACTGAGTTATTCCAAATGAATAATAAGGAATGGAATAACAATAGCTCTCTTCATGAATACGAAAGAAATAATAATTTTACTATAATAATAATATCCCTTACCTTAGAATAAAGCTGGATGGAATAGTGAGAAGAACTTCTCTTCTTCTTTCTCTCTATAATTATAATAATTGCTCTATAGCTTTAGTGAATTGGTGAGAAATGAAGGAAGAATGAGCTTCTATTTATAGAAAAATATAGTTTCGATAAATAAACGTTTTGGGGCTCAAAATATTACAAAGATAATAATAAATCTTTTCCTTCATTTTAATTCAGTCCCGCAAGTATTATCAAACTTCGCAAAGATCCCCTAATAGTAAATCATATGAATCAATATAAATTATGGAACCAATAACAGCTAGAAATGTAATTATGAATTATTAGATATACCTCCATAAATAATAGAATTTTTAAGAATTTCATGCAAGTATGCGGGAATTTTGCACCAACTCCCATAATAATAAAGAATGGAATAATAGTAAGAATTGAACAAATAGTTATAATCACGATCACTTAGCAATAAATATCAGTTATTCCAACAATAATAAAGAATCAAAGAACACAGGATATCAATTAATCACGATATATGTGAATAATATTGATTTCGAATATCTGATTAATTATTATAACTCGATAATAATTAACTCGAAAGGAATGGAATAACAATTTCATCTTTAACACAATAATGAATGAACTTAATTAATGAACTTATTAATAATATATATCTCACAATATTTAACAACCGTGTCATTCCTGGAAAATGGGGCTTTAGATAAAGATTTCTCCTTATTTCAGGTCCAATTAGGTGACCAAACCACTCCTCGACGTAACTTTAGACATCTATAATATTGCAAATAATAATATGAATAAATTGCCTCAATTATTAATTTAATAATATATAAAATATTATGAGATGATGTTACAATAATTGAATCAATAATACGAGAGATATGAGCAACAATTATTATAGCAATAATTCGAGTATAACCTGAGTGACTTTCATATAAGTATCAATAATCAATACCGTGATACTATGCAACCAACGCTTTTCCTTCATTTTTAATTTACTACTGCTAGTATTATCGACAACTTGCTTACTTTAAAAATTTTCAAACCTGACCCTTAACTTTAAATCTTTTATCAATTTAACTATTTACCAAAATAGAAAAATTGAATACTTTTATTCATAAATTATTTCCTCAAGAGAACAATGGAAGTAAAAGGGTGAGCTCAACTAGCCCAAAGAAGAAATATTATGACTAAGATAATGCGTAATAAGTTATCATTAGCCTTCAACAATGTTAAACCGATAGAATATAATAGACAACAAGTTTTAATAAATAGAACAAACAATCCATTAAGAGTCAAGTAGAGCATGATATCTACTATCTTCTATGATTTAAAAGTTTATCATTAATTTTATCATTGGGACTCAACTTTAATAAATAGATCACATCATCGAATCATCCCTCGCACTACGGGCCAAGGATATTCATTAAGTATCACGTCCACAAATTATTTTGCACTACTACGCCAAGAATTATTCATGTAATCATCAATGGTCACGACTATACCGAATTATCCTCTGGTCATAATCATACTAATCAATCAAGTCCATCTACGCACGTAAGCCAAAGATGACTTTCATCACAATATAAGCACGAGGATGATGACAATGATATAAGAATTCAATTAAAAGAAAGTAAAGGATAAATTTTAAAGATTTATAATTTAATTTATCCAGAATTCAATAATGTCCAAATTTTCAACATGATAATCGCTTTGTGGAGTAAAATTCAAGAATAATATCCATGTATCAAAAATAATTTGGATGTAAAAGAAATAAATTTTTTTTGGTGAATAGTACCGTGAATAGTACCCCGTGAATAGTAGTTCTTGAGGAATAGTACCGTGAATAGTACCGACATGAAAATTGCCCCAAATACCCGAAAGTGAACAATATTTGAGTGAATAGTAATTTGAGTGAATAGTAACTCGTGAATAGTAACTGTGAATAGTACCCTACATGAAAAGTGCCCCTAATACCGAAAGTGAATAATATTATAGTGAATAGTAATCGGGTGAATAGTAACTCATGAATAAGTAACTCGTGAATAGTAATTCGGGTGAAAATATTGATATTTAATAAGAATGTTCATATCAATATTCCAATAGAATGATACTGGATGAAGCGCAAAACTCAAGGATATTCCACTAATTTCAAGGATTATAGAAGCAATATTTACCATAGTAAGTTTAGATTTAAGAATATGAAAAGAATTAACATACTTAAAATCGCAAATGGATTTTTCACATGTCATACTGCAGACGTAATCCAATGAGACAAAGTTATTCCGACATACTAAAGGATGAATACAAAAAATAGTATTCCTTATGAATACGAAAGAAATAATACCCCTTACCTTAGTAGAAAGTTGGATACTGCAAAAGTGAAGTAGCAGAATACTCTTCTTCGCTCTCTATAGTTTTTCTCTCTATAGTGTCTCTTGTGAATCTCAATGAATTCGTGAGAATGAAAGAAGAATTAAGCTTCTATTTATAGGAGAATGGACTAAATAGTAACTAATTCACTTAACGGTCCAGATTGATTCACTATTAGAACAGATTCATCCATATTGATTACTATTAAAACCACAATCAACTACCCAGATTGATTTACTTTTTAAAACCACCACCGATGGTCCAGATTGATTTACTTTTAAAACCACCATCGATTATGGTCCAGATTGATTTACTTTTAAAACCACCATCAACGGTCCAGATTGATTTATTATTAAACCACCACCATCCATGGTCCAGATTGATTTACTATTAAAACCACCATCAATGGTCCAGATTGATTTACTATTAAAACCACCACCAATGGTCCAGATTGATTTAACTTATTACACTTTAGTACCCCTTAAAGTTTTCCAAGTTTGCATTATTCCCTCTAACTTTTGTAATTCACTTATCTTCAATAAACACATTCTTAATACTTCAACAATTATTCATCATTAATATTATAACTCACAATATTTAACAACCAGATCGCTCCTGTGAAAGAGGGGCTTTCCAATAAGGATTTCTCCTATTGGCGCGCATAATTAGTGACCAAACCTCTCCTCGATGTAACTTTCTATATTATCAATATTGCAAATAATAATATGAATAACTTTGTTGTTTCAATTATTGATTTAATAATATAAAATATTATACGATGATAATGTGACAATAATTAAATCAAATAACGTGAGATACTATGCAACAATTATCAGAGTAATAATTGAGTATAACCGAGTGACTTCTCACGTAAGCATCAATAATCAATACCGTGTGCTACTACGCAACCACGCCATATTATCGTATTTTTTTACCACCGGGTAGTTCAACAGCTTTAACGGTAAAACTTCGCCTTTTTTTATAAAAAGATATTTTGTCATTTTCTAACTACGATAATACTTCCATTGTGGGGTCCACCAATGATTGTCGTCATCGCATTTAATATTCCCTCGTTAAAACGAATATTCCCCACCAATCGAATATTCACTATTACACAACTAATATTTTATATCAACTTGCTTACTTTGCAAAATTTTCCAAATATTACCCACAACTATAACATTATATCATATCCACACCATAATATTCAAAAATATATTTTGAGAAAAATTATTCTTTATTCAAAAAAGTTGGGGTCTTACAACCTCCCTTCTTATGAAATTTCATCCTCGAAATTAGGGTACGACTGATATGTCAAGAGGTGAGGATACCTTGATTTCATTTTGATTCTAACTCCTGTGTCATTTCCTCCACATCGTGGTTTCTCCACAAAACTTCGACTTTGAGGTATAACCTCGAGCGTAGAATATGATCCTTCTTATCCAAGATTTTAACAACTACCTCTTCATACGTTAAATCTTCCGCTATCTCGTCCGGTTCTAATTCAATAATGTGGTTCGTCTTTCACATATTTACGTAACATAGATATGTGAAAAACGTTATGAACACGAGACATACTTAGCAGGTAAGGTAGTCTATAGCCACAGCTCCTACTCGATCAAGGATTACAAATGGGCCAATGAATCGAGGATCGAGCTTTCCTCTCTTTCTAAATCTCATAACTCCTTTCCATAGAGCAACACGTAACAACACATGATCTCCAATATTAAATTCCACGTCCTTTCGATGAAGATCATCATAACTCCTTTATCGATCTTGTGAGGATTTTATACGTTGTTGGATCGTTTGAATCTTTTCCATAGTCATATGTACCAACTTCGGTCCCAACAACGTTGCTTCACCTACCTCATCCCAGCATACTAGAGAATGACACTTTCTTCCATATAATGCCTCAAATGGAGCCATGCCAATACTTGCTTGATAACTGTTGTTGTAGGAAAACTCCCCCAATGGTAAGAACTTGTCCCAACTTCCTTTGAAGTCAAGGACACAGAGTCTTAATAAATCCTTAAGAGTTTGAATAGTCCTCTCTGATTGTCCGTCCATTTGAGGATGATACGAAGGACTAAATTGTAAATCCGTGCCCATAGCTTTTTGCAATCTAACCCAAAATCTTGAAGTGAATCTAGGGTCTCAATCAGAAACTATGGATATTGGCATACCATGCAATCTTACAATCTTGTTTATGTACATACGAGTAAGACGTTCAAGTGTATAAGTTTCTCGTATCAGCAAGAAATGAGTACACTTGGTCAATCTATCAACAATGACCCAAATTACATCTATGCCTTGAGAAACCTTGGGAAGACCAGTAACGAAATCCATGGTAATGTGCTCCCACTTCCATTCTAGAACTTCAAGTGGTTGCAATGGACCTTTTGACACTTAATGCTCTGCCTTGACTCGTTGACAAGTTTGACACCTTGAGATAAACCCCGCTATCTCTCTCTTCATATTGCTCCACCAAAATGTATGTCGAAGATCACGATACATTTTGGTACTCCCAAGATGAATTACAAACGGTGTGTTGTGCGCCTCCATCATAATTTTATACTTCAAGTCAAAATCGTTAGAACACAAAGTCCGGAGTCGACTCAAGTATTCCTTCTTCATCGATTCTTGCTTCCTAATAGCACCTTCTTGCACTTTCTTCTTCATACGCATTAGCTCCGTGTCCGTAGCTTTGAGTAGTTTTAACTTTATCGATTAAAGTCGGGTTCTACTCAGATATTCGCCATCATCACATGGGTCCCCGGAGTCTTTAACTCTATCTCCATCCTTTGTAAGTCATACAAAATGGGCCTTTGCATTGACAATATCGCACTGCATTCAAGATATGATCTTCTACTCAATGCATCGCCTACTACGCTCGCTTTTCTAGATGATGGTATTGAATGGTATGATCATAATCTTTCAACAACTCAAGCCATCGCCTTTGCCGCATGTTGAGTTCCTTTTGAGTGAAGAAATATTTGAGGCTTTTATGATCCGTGATAAATCTCCACCTTCTCTCCATATAGGTAATGCCTCCAAATCTTAAGCGTTAAAACGATACCGCCAACTCTAGATCATGAGTAGGATAATTTCTCTCATATTCTTTGAGTTGTCGGAGGCATAGGCTATGACTTTCCCATGTTGCATGATGAGAACACATCCTAAACCTTTTGCCCTCAAGCATCATCAGAGATGACAAATCCTCCGAACAAGATGGTATTGTCGTAAAAAATGAAATGAGTCTCTCTCGAGTTCTTGAAAACTCTTCTCACATTCTTCTCGCTCCAACTGAATTTTGTATCTTTTCGAGTCACCGAAAGTTAATGGAGTAACGATTCGAGAAAATCCTTCCACGAATCTCTGATAATAACCAGCTAAGCCCAGAAAGCTACGTACTTCAGTCATTGACTTGGGTTGATCCCAGCTTTGAATTTCTTCAATCTTTAATGGGTCAACAGATATTCCATGATTTGATATCACGTGCCCAAGGAATGCTACTTCCTCAAGCCAAAACTCGCACTTCTTCAACTTGGCATAAAGCTTGTTTTCACGAAGCTTTTGGAGTATCAGCCTCAAGTGTTGCTCATGATCTTCACGGCTTTTGGAATATATGAGGATGTCATCAATAAAGACGACTACAAAATGATCCAAATATTCCTTGAATACTCGGTTCATCATATCCATGAAGGCAGCAGGAGCATTAGTCAATCCAAAAGACATGACTAGGAATTCATAATGCCCGTACCGAGTTCTGAAAGCAGTCTTTGGGATGTCATCGGTTTTAATCTTTAACTGATGATATCCGGAATGAAGATCGATCTTTGAAAATAATTTGGCGCGCCTTGCAATTGGTCAAACAGTCATCAATGCGTAGGCAAACGGGTACCTATTTTTGATGGTGACATGATTCAACTCCCGATAATCAATACAAAGTCGATACTTCCATCTTTCTTCTTACGAAGAGAACAGAGCACCCCAAGGAGATGTACTAGGACTAATGAAACCGATGTCTAACAATTCTCGTAGTTGAGTCTTTAACTCCTCAAGTTCAACAGAGCCATTCGATATGGGGCTTTGGAAATGGGTTTTGTACCGGGTTCAAGGTCGATACAAAATTCAATTTCACGCCGGGGTAGGCCAGAAGTTCTTCGTGGAATACGTCAGAAATTTATTAACAATAGAAATATCATTCAAATCGACGTATATTTTGTTTAAATGTGTGACATGGGCTAAGAAAGCTTCGACATCCATTTTTCAATAAACGAATAACTTTATGACTTGAGAGATGACAGTGATTGATTTTAATGGTTTGGTTGCTTGAATTCGCATAATAGGTTGGTTAGAATATGAAAGCTAACAACCTTATTAAAAACAATCAATTTTAGCATGATGAGTAGTCAACCAATCAATTCCTAAAATCACATCGAATGCAAGTATTTTTAAAGAAATAAGATCGACAGTAACGTGATGTTACCGATTTGAACCAAACAAGACTTATAAACAAATTGGATGTTATGAAGGTTTCTCCCAACTGAGTTTCAACAGATAAATTAAAGTCTAATTTCTCTCGAGTCAAATTTAAACGTTGAGTGCAAGTAGGAGAAATAAAAGAATGGGTAGAACCGGTATCAAATAAGGTATATACTTCGCTAGAGTTTATGAGTAGCTTACTCGTGATCACCTAATTTGGATTCCTTGCTTTTTGGGAGGTTACAACAAAAGCTCTCCCTTGAACTACCAATTTTGTCTTATCTGGGACGGCCTTTGATGCCTCCATCCCAGCTGGACTTGACTTTGGTGCACGACAAAATCGAGCTAGGTGACCTTTTCTTCCACAATTGTAATATGCTTTGGACTGGTGCGTATAGTTTGGACTGATGTGTCCTCCCTCCACATTTGTAACATACGACGACGGTCGTTTCTCTTCCTTCCTTAACAACAGTGGAAGCCGGTGTCGACGCATCTTTCCATCATTATTGAATCTCTCTTCTTAAAATTTCCACTTCTATTATCTTCGCCATGATTACCACCGGAGTGGTTACCATTTTCGCATGTTGATTCCTCCACGCTTGTTGTCACCGCTTTGATGATCGCTACCACGGTATTATCGACTTGTTTACCGCTCTCTCTCTTGGTTGGGTTGACTCATTATCGCGCTCTAATAATTGAGCCCTATTTACAACATCTGAATACAAACACAGTTTATGAGAAATGAGGTATTGACGTATTTCGGGTCTCAAACCTGTAGAAACATTCACGTCATTCTCTCCTCATTATCAACCAAATGGGATGCGAACCGGGACAACTCGGCAAACTTAGCCTCATACTGCGACATGGTCATATTGTTTTGCTCCAACTTGATAAACTCCACCTCCTTCATGTGATGAATACTTTTGGGAAAGTACTTGTCATTGAAATGCTCTCTCGAACTTCTCCCAAGACATTTTGAGTGCGGCAGTTGAGTACGCTTTTATCGATTCCCACCAAGAATTTGCTTCTCTCCTCTCAACATGAAGGTGGCAAAGGAACCTTTGCTCTCTGAGCATCCCAAGACATCAAATATCTTGGTGATCCGCTTTATCCATATCTCCGCTTTTAAGTGGTTTTTGCTCTCCCAAAAACTCGATGGTCCCAGCTCCTTGAATTGTTTAGCGGTGACCATCTCGTGAGTTGCCATGTGTCCACCGCATTTTGAAACAGAGCCGCTCTCACCGATGATGTTGCATGAATTGCATGAAGCCTCCGAACATCCCATCATTCATCATTTGATCGGTGTTGTTGTTTACCCGAGGATTATCCTTCTCGTTACATTATCTCGGTATTGATCGTTGGTGACTCAACGGCCTCATGTGCTTCATTGCTTATCTCGACATTTTCAGATGCCATTTTCAAACACCGCCACAAAACAAGGGTTAATTGACATGCCACATATTATCCCTATACTCGACCCACCAATTAAATACCAAATAAACTTAGGTAGGTCATACTAGCGAAGGAATTCCCGCCTCTCCCTCCTAGTTCTTGTCTCACATCTCACCAGGATCATATCCCTAAGCTTTGATACTAATCGTGACGCCCCCAAAATAGGTATACATCACCCATCTTGGGTCGCCAAATACATGGTACGTAATACAAATACAAACTTAATTATACAACATGAGTCGAGATTTTTTACACTAATATTGTCATCTAGACAATATCCAAACTCAAATAGAGTCCTCATTACATTTATCAGCACACTATTTTATAGAATAGTGAGGACTACTATAACACCATCTCGGCCATCATCCGCTCCCCGACTAGTTCCTTGCCACGTTCTCATTTCTCAAGAGAACAATGGAAGTAAAAGGGTGAGCTCAACTAGCCCAAAGAAGAAATATTATGACTAAGATAATGCGTAATAAGTTATCATTAGCCTTCAACAATGTTAAACCGATAGAATATAATAAATAACAAGTTTAACTGCAAATGTAACAAGCAATCCATTAGAAGAGTCAAAAGTAGAGCATGATATCTACTATCTTCTATGATTTAAAAAGTTTATCATTAACTTTATCATTGGGACTCAAATTTTAATAAATAGATCACATCATCGAATCATCCTCGCACTACGGGCCAAGGATATTCATTAAGTATCACGTCCACAAATTATTCTTGCACTACGGGCCAAGAATTATTCGTAATCATCAATGGTCATGATTATACCGAATTATCCCGGTCATAATCATACCAATCAACAAATCCATCTATGCACGTAAGCCAAAGATGACTTTCATCACAATATAAGCATGAGGATGATGATAATGATATAAGAATTCAATTAAAAGAAAGTAAAGGATAAATTTTAAAGATTTATAATTTAATTTATCCAGAATTCAATAATGTCCAAATTTTCAACATGATATCGCTTTTGTGGAGTAAAATTCAAGAATAATATCCATGTATCAAAAATAATTTGGACAAAAGAAATAAATTTTTTCGTGAATAAGTACCCGTGAATAGTACTCGTGAATAGTATTTCGTGAATAATAGTACCGTGAATAGTACCTGACATGAAAAGTGCCCCAAATACCCGAAAGTGAACAATATTTGAGTGAATAGTAATCCAGTGAATAGTAATCCGTGAATAGTAACTCGCATGAAAAGTGCCCCGAATATGAAAAGTGAATAATATTATGAAGTGAATAATATTATAGTGAATAGTAATCGTGAATAGTAACTCGTGAATAGTAACTCGTGAATAGTAATTCGGGTGAAAATATTGATATTTAATAAGAATGTTCATATCAATATTCCAATAAAATGATACTGGATGAAGCGCAAAACTCAAGGATATTCCACTAATTTCAAGGATTATAGAAGCAATACTTACCATAGTAAGTTTAGATTTAAGAATATAAAAAGAATTAACATACGAAAAATGCAAATGGATTTTCACCGTCATATACTTAGCACGTAATCCGCGAGAGAGAAAAGTTATTCCGATATACTAAAGGATGAATACGAAAAATAGTATTCCTTATGAATACGAAAGAAATAATACCCCTTACCTTAGTAGAAAGCTGGATACTGCAAAAGTGAAGTAGCAGAATACTCTTCTTCTTGCTCTCTATAGTTTCTCTCTCTATAGTGTCTCTTGTGAATCTCAGTGAATTGGTGAGAATGAAAGAAGAATTAAGCTTCTATTTATAGGAGAATTGGATTAAATAGTAACTAATTCACGAACGGTCCAGATTGATTCACTATTAGAACTGATCATCCATATTGATTACTATTAAAACCACAAACCACAACCGATTGATTTACTTTTAAACCCACCAATCGATGGATTTGATTTATTTTTTTAAACCACCACCGATGGTCCAGATTGATTTATTTTTAAAACCACCACCGATGGTCCAGATTGATTTACTTTTAAAACCACCATCAATGGTCCAGATTGATTTACTATTATTAAAACCACCACCATCAATGGTCCAGATTGATTTACTATTAAAACCACCATCAATGGTCCAGATTGATTTACTATTAAAACCACCACCAATGGTCCAGATTGATTTAACTTATTACACTTTAGTACCCTAAAGTTTTCCAAGTTTGCATTATTCCTCTAACTTTTGTAATTCACTTATCTTCAATAAACACATTCTTAAGACTTCAACAATTATTCATCATTAATATTATAACTCATAATATTTAACAACCAGATCGTTCCCAGGAAAGGGGGGTCTTTCCAATAAGGATTTTTCTCTATTGGCGGGTAATTAGGTGACCAAACCTCTCCTCGACAGAACTTTTTAGACATGTTCAATATTGCAAATAATAATATGAATAACTTTGTTGTCTCAATTATTGATTTAATAATATAAAATATTATTCAGATGATAATATGACAATAATTGAATCAAATAATGTGAGATACTATGCAACAATTACTGTAGCAATAATTGAGTATAACTGAGAGACTTCTCACGTAATTATAAATAATTAATACCGTGTGCTACAATGCAACCACGCGTATTACTGTACTTTTACCATCGGGTAGTTCAATAGTTTAATGGTAAAACTTCCGATGTTATTTTTATAAAAAGATATTTCATCATTTTCTAACTACTTACAATACTTCCAGTTGTGGGGTCCACTAATGATTGTGTCATTGTCGACAAATATTCCTCGTTAAAATGAATATTCCCCACCAATCTAATATTCACTACACAACAAATATTTTATATCAACTTGCTTACTTTGCAAAAATTTTCCAAATATTACCCACAACTATAACATTATATCATATCCACACCATAATATTCAAAAAATATATTTTGAGAAAAATTTCTTTATTCTCTATTCCACGACTAGTTTATGCTATATTCTCGCCTCCTGAGAAGAAAAATGGAACAAAAAGGAAAAAGGTGAGCTCAACTAGCCCGGTAAAGAACATTATGACTAAGATAATGTAGAACAAATTATCGTTAGCCTTCAATAAATCAGATAAAATATAATGGACAACAAGTTTTAGATTAATATTCACAGCGGAAATAACAATTCATTAGAAGAGTTAAGTAGAGAATGAAATCTACTATCTTCTATGATATAAAAGTCCATCATCAATATTTTATCCCTGTAACAACAAACAATATACATCTTGAACCAAATATTCATCTTTGCTTTAAGGGCCAAAGATATTCAATTGTATCACCAGTTGGTCATGTTCATCTCAACCCCTGTCCATCTTTGCACCATGGACCAAAGATATTCATCAGGTAATCATTTATCTTTGCACTACAAGCCAAAGATATTCAGTTATATCATCATTTAGGACTGAGGATGATGAAAAATATTTTAAAGAAACGAATCCAGTGAGATAAAAGGACAAAGATTAGGGATTCGTACTTTAGATAATCCAAGTTCAAAAATACTCCATAATAAATCATAGTGGAGTAAAATTCAAGAATGAAGATCAAAAATGGATACAATCAAAGATAGTAACCATAATAGACATCTTGGACAAAGAAGAGAAAATTTCATTTTTCTGTGAATAGTGCCGTATTCGTGAATAGTGCTGTATACGTGAATAGTACCGTATACATAAATAGTAACCCCGATACGAAAAGGTAAAAATTTTTCAGTAAAATTCATACCAATATTTCGGTATAATGATATTGAAAGAAATAACATCATTTACGAAGAAAATAACATCCCTTACCTCAAAAAAATAATACTTCTGGCTGAAATATTGGATATAATGCTGAAGGAAACTTGCACTGAATAGCAATATTCAAGATATCTAAATACTCACAAAAATACGCTCGATATTATAGAAAGAGAAAACTTCTGATTCTGGTGTGATTTTCAATTCTAACTAAGCACCCTATTTATAGGAAAATGCCAGAACGCCATAGTTGACAAAATTACATATGGAGGTTTTTTTTCCTTTTTCCTCTGCAGCACTCCATCTTTGAAGCATACCACTTTTGAAAAAAAATTCTCCGCACAATTTTTCACAAAAAACAAAAGTGGGGCCCAACCATGTTTTTAATAAAAAAATATTTATTTCCGAAACTTCAATAATTCATAATAAATAGCTCTTTTATCAAAAAAAATATGAATTCTATGTCCATTCTATATAAAATTTAATTCTCTACAACTTTGTAGAAGATTTTTTTCCAAATTCCAAACAGAGAATGACCGAAATCCATATATGGATGATTTTTAATACCTACATTCTGACAAAATACTGATAAAATACCTTAGCATTAATTCCTTTATTTATATTTACATAAAATAAATAATTTCTTTCATATAAATTAATAATTAATTATTCACAAATAATATTACAGAATCACAATAATGACAACTGTGTCATTCCTGGAGAGGGAGCTTTCGATAAGGATTTCTCTTCATGGTAGCATGCAATTAGGTGACCAAACCCCTTTCCTAGATAGAACTTTCTTAAACATTGCTAAAAATGCTATCTAATAATATTATTCAAATAATATGAATTATTGATCTGATAATGGAAAATACTGTGCAGCGATAATGATTGAATTAACAATAATATAAAATATCAACGTAGCAATTATTGAATCAATAAAATAAAATATTGAACCGTAACTACTATAACAATTATTAAGTAGTGCATTTTTATGTAAGAATCAATAATCCAAAATATCAGGCAATACCACTGGTATCTTTCTTTGTGCAACCACACGACATCGCATTTTTAACCACCGTGTATTCCAATAGTGTTACCGATAACAATTACGCCCGTTATTTATAAAAAACTCGTACTTGTCATTTTCTTCATCCCGGGTTTTTACATTATGGGGCCCACAAATGGCTACTACTGGTGCATTTAATATTCCCCGACAACAAGAATATTCTATGACCAAACGAATATTTCCTGACAACAATAAATATTTTATAACCACTTGCTTATTTTGCAAAATTTACACATTTTAACCATAACTAACCACATTAATCAAATGCACCCCTTACTATTTCAAAATAATTAATAGAGGAAATTCAATTTTATTTATAAAAAGTTGGGGTCTTACAACCTCCCCTCCTTATGAAATTTTGTCCTCGAAATTGACGTACGTACCTGGTGTTTCGAAAAGGTGAGGGTACCTCACTTTCATTTTCGATTCCAACTCCCATTTCATTTCCTCAATAGCATGGTTCCTCCACAAAACCTTGACTTGTGGTATAACCTTTGTGCGTAGGATATGCTCCTTCTTATCCAAGATCTTGACAGGTACCACCTCGTACGTTAAATCTTCGGCTATCTCGTCTGATTCTAACTCAATAATGTGGTTTGGGTCTTTCACATATTTACGAAACATAGATATGTGAAAAACATTATGAACACGAGACATATTTGGAGGTAATGCGAGTCTATAGGCCACATTTCCTACTCGGTCAAGAATCTCAAATAGACCAACAAATCGTGGATTGAGCTTTCCTCTCTTCCCGAATCTTGTAACTCCCTTTCATGGAGCAATACGTAACAATACACGATCCCCAATATTAAATTCCACGTCCTTTCGATGAATATCTGCAGAACTCTTTTGTCGATCTTGTGAGGTTTGTATACGTTGCCGGATCATTTGAATCTTTTCCGTAGTCATACGTACCAATTCTGGTCCCAACAACGTTGCTTCACCCACCTCGTCCCAGCATATTGGAGAACGACACTTTTGTCCATACAACGCCTTGAATGGAGCCATGCCTATACTTACTTGATAACTGTTGTTGTATAAGAATTCTACCAATGACAAGTGCTTATCCTAACTTCCTTGAAATCAAGGACATAGAGTCTTAATAGATCTTCAAGATTTTGAATAGTCCTTTCTAATTGCCCATCCATTTGAGGATGGTATGCCGAACTGAATCGTAAATCCGTGCCCATAGCTTTCTACAAACTAACCCAAAATTGTGAAGTGAATCTTGGGTCACGATCCGAAACTATAGATACCGGCATGCCATGCAATCTCATAATCTCATTCACGTACATACGAGCAAGGCGTTGAAGGGAATAAGTCTCTCGTATCTGCAAGAAATGATCAGACCTGGTTAATCTATCAACAATAACCCAAATCGCATGTAATAACCCGGGAATTTGAATAATCCAAATTTTACAAATATTTTTTTTATTTATTTAATATTAATATTGACTGTTAATATTGTGCTGTGTATCTGTGATACGAGTCTTGAGTAGTGGTCAATTTGTGTATTGACTGAAAAATAAGAGTAGAGTTGTGCTTAATAACTTTAGAAACCCTAACACTAATTCTGGATAGGAATTCGGTAGAAAATACAATTTGAATAATTATATTGATATGTATGTGCTTGTACTGTATATAATTTTTGATCAATGATAGATAGGATAAGGTTTAAATTAAGAAACCCTAATAAGAGATTAGAAACCCCAATCTAAGGATTAGAAATCCTAACGCGCAGTTAGAAACCCTAATCGTATGCAGGGAAATCCTAATTTTAAAACCGGGAATCCTAAACCCTAATTAGGAAACCCTAATCCTAATTAGTAAGCCCTAATGTGAATATTAAACTTTAATGTGATTAGAAAACCGTAAAATAATTATTAAACCCTAATTATAGTTTAAAAATCTTAATTTCCTATTTTCAAAACCCTAAATTGAAAATCTTGGAAACTAATGTTGTAAAACCTAAGGGTTAGAACCTTAGGGTTAAACCCTAAGGGTTTGGAAAATATCATGTAGGCCATTAAAAATATAAGGAGAATGTCTAAATTACCCTTTTAGTATATTTTTGAGAGCTAACTTGCAAATCTTACCATATTAAGGAGTTGGTAACCAACTATTTTGACCAATGTAACTTAACATATCAGCAAACCAGCCCCTAAATGACAGCTACATCAGATCATTCATTGCATCAAGAGATTATATAAGATTGAGAGAGAGAAAGTGTACTCATTTTTGCTCATTTCTTTCCAAAGCTCTCACCAACTCTCTCTCACGCAAGACCTCTGAAATTCTTAAGTAAATCAGTCACATAAACACCTCTTAGAACACCTAATAGTAGATTGGAGAGCATAGATCAAGATTTGAACTTTAAGGTATAAAAGCTCTAACCTATTTTTGATCTTTCATGTTAAGAAAAATTTTGTGTTTATGTGTTTAGAATCTTGCTAATGGATGTTTTATGAAAATCTATGATGATATATCATGGATCCATAACATCAAAGATCTTTAAAATTGAGTTTTTCAAAAACTATCCAAGAACATTTTTGTGGTCTGACAAACTAATGTCAGAAGCCACATATTCTTCTCTGTTTATTATTTTTGTTGTTTTAAGCTTTGTATGTGTAGTCTGACATGAGTACTTTATTTTGGAACTGGAATAGTAGTCATTGGATGTCCAGATTTCGAGTTATAATCGGTCAAAGACGGTTGACCGAGTAGAATTATGGGTAACCCAGAAAGTATAAAACCGAGTCTGACAACATTTTTAAGCTTCTTAATCTGTCAGGTTTTATGTTTTTTTGATGATGTTGTGATATCTAGTTTGTAGCTTGTTGATTGGACTATAGATTAATGCTTTTATAACATTCAAATAGTAAACAGAATCGATGTAGCAAGTGGTCAAAGTAAGCCACTTCAGACGATTTCAGCGTTTGCAGGAAAAACCCGTAAAGCGGATGAACACACTTTTCGACATCCTTTGGACCGAGATAAATCGCACATGTGATATTGTTGAACCGAGATAAAGATATGTAGTTGTTCCTTGGCATATGTACTAGAAGTATGAACCAAGAACCCACCTGTTTGATGACGAGAACATGTATATAATCGAGCTACAAGATGACCAGTAGAACTATCTGGGTTTCTTGAAAACCCAGAAATATTCTGACAACGACTTAGAAGGCTCGGATCTTGCATCTGAGTTATGTTATGACTTTGTTGATGGTTGATTCTTGTAGTGTTACATAAACACTACAAGATCATGGTTAGAGATTGCCCAGAAATATTTTGGATTGAGAATTATTGACGGTCAAAGTTGACCCCTTGAAACTGGTCTGATTGTGTTCTTGAGCCTCAAGAACAGCTAAGACGACAGAAAATGTCGCTAAAGGGCTATAGCGATGGTTTAATTATTTTTATTTTCTGATTTTTTTGGAAAATTAATTAAAAATAGAAATAAATTCTAAAAATTATTAAAAATGGTTTCATAAATTATTTTAAATTATGAAAAATAATTTTTGACTATTTGGGATATTTTTCATTAATATTTATAATTATTTGAATATTAATGATATTTAATTTATTTAATTAGTGTATTAATAAATTAGAGGAAAATGATTTAATATTATAAAAATCATTTTAAATAAGAATAAAGTATTTAAAAATATTTTGAGTTATAAAATGTAACTTTTAATATTTTTAGAGATTTTCATTAATAAATTAATATTAATGATATTATATTTATTTAATTATTATATTAAATAAATAATTTAAAAATGATTTTATTGATTTAAAAATTATTTTAAATAAGAATAAAGTGTTAGAAAATATTTTGAATTATAAAATATAATTTTCAATATTTTTGGAGAATTCTCATTAATAAATTTATATGAATGATATTAGATTTATTTAATTATTATATTAAATAAATGAATTAAAATTGATTATATTGATTTAAAAATCATTTAAAAATGAGTAAAATAATTTAAAAATATTTTAAGTTATAATTGATGACTTTTAATATTTTGATAAGAATTTTATTAATATTTAAATATTAATGATGACGATTTAAAAATGATTTCAATTATTTTAAAAATCATTTAAGTAGAATATTGATGATTTAAAAATATTTTAAGTTATGAATAAAAACTTTAATATTTTGACAAGTATGTCATTAATATTTTTATATTATTAAATATTAATGATGATAAGAATATTTCATACTTAAATCATTTAAAAATGATTTTAGTGTTTGAAAAATTATTATAAATTATAATAATTATTTATAAATTATTAAAAGCTTCCGAAAAATATTATAAATGATAATTGACTTATCTAAAGTAATACTGAAGCTTAGAGACCAAGTTTAATTGACAATAAATATGTTAATTATCCGATAGGGTGACCAGAACACCGAGAATAGACCGAAGTCCAACTAGACAGAACTAGTTAGACCTGATAAGTGTTTATATAGGTTATAAACACTGATGTCGCTATGTGGTAATGTGTCTAGAAGAAAGATTGACTGTGAATTACAGTGTTACGTGTTATGAAATATTGTGCTAATTGTGAGACCGATATTATTGGTTATAGGTTTTTCAAACGCAGATAAGTTTATTGTGTAGCTGTAATCAACGCGGAAGGCAAGTTTTCTTAACTCAACTTTGAGTTAATATTATTTAATTAATATGGTGGTTAATTATTGTTAATTAGACCACGTCCAAGAATTTATTGTTGATTATTCGTAGTTAGTGCATATTTATTAATTCAAATTGAATCAATGATTCTGAAAACATATTTGGAAAATAATTATTATTGGATATTCACATCTGTAGAAGTTATTAATGATTGTAAATAGTACAAATAATTCCTGTCTATTGTAGAATTGTGTTGAGAAGTGTCTTCGCTAATTATTCATTTGGATGAACATTTGTTAGAACTTGATAGGAGAAGAGAAGAGAATTCAATTAATATTGATAGATATCGATTGCCAATTATTTTGATAAGTTTAGATCAAGAAAGTGATTAGATATTGAAATCATAGTATTTCATTGTTAAATCAAATTTTGATTCTGAGACTGAGAAGAACAACCTTTTATACAAAGGAGAAATTTTATTGGTTGTAAATTCGACCATTGCGCGCGTGTAACTATTATGCATAATATAGGGTATAAAGGAGTCGATAGGCTCTAAGTACTACTAGAGAGGGGTATGATTTAATCTTTATGGTTATCTGAGACACCTGGGTATATCAAAGTCAAATCTTTGATAGTTACTCGAGAAGAGAAGTTCAAGATCCAATGGATCACTCAGTATAAATCTGGAAAATATTCCACTTTGTTATTGCGTAGAATTGATTCTTGATTATTCATTAGAATATCGTAGAAACTTTGAAAGCGTTATACTCTTTCATTATCAGATTATTGTGTTGCATTGAATGCGAGAAGACTTTTTAATTATTAAAGCTTTGCTCATCTATTTCAAAGTTCCCCGAACTTTGGTTTCATTATATCAAAATAGATAGTCTGTTATTCTTGATTTTTATACATTTATTGTATATCTTAACTTGTGGGGCAAATTTGTTGCTCACCATTGCTAAATAAAATATTTCAGCTAGGGACGAAGTGGCAGGAGGTGCTGTGAAGGACAAGGGTAAAGGCATTGTAATAATTTGGTTATGAATAACATTATTATTATGTTATGTTTGTAAACCCTTTTTGTATATCTAAAGGGTATGTTTGTAATGTTAAGGTTAGAGAACCTGGGACTAATGTATTGAAAATCTCTGTTAATGACTTATGTATTGCTATTTCTATATGAATGGGTAGTTAGATGATAATTATATTGTGGATCGTGAACACCAAACTCTGGGGTCAGGTAACCCAGATTTGGGGGTGTTACAGGTTGGTATCAAAGCTTTAGGTTATAAACCTTAAGTGGGTGGGGGAAAACCTTAGGATTATAACCATAAGCGAAATCTAGAATACTCATGTAAAGTACTAAGTGAGGGATTGCCGAAGTGCATCAGTAGTGAGATATGTGGATACATAGTGTGAGATGTTTGTACTGGTGAAGTACTAATCAAGTTGTTTAAACTGATTATAGGATGTCGGGAGAAGATGAGATGAGTACGAAGATTCCAGCGGCTGTCGCACCAGTGCTAGTAGCTGAGGTGCCAGCGCAAAGCAAGTCAGTTGAGGAATTGGGAAAAGATGAATCTATGGTTAATCTTGGGAGTGATCATGATTATTATCCTGAGATGTATCTGAGTGGTGTTGAGGAGGCCGAGTCTAAAGAAGCTATGATGGAGAAAGGAAATAATAACAAAGTTAGAGATCAAGATCAAGAATTTGCAGAAGTCCAAGAACTCCGGAGTAAAGTATTTATCTTGGAGGAATTGTGGAAGACGTAGCGAGCGTTACGCGAGATGACTGAAGAACGGAACGAGCTGAATGCTCAGGTAGAAAGGATGAAGACTGAAGGTGGTGGATCGTCTGAAGGAACACTCAAGCTGAAGGGAAAGAACAAGAGAAAGAGGGACAACGACAGCGATAATTCTTAAAATTCAAACTCGAAGAAGAAGAAAGTCTATGGCATGTATGGAAAGACTCACTTGGGAGAGTGCATAATGTGGAAGAACGTGTGTTTCAACTGTAAGCTGGAAGGACATATTTCCCTACATTGTCCTAAGACGAATATGAGGAAGTGTTTTTCATGTGGGAGAACGGGTCACAGATTCAACAAGTGTCCCAGCAAGAAGAAGACTGGTGAAAGGAGTGGACAGTAGATGGTTTAAGTTTGAGCATTATTATCTTTTGGTAGAAGATTATGATATTAAGGGTTGTAATATCGAGAAACGATGTGTAAGCATATGTAAATATATATGTTTGTATGAATGAAATCTTTATTTTCTATATGAATATAAGATTAAGATTAATTTGTGAGTTCTTAAAACTCATACTTATGGTAAGTTCATGACTCATAATTATATGAAATATTTCTGAACCCCTCAGAGAATGGACACCGAAGGTCTGACTAGGATAAGTTCACACACTCATATAATTATGGCAAGTTTATGAACTCATATGTGTGGTAAGTTTGATGAACTTGGAATAGCTATGTGTGATTGGAGAAGTTAAACTTTTTGTGTAAAGTTGGAGAATTACAACATTTGTTTAAAGTTGTGTTGTTAATCCTGATATTTATGAAAAAGGGATAGTTGTATATGTTAAGTACTAAATGTACTATGTGCTATTTGAATAAATATGCGATTATATGAGAACTATGTGTTGAATTCTTATTGTGTTAAGTGTTTGAATAGAGAAAGAGAATTAATGTAAGATTTTTATTTAAATCAGATCATGCCGCCTAGATGACAAAATCAAAATCAAAGAGAAGAACAGTCGGTGAATAATGAAGGAGGTCAAGCTGACCCAATGAAAAAATTTGCAAATATGATAGCTGAAGCTATGGGGAATAGAGCTCCAGCAGGAAGAGCGAGAAATCAGCCAGCCGATAGATTGGCAAATTTTAAGGACTTTAAAGCGGTAGGACCACTTGAATTCAAATGAACCACAGATCCGATTGAAGCACAAACTTGGGTGAAGGTGATGGAGAAAGCATTCGTTATTGCGCGTATGACAGAAGAGCAAAAGGCAGCTTTTGCAACATACTTGAAGAAGGGAGAAACTAATTACTGGTGGGAGACTAATCAAGCGAGAGCTGGTACAGCTGTAGTAACTTGGATAAGATTCAAGGAGTTGTTCTTTGATAACTACTTTTCGTCAAGTATGCAAGCTCAAATGGAAGTCAAGTTTCTAGAACTAAAGTAGGAGAATATGTCTGTTTCTGAATACGCTGATAAATTCAACGAATTAGCAAGATTTGCACTTCATCAGGTGGATACGGAATTACAGAAAGAGAGAAGGTTTGAGAATGGATTGAAGCCAGGAATATACAACAAAGTAGTCATATTGTAGATTAGCACATTCACGACTTTGTTGGAGAAAGCACTAATTGCTGAAGGAGGGAGCGAAGCTGCAGCTCGATTTCATCAGGAGAAGAAGAAGAAGAAGACAAATGATAGAGGTAGTAGTGGTGGAAGTAATTCAAACAAAAGGAAGTGGAGCGAGAATACTCAGTCGGGTAATAAGATAGAAGGGAATAAGAAAGGGAGGGAGCCATGTGCGATATATAGAAAGACCCATTCGGGAGTTTGTTTGAAGAAGAAGGGAGTTTGCTATAACTGCGGGCAAGAATGGCACATGTCAACCAATTATCCCAGCCCGAAGAAGATACAAGGTTGTTTTGCCTGTGGATTGACTGATCATTTGGTTCGGAACTGTCCGAAGAGAAATACAAAGAATGAGAGTGTCAATAAGGGACCCGGTAGCGGAACCTTGGCGATTCGAGGACCTTTCGACCCAGAAGACCAACCATACCATATACATTCATTCACATCGAGGAGGTGGTGACGAGAGTAAAGATGCAATGATGCTTAGTGGTTACTCAGAGGAGGTGTTTTCTTTTATAGATCCAAGTAACGATTTCATTTAGAAATTTAATTGCGCGAGTATTATGAGTTAGATAATTGCTGTGGATTATTTTTTTTTATAGATACAAATCACATGTTAGAATTTGAGACATAAATTAATATTGTGTTGAACAAAATGAATTGATGCTACAACTTTAAAAGATTGTAGAGAATAAGAAAGCGGTGATTCCGAGGATGGTATCCTTTTAAGGAGGGGTGAATGTAATAACCCGGAATTTCGAATAATCCAAATTTTACGAATAATTTTTTTTTATTTAATTTTAATATTGACTGTTAATATTGTGCTGTGTATCGTGATACAAGTCTCAAGTAGTGGTCAATTTGTGTATTGACTGAAAAATAAGAGTAGAGTTGTGCTTAACAGCTTTAGAAACCCTAACACTAATTCAGGATAGGGATTTTGAAGAAAATATAATTTGAATAATTATATTGATATGTATGTGCTTATACTGTATAGAATTTTTGATCAATGATAGATCAGATAAGGTTTAAAATTAATAAACCATAATAAGAGATTAGAAACCCTGATCTCAGGATTAGAAACCCTAATGCGCAGTTAGAAATCCTAATTTTAAAACCGGGAATCCTAAACCCTAATTAGGAAACCCTAATCCTAATTAGTAAGCCCTAATGTGAATATTAAACTTTAATGTGATTAGAAAACCTTAATATAATTATTAAACCCTAATTATAGTTTAAAATCTTAATTTCCTATTTTCAAAACCCTAAATTGAAAATCTTGAAAACTAATGTTATAAAACCTAAGGGTTAGAACCTTAGGGTTAAACCCTAAGGGTTTAGAAAATGTCATGTATGCCATTAAAAATATAAGGAGAATGTCTAAATTACCCTTTTAGTATATTTTTGAGAGCTAACTTGCAAATCTTACCATATCAAGGAGTTGGTAACCAACTATTTTGACCAATGAGACTTAACATATCAGCAAACCAGCCCCTAAATGACAGCTACATCAGATCATTCATTGCATCAAGAGATTATATAAGATTGAGAGAGAGAGAGAGAAAGTGTACTCATTTTTGCTCATTTCTTTCCAAAGCTCTCACCAACTCTCTCTCACACAAGACCTCCGAAATTCATAAGTAAATCAGTCACATAAACACCTCTTAGAACACCTAATAGCAGATTGGAGAGCATAGATCAAGATTTGAACTTTAAGGTATAAAAGCTCTAACCTATTTTTGATCTTTCATGTTAAGAAAAATTTTGTGTTTATGTGTTTAGAATCTTGCTAATGGATGTTTTATGAAGATGTATGATGATCTATCATGGATCCATAGCATTAAAGTGCTTTAAAATTGAGTTTTTCAAAAGTTGTCCAAGAACATTTTTGTGGTCTGACAAGCTAATGTCAGGAGCCACAGATTCTTCTATGTTTATTATTTTTGTTGTTTTAAGCTTTGTATGTGTAGTTTGACATGAGTACTTTATTCTGGAACTGGAATCGTAGTCATTGGATATCCAAATTTCGAGTTATAATCGGTCAAAGTCGGTTGATCGACCATGACTGAGTAGAATTCTGGGTAACCCAGAAAGTATAAAACCGAGTCTGACAACATTTTTAAGCTTCTTAATCTGTCAGGTTTTATGTTTTTTTGATGATGTTGTGATATCTAGTTTGTATCTTGTTGACTGGACTATAGATTAATGCTTTTATAACATTCAAATAGTAAACAGAATCGATGTAGCAAGTGGTCAAAGTAGGCCACTCGCGATGATTTCGCGTTTCTGGGAAAAACCCAGAAACGGATGAACACACTTTCTGACATCCTTTGACCGAGATAAATCTGGCACATGTGATATTGTTGAACTGAGATAAAGATATGTAGTTGTTCCTTGGCATATGTACTAGAAGTATGAACCAAGAACCCACCTGTTTGATGACCAGAACATGTATATAATCGAGCTACAAGATGACCAGTAGAACTATCTGGGTTTCTGGAAAACCCAGAAATGTTCTGACAGCGACTTAGAAGGCTCGGATCTTGCATCTGAGTTATGTTATGACTTTGTTGATGGTTGATTCTTGTAGTGTTACATAAACACTACAAGATCATGGTTAGAGATTGCCCAGAAACATTTTGGATTGAGAATTATTGACGGTCAAAGTTTACCCCTTGAAACTTGTCTGACAGTGTTCTTGAGGCTTAAGAACACCTAAGACGATAGAAAGTGTCGCTAAAGGGCTACATCGACGGTTTAATTATTTTTATTTTCTATTTTTTTTGAAAAATTAATTAAAAATAGAAATAAATTCTAAAAATTATTAAAAAAAATGGTTTTAAAAATTATTTTAAACTATGAAAAATAATTTTTGACTCTTTGGGATATTTTTCATTAATATTTATAATTATTTGAGTATTAATGATATTTAATTTATTTAATTAGTGTATTAAATAAATTAGAGAAAATGATTTAATATTATGAAAAATCATTTTAAATAAGAATAAAGTATTTAAAAATATTTTGAGTTATAAAATGTAACTTTTAATATTTTTAGAGAATTTTCATTAATAAATTAATATTAATGATATTAGATTTATTTAATTATTATATTAAATAAATAAGTTAAAAATGATTTTATTGATTTAAAAATCATTTTAAATGAGAATAAAGTGTTAGAAAAATATTTTAATTATAAAATATAATTTTCAATATTTTTGGAGAATTCTCATTAATAAATTTATATTAATGATATTAGATTTATTTAATTATTATATTAAATAAATGAATTAAAAATGATTTTAATGATTTAAAAATCATTTAAAAATGAGAAAATAATTTAAAAATATTTTAAGTTATAATTAATGACTTTTAATATTTTGATAAGAATTTAATTAATATTTAAATATTAATGATGATGATTTAAAAATGATTTTAATTATTTTAAAAATCATTTAAGTAGAATATTGATGATTTAAAATATTTTAAGTTATTAATAATAACTTTAATATTTTGATAAGTATGTCATTAATATTTTTATATTATTAAATATTAATGATGATAAGATTATTTGATAATTAAATCATTTAAAAATGATTTTAGTGTTTAAAAAATTATTATAAATTATAATAACTGTTTATAATTTATTAAAACTTCCGAAAAATATTGTAAATGATAATTGACTTATCTAAAGTAATATTGAATCTTAGAGACCAAGTTTAATTGATAATCAATGTGTTAATTATCGGATAGGGTGACCAGAACACCGAGAATAGATCGAAGTCCAACTAGACCGAACTAGTTAGACCTGATAAGTGTTTATATAGGTTATAAACACTGATGTCGCTATGTGGTAATGTGTCTAGAAGAAAGATTGAATGTGAATTACAGTGTTACGTGTTATAAAATATTATGCTAATTATGAGACCGATATTATTGGTTATAGGTCTTTCGAACGAAGATAAGTTTATTATGTAGCTGTAATCAACGCGGAAGGCAAGTTTTCTTAACTCAACTTTGAGTTAATATTGTTTAATTAATATGGCGGTTAATTATTATTAATTAGACCACGTCCAAGAATTTATTGTTGATTATTCACAGTTAGTGCATATTTATTAATTCAAATTGAATCAATGATTCTGAAAACATATTTAGAAAATAATTATTATTGGATATTCGTAGAATTTATTAATGATTGTAAATAGTACATATAATTCTTGTCTATTATAGAATTGTGTTGAGAAGTGTCTTCGCCAATTATTCTGGCTGGACGAACAATTGTTAGAACTTGATAGGTTCGAGAAGAGAATTCGATTAATATTGACATATCGATGCCAATTATTTCGGCTAGATCAAGAAAGTGATTAGATATTGAAATCATAGTATTTCGTTGTTGAATCAAATTTTGATTCTGAGACTGAGAAGAACAACCTTTTATATAAAGGGAACATTTTATTGGTCGTAAATTCGACCATTGTGCGCGTGTAAGTATTATGCATAATATAGGGTACAAGGAGTTGGCCGGCTCTAAGTACTTGCAGAGGGGTATGATTTAATCTTTATGGTTATCTGAGACACCTGGGTATATCAAAGTCAAATCTTTGATAGTTACTTGAGAAGAGAAGTTCAAGATCCAATGGATCACTCAGCATAAATCTGGAAAATATTTCACTTTGTTATTGTGTAGAATTGATTCTTGATTATTCATTAGAATATCGTAGAAATTTTGAAAGCGTTATACTCTTTCATTATTAGATTATTGTGTTGCATAGAATGTGAGAAGACTTGTTAATTATTAAAGCTTTGCTCAGCTATTTCAAAGTTCCCCGAACTTTGGTTTCATTCTATCAAAATAGATAGTCTATTATTCTTGATTTTTATACATTCATTGTATATCTTAACTTGCGGGGCAAATTTGTTGCTCACCCTTTCTAAATAAAATATTTCAGCTAGGGATGAAGTGGCTGGAGGTGCTATGAAGGACAAGGGCAAAAGCATTGTAATAAATTAGTTATGAATAGCATTATTATTATGTTATGTTTATAAACCCTTTTTGTATATCTAAAGGGTATGTTTGTAATGTTAAGGTTAGAGAACCTAGGACTAATGTATTAACAATCTCTGTTAATGACTTATGTATTACTATTTCTATATGAATGGGTAGTTAGATGATAATTATATTATGGATCGTGAACACTAAACTCGGGGGTCAGGTAACCCGGATTTAGGGGTATCACATTGCATCTATGCCTTGAGAAACCTTGGGAAGACCCGTAATGAAATCCATGGTAATGTGTTCCCACTTCTATTTCAGAATATCAAGTGGTTGCAATGGACCTTTTGGCACTTGATGCTCCGCCTTTACAAGTTGACAAGTTAAACACCTCGAGATAAACTCCGCGATCTCTCTCTTCATATTGTTCCACCAAAATGTATGTCGAAGATCATGATACATTTTGGTACTCCCAAGATGGATTGTAAACGATGTGTTGTGTGCCTCCATCATGATTCTATGCTTCAAGTTAGAATTGTTAGGAATACAAAGTCTGGAGTTGACTCGAAGTATTCCTTCTTCCTCGATTCTTGCTTTTGGAATAACACCTTCTTGTACTTTCTTCTTCATACGCATCAGCTCTGGGTCTATGGCTTGAGCAGCTTTAACTTTATCGATTAAAGTCGGTTCTACTCGTATGTTTGATATCATCACATGGGTACTTAGAGCCTTTAACTCTATCCCCATCCTTTGTAAGTCGTACAAAATGGTTCTTTGTGTTAACAACATCACACTCATACCCGCATACGATCTTCTACTTAATGCGTCAGCTACCATGTTTGCTTTTCCAAGATGATATTGAATGGTATGGTCATAATCTTTCAACAGCTCGAGCCAACGTCGTTGCCGCATGTTGAGTTCCTTTTGGGTGAAGAAATATTTGAGGCTTTTATGATCCGTATAAATCTCCACTTTCACCCCATACAGGTAGTGTCTCCAGATTTTCAATGCGAAAACAACTGCTGCCAACTCAAGATCATGAGTAGGATAATTCCTCTTATATTCTTTGAGTTATCGCGAGGCATAGGCTATGATTTTCTCATGTTGCATGAGAACACATCCTAACACTTTGCCTGAAGCATCGCTGTAGATAACAAATCCATCCGAACCAGATGGTATTGTCAGAACAGGTGCCGAAATGAGTCTCCTCTTGAGCTCTTGGAAAATCCTCTCGCATTCCTCGCTCTATACGAATTTTATATCTTTCCGAGTCAGCAGAGTTAACTGAGTAGCGATTCGAGAAAATCCTTCCACGAATCTCCGATAATAACCAGCTAAGCCCAGAAAGCTACGTACTTCGGTCTCGACTTCGGTTGCTCCCAACTTTGTATTGCTTCAATCTTCGTCGGGTCAATAGATACTCCATGTTTTGACACCACGTGCCCAAGGAATGCTACTTCCTCAAGCTAGAATTCTCATTTCTTTAGCTTGGCATATAACTTGTTATCAAGAAGCCTTTAAAGTACCAGCTTTAAATGGTGCTCATGATCTTCATGGCTTTTGGAATAGATGAGGATGTCATCAATAAAGACAACAACGAACTGATCCAAATATTCCTTGAACACACAGTTCATCATATCCATGAAAGTAGCAGGAGCATTAGTCAATCCAAAAGACATGACTAAGAATTCATAATGCCCGTACCGAGTTCTAAAGGCAGTCTTCGGAATATCCTTAGTTTTAATCTTCAGCTGATGATATCCAGAACGAAGATCGATCTTTGAAAAGAATTGTGCTCCTTGCAACTGGTCGAACAGATCATCAATGCGAGGTAGCAGATACCTATTCTTGACGGTGACATGGTTTAATTCCTGGTAGTCAATATAAAGTCGCATACTCCTGTCTTTCTTCTTTACAAATAAAACAGGAGCACTCCAAGGAGATGTACTAGGACGAATGAAATCGATGTCTAACAACTCCTGTAGTTTGACCTTTAACTCCTGATGTTCAATAGGAGCCATTCGATATGGGGTTTTAGAAATGGGTTTTGTACCAGGTTCAAGGTCAATAAAGAATTTAACTTCACATTCTGGGTGTAGACTGGGAAGTTCTTCAGGAAATACGTCAGGAAATTGACTAACAACAGAAATATTATTCAAATCTGACGTGTTTTTGTTTAAATCCATAACATGGGCTAAGAAAGCTTGACATCCATTTTTTAATAAACGAATGACTTCATGGCTTGATATGATAGTGATTGATTTTAGTGGTTTGATTGCTTGAATTCGCATAACAGGTTGATTAGGAATATGAAAACTAACAACCTTACGAAAACAATCAATTTTGGCATGATGAGTAGTTAACCAATCAATCCCTAAAATCACATCAAATGCAAGTATCTTTAAAGAGATAAGATCAACTGGTAATGTGTTGGTGCTAACTTGGATCAAACAAGATTTATAAATAGTGGATGTAATGAAAGTTTCTCCTAATGGAGTCTCAACAGATAAGTCAAAGTCTAATTTCTCCGGAGTCATGTTCAAACGTTGAGCACAAAAAGGAGAGATAAAAGAATGGGTAGAACCGGTATCTAATAAGGTATAAACTTCATAAGAGTTTATAATTAGCTTACCCGTGATCACCTCGTTTGGGTTCCTCGCATTTTGGCCAGTCACGACAAACGCTCTTCTAGGAACCATCAACTTTGACTTGTACGGGACAGCCTTTGGAGTCACCATTTCCACTGGACTTGGTTTCGCTATAGGACAATCTCGAGCTATATTACCTTTCTTTCTACAGTTATAACACACCTTGAATTATTGTGGGCAGTTTGCGCTGATGTGTCCCTCTTTCTCGCATTTATAACATACAACCGGTGGTCGTTCTCCTCCCCCAGGAACAGTTAATGCTGGTGCTTACGTCTTCACATTGTTATTGTTGTACCTTCTCTTTTTGAAGTCTCCCCCCGACTTGCTTCTTTTACTATCATGGCCCCGATTACCACCAGAGTGGTTACCGCTTTTGTCCAAATATTTTCCTCCCCGCTGGTTATCATTGCTCCGATGACTGTTGCCATCGGTATAACCCTGGTTGTGGTCCCTCGGTTGAACAGACTCATTATCTCGCTCTAATAATTAAGCCCTATTCACAACATCTGAATATAAAGAAAATTTGTGAGAATTAAGATATTGACGAATTTCTGGTTTTAGACCTCTCAGAAATATCCGCGTCATACGTTCCTCATTCTCTACCAAATGAGGTGCAAACCTGGATAACTCCGCGAACTTAGCCTTGTACTGGGACACAGTCATGTTGTTCTGTTCCATTGTAATAAAATCTACCTCCTTCATATGACGAATACTTTCAGGAAAGTAATTGTCATTAAACAGATTCAAACGCGTTTCCCAAGCGTATAGTGAAAAGGGTGGATGGGTACGCTTCATGATTCCCACGATGAATCGCCTCACCACGGAACATAAAGGTGGCGAATGGAACCTTCTGTTCCTCCGTGCATCCCAAGATATCAAATATCTTGGTAATTTGCTTAACCCACGTTTTTTCCTTAATCGAATCCGGCTTTCTCAAAAATGTTGGTGGTCCCAACTCTTTGAACTGCTTGGTTGTGACAAACCGCGCGTTGCTATTATTTCCACGCGTATTTTGTACACGAGTCTCCCTTGTCTAATTTTGCATAAACTGCAAAAAAGCTTCTAAACATCCCATCATTCATCATTTGATTGGTGGTGTTGTTTACAGGAGGAACGTTGTCGTCCTATTGAACTTTTTCCTGGTTGGTGATTAAAGGTGTCTCTACAGTCTCATTCACTCAATTGCGCATCTCAACATTTTCAGATGCCATTCTTAAATACTTCCACAAAACAAGGGTTAATTAAAGAAATTGACATACCACATAATACCCCTATATTCTAACCAACTAATAAATAAGCTTAGGTAGGACACACTAGCGAAGGATTTACTTGTCTCTCCCTTCCTAGTTCTATTCCTCGATCTCCGCTAGAGACCATATCCCTAAGCTCTGATACCAATCGTGATGCCCCCAAAATAGGTCCACACAACCCATTCTGAGTCGCCAAATACATGGTACTGAAAATAACTATAATAAACCAAGTTCAAGAATACTCCATAATAAACCATAGTGGAGTAAAATTCAAGAATGAAGATCAAAACATGGATACAATCAAAGATAGAAGCCATAATAGACATCTTGGACAAAGAAGATAAAATTTCATTTTTCTGTGAATAGTGTCGTATTCGTGAATAGTGCTGTATACGTGAATAGTATCGTATATGTGAATAGTAACTCCGACACGAAAAGGTAAAAATTTCACAATAAAATTCATACCAATATTTTGGTATGATGATATTGAAAGAAATAACATCATTTACGAAGAAAATAACATCCCTTACCTCAAAAGAATAATACTTCTGGCTGAAATATCGGATATAATGCTGAAGGAAACTTGCACTGTATAGCAATATTTAAGATATCTAAATACTCACAAAAATACGCTCGATATTATAGAAAGAGAAAACTTCTGATTCTGGTGTGATTTTCAATTCTAATTAAGCACCCTATTTATAGGAAAATGCCAGAACGCCATAGTTGACAAAATTACATACGGAGGTTTTCTTTTCTTTTTTCCACTGCAGCACTCCATCTTTGAAGCACACCACTTTTGAAAAAAAAAATCTCAGCATATATTTCCACAAAAAACAAGTGGGGCCCATCCTTGTTTTTAATAAAAAACATTTATTTTTAAAATTTCAATAATTCATAATAAAATAGCCCTTTTATCAGAAAAATACGAATTCTATGTCTATTCCATATAAAATTTAATTCTCTACAACTTTGTAGAAGAAAGTTTTTCCAAATTCCAAACAGAAAATCACCGAAATCCATATACGGATTATTTTTAATACCTCCATTCTAACAAAATACTGATAAAATATCTCATCATTAATTCTTTCATTTATATCCATATAAAATAAATATTTTCTTATCATATAGATCAATAATTAATTATTCACAAGTAATATTACAGAATCACAATAATGACAACCAGGTCGTTCCCAGGAAAGAGGGGGCTTTCGGATAAAGATTTCTCCTTACTGGCGAGCAATGAGGTGACCAAATCCCTTTCCTAGACAGAACTTCCTTAGACATTTCCAATAATACTATCTAATAATATTATTATAATATGAATTATTGATCTGATAATGGAAAATACTTTGTAGTGACACTAATTGAATTAACAATAATATAAAATATCAACGTAACAATTATTGAATTAATAAAATAAAATTTTTGAGCAAGAATTCATCGTAACAATTATCGAGTAGTACCTTTTACGTAAGAATCAATAATCCAAAATATTGTGTAATGTCCGTGTAACTCTTTGTGCAACCACGCAGCGTACTTGTACTTTAACCACTAGGTATTCCAACAGTGTTAACGATAACAATTACGCCGTTATTTATAAAAACTCATACTCGTCGTTTTCTTCATCCGATGGTTTTCCATTATGGGGCCTACAAATGGTTGCCCCGTCGTACGAATATTCCCCGACAACAAGAATATTCCACGACCAAACGAATATTTTTTGACAACAATGAATATTTTATAACCACTTACTTATTTTGCAAAATTTGTAAATTTTACCCATAACTAACCACATTAATCAAATCCACCCCTTACTATTTCAAAATAATTAATAGTGGAAATTCAATTATATATATAAAAAGTTGGGGTCTTACATCAGTTGTTCAAGAAGTCATGTGGTTGAGGAGATTCTTCGTGGATCTTGCAGTCGTCCTTTATACTTAGAATCCTATGATTGTTTACTGTGATAACACGATAGTCCTGGATTATACCAAGGACCCTAAGTATCATGCCATGATAAAGCACATTGACTTGAGGATGAAATTAATTAGAGAGTTCATTGCA
Organism: Panax quinquefolius; assembly: GCA_020205615.1. NCBI lineage: Eukaryota > Viridiplantae > Streptophyta > Magnoliopsida > Apiales > Araliaceae > Panax > Panax quinquefolius. Next base: position 32,590,913 of record CM035158.1, read on the forward strand.
AATAAGGAGGTGATATTGGATTACTTGCCCACTAAACTTATGGTAGCTAATCTCTTGACGAAATCGATTCCTAAAGATGCTTTTTATAGGCATGTTCATTTGTTAGGGCTTCGTAGGGTTTGATGCACTTTCTTATTTTCTTGGATATCACTTATTATTTGGCTTGTATTAGAGATATTCATTATTGTTTCGAGACATTTGACATTTATGCGAAATTTATTTGTTCCCACTTATAATTGTGTTCTTTTAGCGCATATGATAAATAGTAGTAGTTCACATAGTTATTATATATCTTGGATATTCAGACACTAAATATATGTCAAAAGGTTGATTGGCTCACTCACACGAGCAATCACCCTTGGCATTTTGAAAAGCGAGCAAGGTTGAGACAATTCATTCATTGATGCTTTGCGTAGCGAGCTATTGATGCTTTAGATAACAATCAATTGACGCTTAGTAGCTAGCAAAATGAAATATTCTGTCACAGTATTTGGCACCGTTGTTGAGGATTAGTTTGATTTTAGGACTTTCAATATCAGTTTAATTAGTTCAGTTTTAATTAAACAATTTTTCTTTTGTTTTTGTTATTTCTTGTGTTTTAGGTTCTCTAATTTAGTGTATGCAAACTCGATCTAAGAAGCCAGACTTGTTTCCTTTTGAGGACGAGATCGAACGACGGTTTTAGAGATTGAGTAAGTGGATTAGGGAGAACAGGGAGAACTTCGATAAACAGGAAGAAATAATGGCTACAAAAGACCAGAAAGCGCTGAGCGATTATGCTACTCCCAGGGTGATTGAGCTTCAGTCTAGCATTACCAGGCCTACAATTACTACAAATAGCTTTGAGATCAATCCCAGGACCATACAAATGATACAGAACTCAGTGCAGTTTAGGGGGTTAGCCAACGACGATCCGAATGAGCACTTAGTCAATTTTCTGGAAATTTGTGACACCTTCATATATAACAGGGTGTTGGATGATGCAGTCAGACTTCACTTGTTTCCGTTTACATTGTGGGACAAGGAAAAAAGTTTATTACACTCACTACCGCCAGGGTCGATTACAACATGGCACGACCTTGCTCAGAAAGTCTTGGCAAAATTTTTCCCACCGGCAAAGACTGTAAAGATGAGGAACAAGATTACTATGTTTGAGCAGCAGCATAGGGAGTCTTTGTACGAAGCTTGGGAAAGGTACAAGGAACTACTTAGGAAGTGCCCACATCATGGACTACCTAAATGGTTGTAGATGAACACATTTTACAATGGGTTTAGTGGTAACTTTCGAACGAGTATGGATGCAACTTCTGGGGGAGCTTTCATGGCTAAGAGTTATGAGGAAGTATATGATCTGATAGAGACGATGGTGGCTAATAACTAGCAGTGGCCCACAACGAGAATAACACAGCCGAAGGCAGTAGGGATGCTAGAGGTAGATGGGGTAACAGCGTTAGCAGCACAAATTTCAGCTTTATCAAAGAAGATGGATACTCTGACAGGTGCACAAACTCAGCAGGTTTCTTTTGTTTGTGAATTATGTGCTGGGGAACATCCTATAGAACAATGTGCCATTAACCCAGTAGCAGTACAATTTATGGGTAGGTACAATAGAATTCAACAGAATATGTATTAGACTGCCTACAATCCAGGGAATAGGAATCATCCAAATTTTTCATGGGGTAATAATCAAAATCAGCAGGCTCCATGACCATCTTATCCCCCGGGGTTAAAAAATTAGCATCAACAAGCAGCTCCGCATCAAGAAAAAAGATAGATTTAGAAAAGCTGTTGTTAAAATACATATCAAGCAATGAGGCGGCCATGAAAATGCAAGAGGCAGCAATGAAAACACAAGCAGTGACAATCAAAAACTTAGAAAATCAGATGGGACAACTTGCATTAGCGTTGAATAACAGGCCTCACGGGACTTTACCTAGTGACACTGAGAAAAATTTGAAGGGGAATCATGAACAGTGTCAAACAATCACTTTGAGAAGTGGAAAGCATTTTGAGGGACATAATGCAGAAAATTCAGCGAAAAAAGATGTTAAACAAAGTGAAGACAAAGTGGTTGAAGAGAAATAGGGTAAGGACAAGCAAGTGGACAAGAGTTAGACATATATTGAGCCAATTGTTTATCCTCCACCACATTCTAGTAGAGGGTGCAGAAATAGAAGTTAGATAAATAGTTTTTGAAATTTTTCAAGAAACTTCAGATCAACATTCCTTTCGTAGAAGCCCTAGAGAAAATGCCTAGTTATGCCAAATTTATGAAGGGTATTCTGTCAAGGAAGAAGAAGTTAGAGGATTATGAGACTGTGGCGTCAACGGAGGAATGCAGTGTAGTTTTGTAGAGAAAGTTGCCTCCAAAGTTGAAGGATCCGAGGAGTTTCACTATTCCTTGCACAATCGGGAACATGGCCTTCAACAAATGTTTATGTGATTTGGGGGTGAGTGTGAACCTCATGCCTTTGTCCGTCTATACTTAGTTGGGTTTACCAGCTCTGAAGTCCACAAACCTATCACTTTAGTTAGTAGACAGATCAGTGACTTATCCGAGAGGGATTGTTGAAGACATCTCAGTTAAAGTGGATAAGTTTATTTTTCTGGCAGATTTTATAATTTTGGATTATAAAGAGGACAAAAATATCCCAATCATCTTAGGGAGGCCATTCTTGGCTACTAGGAGAACTCTAATTAACGTTCAAAAAGGGGAATTAACCATGAGGGTTTAAGACCAAGAAGTAAAATTCAATGTGTTTAAAGCCATGAGGTTCCCTACAGATGAGGAAGAGTGTTTCCAATTGGATGTGATCGACAAATTGTTAAATGAAGACTTGGTGAAAGGTTTGGACAGGGATCCGTTGGAAAATACTCTACTGGGAGATGAGGATTTGGATGATCTAGAATTCGTGGACTACTTGCATATGCTGGATTCTTTGCCTAGAGTAAACATATTTAAGGTAACATTCGAGTCACTACACATGGAAGAATAAGCTTTAGCATTGATGAAACCTTTATTGGAGGAGCCACCTACTCTTTAGCTTAAACCTCTTCCTAAACACCTCAGGTATGCTTATTTGGGTAATTCAAATACTTTACCTGTTATTATTTCATCTGTGCTTAACGAATTGTAGGAAAGTAAGTTGCTGAGGGTGCTTAGAGAGTATAAGTCTGCAATAGGATGGACGATCGTTGATATCAAAGGGATAATCCCTTCTTTCTGCATGCATAAGATTCTGTTGGAAGAGGATTCAAAGCCAATAGTTGGACAGTAGATACAATTAAATGTAATCATGAAAGAGGTGGTAAAGAAGGAAATATTGAAGTGGTTGGATGCTAGGATAATTTACCCAATTTCAGACAGTACATGGGTAAGTCCAGTTAAATGTGTTTCAAAAAAGGTAAAATTACAGTAGTGACGAACGACAACAATGAACAAATTTCGACGAGGATGGTGATCGGATGGAGGGTTTGTATGGACTACAAAAAGCTCAATAAGGTAACCTAGAAGGACCACTTTCCTCTACCCTTTATCGATCAAATGTTGGACTGGTTAGCTGGGCATGAATACTACTATTTGATGGACGGATATTCGGGGTACAACCAGATAGTCATAGCTCCTGAGGACCAGGAAAAGACCACTTTCACGTGCCCATATGACACCTTTGCATTCAGGAGGATGTCCTTTGGTTTGTGTAACGCACCGGCAACTTTCCAAAGATGTATGATGGAAAGGATGTCTTTTTGGACATGGTGGAAAGGAATGTGGAAGTTTTCATGGATGACTTCTCAGTCTATGGAAATACTTTTGATATATGTCTTGAAAACCTGGTCATGGTTCTAAAACGATGTGTGGAAACAAACTTGGTGCTGAATTGGGAGAAGTGACACTTTATGGTTTAAGAAGGAATTATCTTGGGACACAAAGTATCTATGAAGGGGTTGAAAGTTGACTGGGTAAATCTAGAAATAATAGAAAATCTTCCACCGCCGACATCAGTTAAAGGAATCCGCAGTTTTCTTGGACATGCCGGATTCTACCATAGATTCATTAAAGATTTCTCTAAGATTGCCAAACCTTTATGCAGTCTATTAGATAAAGATGCAGTTTTTAGTTTTGATGAAAAGTGAAAGTCAGCGTTTGAGCAGTTGAAGAAGAAATTGACTACAACTCTCGTGATCATAGCATCGGATTGGACAATGCCTTTTGAGTTAATGTGAGATGCTAGCGACTACGCGATAGGGGCTGTATTGGGTCAACGCTGAGAAAAGATATTCCATGCCATATACTACGCAAGTAAAACCCTCACGGATGCCTAATTAAACTATATAACCACTGAGAAAGAATTACTTTCAATAGTATACGCCTCTGACAAATTCAGAGCTTATTTGATAGGAACAAAGGTGGTGGTATACACGGATCACTTGGCTAATCGTTATCTGATTTCAAAGAAGGATGTTAAGCCTAGAATTATCAGATGGATTCTATTCCTTTAGGAATTTAACTTTGAAATAAAAGATAGGAAGGGGACAGAAAATCAAGTGACGGATTATCTTTCAAGATTGGAAAATCTGGATAAGGACGGGGCAAATAAGTGCTTAATCAACAAGTCGTTTCTGGATGAGCAACTATTTGGAGTAAACTCTGAATTTCCATAGTATGCGAATTTTGATAATTACTTGGTGAGCAAAATCATTCCCCCTGATCTGACACACCAGCAAAAAAAGAAATTCCTACATGACGTCAAGTGATATATGTGGGACGAGCCTTATCAATTCCGATAGTGTGCAGACAAAATGATTCGTAGATGTGTGCCTTACAATGAAGTAAAGAATATCTTACACGAATGCCATTCATCTGCGTATGGGGGACACTATAGGTGTGAGCAGACAATGGCCACGGTACTTTTGGCACGATTCTATTGGCCTACTGTGTTCAAAGATGCCCACCAGTTTGTGAAAAACTGTGATAGATGCCAAAGGGTGGGCAATATCTTGAAAAGGAATGAGATTCTGCTCAACACCATCATAGAAGTCGAGGTTTTTGATGTATGGGGGATGGAATTCATGGGACCATTTCTGCCTTCATTCAATAGCCTGTACATACTGCTAGCTGTGGATTATGTGTCAAAGTGGGTTGAAGCCGTAACATTCCCTATAAATGATGCAAGGTAGTTCTGAAATTTCTACAAAAGGATATTTTTACAAGGTTTTGCACGCCGAGAGAAATCATAAGTGATGAGGGAAGTCACTTCTGTAATAGATCCTTTACAGCTCTCTTAGCGAAGTATGGAGTCAATCATAGGGTTGCCACAACTTATCATCCCTAAACTGGTGGTCAAGCGGAGGTTTCCAACCGAGAGGTGAAGTGAAATTTAGAGAAGGTGGTAAATTCGAGCAGGAAAGATTGGTCTTTAAAGTTAGATGATGCGATATGGGCTTATAGGATAGCATACAAGACACCAAATTAGAAGCCTTTGTATCAGTTGGTCTACGGGAGAGCGTGTCACCTCCCAGTGGAACTTCAACGCAAGGCGTATTGGGCCATTCAAAAACTTAACTTTGATCAAACAGCTGCAGGAGGGAAGAGATTACTCCAATTGAATGAACTCGACGAATTCTGAGTGCAAGCCTATAAGAACTCAAAATTATACAAAGAAAAGGTTAAGAAGTGGCACCGGGACACTCTGTATTACTGTTTAACTCAGGACTAAGATTGTTTCCTAGAAAGCTCAAATCCCGATGGTCGGGGCCATTTAAGATCAAGACTGTTTTCCCACATGGTGCCGTTGAACTGTACAACAGAAATCAACTCGAGACATTTAAAGTCAACGGTCAGCGATTAAAGCATTACTGGGGTGGAGACATCGAGAATGAAGCCATTGCAATCACACTTGCCGATGCACCATGAACCAAGAGCCACTGTCGTTCTGACGACGTTAAAACAAGAACTACTTAGGAGGCAACCCAAGCTCTAAACCTTTTCTCTGTTATCTGTTCAATAATTTTAGTTCATATCATAGACTAGATCATTAATTTTTAATAAAATATAGTAATAATGACTTAATTGTGGTTTATCTATAGGGAATCAAGGAAAAAGTAGACCAACTCAGACACTGCCTCCATCGCGGGGCGCGCTTCTTCATCAGTTAGACACTACCATACCAGCGCGGGCCGCGCCACCTTAAGTGAAGACATAGCGTGGGGCGCGCCATGCTGAGTTTAATTTCTAAGCGCCTAGTCTTGGCGCGCACAAAGTTACTTCATTATCTGTTGCCATGGGTACGCCATCTGGCCTTACTCTCTGCCTAAGTAGCTCAGGGTGCGCCACCTTCCATGAAGACACAATGCGAGGTGCACAGTTGGTTAATTTTAGTTTTTAAAACTAAGTTGTCGTTTCCCTTTCCCATGCTAAACCCACATATACCACTCCTTCCTGAATTCATGCCCAATTTAAAGTATCCCATTCACCCACAACCACTATAACTCCCCTATACACATTTCTATCATATTCCTCCGCTATTCATCTTCCATATCTACTTCTACTTCCTTCTCTCCTCCATACACCCTCTACTTGCAGATTCCAAACCTCTTACACTTCCCATCCCTATCAACTCTTATTTTCCTCATCCATTCTAAACCCTTTTTGCTATTACACTCTCTACATCCTCTCAACTGGACCTCTACGATTACATAGTGTTCTCTATTGGGCGAGAAAGTTACGAGCATTAAGAGGAGTCTTGTTTGGAAGTCGATTAGCGAAAATAAGGTAACTCCATTAAAATACTTTGAGAGCAAAGCCTATATTTTATTATTCTATTGCTTTTATTGTGGATTCCTTGAGATACTACTGCCTGATGATTGTATTAAAGGGTAATTTCTTTGGGGATAATTGCTTTGTTTTGAATTAAGTTTGGGGGAAACACAAAGACGCCCACCAACTGTTTGATATATTGCCTCAACCAAATTTTTGCCCTCTATTACACTCAACACACAATGTTTTCTCACAAAAGATCGCGTGCCTCCACTTTTACTACTCAAGCCCAATTCGATAACACCAAATTCATGAGTGAGGCCGCTAAAATAAGGTTTAAAACGATCATTGATAAAAAGACATTGGTATTAGGAAGGGGGTTGAAGCTGGATGCAAATCTTGATGGTGACATGGCACTATTGATTGTGGAACGCAACTAGTTTCAAGTGGTGGAGCAGCCATAACCCGCGGTGATCAACATTGTAAAGGAATTCTATGCTAATGCTATTGAGCATATTGGTCACATGGTTATGGTAAGAGGTAAACCGGTGTCATTCCATGCCAATGCCATAAACGAGTACTTTGGGCTGGAAACCCTGATGGATGCACGATATGAGGACCGTTTGCCTAATTTGGATGAACTAATTGTGAGATTGTTTAAGCCAGGAACATAGTGGGTTACTCGAGCTAGAAATAATAAAAAAAATAAGCTTTCCCCACTCTACCTTAAGTTGTTATAGAAAAGCTTGGTACACTTTCATATGTTTCCGGTTGATGCCCACACGCCATCAGAACGATATGACTAAGGAGCGGGCACAGTTGTTGTATGGCATTGTTCACCACCACTTTCGGGCAAACAATGTAGTTATGTTCTACAACGTGGATGTGGGTGTCGACGTCGGGATTTTTAGTTGTTCCTTTTCGTTACTTGTTCTTTGGTGTTCTCATTGTTTGGTGAGATTTGTTTGAAAAAAATAAGTAAAAAAGGTACTACATGTATAATGTCGATGATGGACTGTTAAGAGTCGCCAATTGGTGTTTTTAACTGGTTGCACCAACACAACCGTAAAGGTTTGCACATCGACCCAGTGTTTTTTACACTGCTAAATGGGTCTGTGAAACTGAGATTTATTATGGGTCTGGGGGCTTGATTATGCGGAGGGAAGGTGTTAGGCACCCCCCGACATCCGTGTTACCACGGTGACCGCCACTTTCCAAAGAAACTGTTATATGAATGTGTGTTTGTGGATCAATGTGCAATTATTTAAAAATAGTGCGAGGCCTCGTTCGCACCTATATACACAGGGTTTGAATTTATAGAAAAATTAAGTTTTAGCAAGATATAGCAATGAAGTTTTATAAAAAGAGATTTTTCAAACCCTGTGCTCAATAGGAATTGAGACCTTTTTATACTTCCATTTTATTGTTAAATGTTTGGCTTGTTTGCTTTTATTTTCGAGATGCGAGGCATCTTCGAGAAAATAATATACAACAGTGCCGAACTCCTCATGGGCATGATAGCCATCTAAGGAAATTCATACACTGTAAATAATGTATAAATTTAACTACAATTTGAAAAGGGTCCATCATGGGAACCAAATCTAGATTCAGTAGACTGAATCTGTGATCACATGATTCCTAGGCTCACATGGTATCGCAATTTATATGAAAAGCAGTAAGAAATTATATATATATATATATATGTATATATATATATTTGTGTGTGTGTGTGTGTGTGTGTGCATGATCAACCACCACGAAGAAACTCCATGGAGGATCGAAAAAGTAAATAAAGTAATAAATGCGATCAACCGCCATTTAAGTAAAACCCCAAGCGGAATTTGAATGTAAATAAAAGCGGTAAAAAGGCCTCAAGTAAACTCCGTGCCCTGTGAAATATAAATATATATGTATATATATATATATATATATATATATATATAAAAGCGAACGCACTAGGATGTAAAATCCAGGCTCATCGGATATGTCCGACAACAATTATATATATAAGCATATATATATATATATATAAAATCAATAAACGCTACGGATGTAAAATCCGAGATTATCGATATGTAAAATAATGATTATATATATATATATATATATATATATATATATATATATATATATATATATATATAAAAAGCAAGTAAACGCTCCAGACATAAGTCTAGGCTCAATCGAGGCATAACTCGATAATGTTAGTCCATATATAAAATATACATAGATAAGTATATATATACAGACAAAAATGAAAACCACAGACCGAAGTCCGGGCATACGCACACAACACGACTCTCAATGGGTAGAATAGTGTGTGTAAAGATGAAAAGAAAGGCTTTATAGAGTATGAGAAGGCTTACAGTGGGTTGCTAATGCAGGCTTCTATAACTCTAGATGGATAAACACTCAGCTCCCGCCGATAAAATGTATAGCTATATGTAAGCTAACAGGTGTTTAAAAAGAGCAAGCACTTAATATAAGGTGTGTACAGAGCAAATTGGACAGGGCTTACTCACCTTCTCTCCTTTTTTTAAATGGCTACCCCAAGCCCTCTATTTATAGAGGGGGAGCCATGGCTCTCTGCCCACTCATGGTCCCATTGTCTCTAAATACGTGCTTGGCTGGTGCCTTTGTGATGTCTGCTCGAACTTGCAGAACTTCAATCCGAGCATCCGAACGAGGTATATAAGACCTTCTTCAGACTGTTTGTGTCGAGAGTGGCGCAATGACATTGGATTAGAGGTTGTAAGAAGTCAGGAAGAGGGGACCATGCCCATGATCTTCAAGCTTCAAATTTTATCCGGTGTGCTGCCACGCACACTAGTCACTCGGGATTGGAACTCCCTGGTTCTTGAAGGACATTGTTGTATGTATGTATGTATGAAATGTTGAGACGACGTGCAAATGTTTGAGGTAGCAAGATGACGTTTGACTCCTCATCGGGGTTATCGCCGATTTGAGTTGAAAGCAGACGTTTCTCAGGGTTATATCTGAGATTGGACTGCTGCAAGTGTTTGAATGCCACAATGTCATCTACGAGGGTGCCTGTCTGCCCGATGTTAGCTCAAAGTCTGCGGTATGAGTGCCTTGGCAGGAGGTCTGAGATTGAAGCTGATTACATTTGAAACAAGCATTTCTGGGGTTATTACCGGAACTGCAACAACATTCCTTGGGGTTATTGCCAAGGATAAAACTCTGCGTTATCTCCGAGGTTGGAAATGATGTTTCTGGTGTGTGTTCCGGAGTTAGAAATGATACCCCCGGTGTGTTTTCCGGGGTTGAGAATGAACCTCCGACAGTATCCGGACTGGATTGTGAGCTGTCTTCCAGGGTTATCTCTAAAAGACAATTCTGCCCTCCTGCAATGTTTGGAATTGGTGTGCAAAAAATTTTGAGTGTCTACAGTAGGCATGTGTATTCAGGAGTCAATCAACTGATTGCTACGTGGTAGTACCATGGGGGGCCTTCTCTATGGTTTTCTCATCTCTGATTTGTGTCGTAAAGCTGGAGTGTAATGGCATTCCTCTGAACCAATTCAACAACCAATGGCACTCATCGAGCATGCTACCATTGATAAATATAAAGCATGGGATGAGGCACAATCACACCCAAGAGGAGAAGGATATATCATGAGACGACCACCCTCACCCTCGGTCGCGGCTGATCTGATGGAAGAACAACCTGAGCCTGCTACCTCTTCACAAGTTCCACGGAATGAATTCTTATGGCTGGCTCAGCGTCATGATATGATGCTTTAGTACAATGTCAATGCTTTCAATACTCTTGCTGATGCTTTTTCTCGTTGTAATCCAAATGACGGTCTGGTGTACATGCCTGTTCCTCCTATTCTTCCAGCATACCCTCCTTCAGATGATGATGACAAGAAGTGACTCGTCTTTCAGGGAAGTCCTCACGCTTTTATTTTCTTTCTATTGTCGTAATGGGGACATTACTTATGTTAAGTTTGGGGGGCTTTTGCTTGGTTGATTAATTTTGATTTTGATTACATATTCATGTTAGTTTTTAGTTTTTGATAAAGTGTTAATGATTGTTTTGTTGCAGTTTTGTTGGTGATAGCGTTTAGTATGATGCATATATACATATATCTAAAAACAAATTGTGAAAAATCCCAAAAATATTAGTTTAGTTTACTATTTATATTGCATTTAGTTTAGTGTTGGCATATTTCCAGCTGTTAAAGAGTTACAATCTATTTTGGCCAATGATGAGTTTGAATTGTGTAGACAAGTATGGTATTGATTATTAAAGAATGTGATATAATTTCTTGACATAAGTTAGATCTTTATATGTTTGAAACTGATATAATCAGATTAGCACCTTAGAAACAATCTTGTTGACTGATTGAGTTTAAATTGATAAATAATGGAATTCTAAAGGATAATGCTAGTAGGAATGAAAGGAAAACATGAATAGGTAGTGATGACTAAGATTATGCAAGACCCTAAGTTTAGGGGGAAAATTTGGGATATATAAGTTAAAATAATAATAATAATAATAAATAAATAAGAATAAACATCGTGGCTATTCTAGTTTTGTGGCCTTTGTTACTTGAGTAAGTAAGCCCGAGGGGATGTCTTTACACCTAGCGCCCTAAGGCCTTAATGGTTTGGGAGTCATTGGTTGAAAGCTCGTTAAGGTAGCATTGAAAAGCCTAAGGGAATAATACATTGCACAACTATGAGTATAAAAAAAAGTAAATAAAGACGAGAAAAGAGCAAAAAGCCCCCGTAAGTGAAAAATAAAGCATAAGTAACCCGTCTTGACCCTTGAATCTGGTAACTATTTGATTTTAGTTGGATCTTACTTGTTTTTGGATTTCTGGAGTACACTGTATGATTCTTTCAAAGAGGTCTATTATGTGTTGTATTTAGCTCTATATAAGTTATCATGGTTGTTGAGCACACACACACTATATCAGTAATAACAGTTTAAGATTTGATGATTGATTGAGAAGTTATTGATTAGTCTTGATATAATATACTATCGTGTTTTCTTGATTTATTTGAGGCCTTGTGATTAGACTGTGTTCTGTCTTACTACTGGATTCGTAGGCATAGTAGATGTATTTGCATTACATATCATTTTGCTTGAGGACAAACAATGTTTCTAGTTTGGGGGAATTTGATGAGTAGGTTTTTAACCTATGATTTGATCTCATCTAGCTTGATATATTGTTAGTTTTATAGATTTTTCATGTTACTTTTGATGGATTTTGTTATTTGTGCAGGAGAATAGGTTGGTGATGGTTAAGAACTAACATTGGAAGAAATTGTAAGGATTTCTATCATTCTGCTCACACGGCATAGGGCGCGCCAGGTTGTATAGGTCACAGCGTGGGGCACACTGAACGAGGAGGACAAACTGATGGGACGGTGTGGGGTGCACAAAAGAATGAAAGGACCCGGCGCAGGGCGCGCCGATCGGATGGGTCAACTGTAAAGATTTTGTTCTTTATATATGGAAGTTGAGTTTTAAATGGACTGATGATTTCCTTATGTAATAGAGTTAAGTTAGGAGTTTAAAGAGGAAGTTATTTCTTAGTATTAGGGATTCTTGGGACTAATAACTTGATGAGTACAAAAAGGAGTTTAGTTTTAATTTAAATTCTAGAGAGACTTGGATTTGATAACTTTGTCATGGATTGTGATTGTATTTGGGTCAGCTATTAAAATAACTTATGTCAATTAGAAGAAAAGGAATCTATCCAGACAATCAATTACACTTTTGGGAGCCCTAATTGAGAGAAGAACAGTGGATGAGCAAAACAAGGAAGGAGATTCACGAAGATTGCAAAATTAAAGGCCAAGAAGGGTGGTGTATTACTATTCTTCTTTTTAAATTCAGTTTTTGTAATTGGGATGATGATTTCTTTACTTTATTCAGTTTTCAATTCATTGATTATGAACTAAATTACTTTTTAGGCTTGCAATGGATCTTTAGTGTTGAACAATAGTTGTCATGCCTTAATTTTAGTTTAATAATGCTATCAATTCAGTTTATCTATTATGATTTATACTTAATTTATGAATTGCTTGATCACCAATTTTATGTGAATTTGTATGGATTCGAGAGATGATGTATGAATCTAGACCTAATCACAATAGCATGTGTTCTTGAATTCTATGTTTTAATTGAATCTTGATGAATGTTTAGGATAGAGATATACCTAACATCACATGTAATCCTTGAAGAACTTGGAATTTAAACCTTATTTGATTTTAATTCACATAGAGATATAGTGAATTAGTTAATTAGGGTGTTTGGCTTAATTCTATAAAATTATGGATTTAAGTTAATATGGTGTTAATGCATTGAGCGATGGCTAATTCTACTTGAGTGTTCTTGATTAATAAACTGATATAGTAAATTAAACTGGAAAAGGTGTGATAATCGGAATGAAACTTAAAGTGAAATTGTAAGCCTAATTCTCCATTATCTACTTGAAATTAAGGTTAATAATTTGTGTTCATTGATTTGGAATTTTAGTTTACTAGTTTTTATTAATTTTAATCATTAATTTGAATAGTTTAATAAAATTAAAATAATATAAAAATGTTAATTGATAGATTAAATTTCATACTAGTCTCTGTGGGAACGATACTCTATTCATCATTAAATTACTTGTTGACCACATATACCTGCGTGATTGTGCATAATAAGATTTTACCCAACACCTTGGCATGCGTCAAGATGAGGTTAGTTTGAATTAATCGAATATAATATTTCCCACCATCTTTATTAACCTGTATTGATAGCTAGATACGAAGTTTCAAGTTTGGAGCTTGGGAAAACGAGCAATCTAGAAATGCGAGTTAGGCGCTTATGAAAGCGCCTAAACTAAGATTTGTACAGCATCACTATAGGACATATGCTCATGTAGATGAGATTGTCTGCCATGAAATGGTAACTGGATGAGAAATTATAAATATGTCACTTTGATAAGCGAGCTATTTGAAATATTCAAGTTAAGCACTCTTGGAGTGACTAGATTGAGGTCTGCACAACAAGGCTATATAATAGTATGTTGTGAGAGGGTTACATATGCTTAACGACCATATAAAGGAGGTTAGAGAATGAATCTATGTTTCCTCATTATGTGAGTTCTATAGGATAAGATTTTTATTCCTATATCAAGTGCTCTTTGTGATCTTTGACTATACTGCAAAAACATAGATTAGTGTTGCTACTTTGGTTTCGATTTCTAAGGTCAGGATTGATGAGACTCATTGAACCAATTCTGGGAAAACATTTATTTCATATCCGAGTAGTATTAGGGTGAAGTGAAGATAATTTGATTTCACCTCGTTCTACAATTATTATCGACAACTATAACGCTTCAATAGCGATATAGTAATAAAAGAGATACAAAATGAAATTGGGTCCAAACGTGGTTAAGTATAGCTCTTTGAGGGATTAGAGATACTTAACCTAGTTAAAATTCAAATATGTCTAGGGTACTCTGAGTATATGGGTAGTAATCTCTACGTGAACTAATTGAGTTTGGCATGAGAGCTCCCGTATTGCTTTCTTTAGAAAGGGTAGATGTCTCTATGTTGGCCCTAACATGTTTGATATAGAGCTCTCGCATTACAGGTGAACTCAGCGGTCGCACGATCCGACAACTTAAGATTTACAAGTTTTGGTTTGAGCTGGTTTTGGCAGATGTGATAATTAAGTATTCTTCGCCTTCAGCGAGTGGGAGATGTGTGATTTTGGGTATCCAAATGGGGCACCCATGGAGGGTTCAACCCATTTTGGTAGTTCGTCAGATTACTCAATAGATTTTTTCAATTCCTGTTTGATTTCTTAAATAGTGTTTTGACTTATATGTTGGAGAGTTTTTAAGAAATAGTTTTAACCACTTCACCCGCATAAACCCACGTCTCTTTAATTAAGGGTTTAACAAGTTTTTTTATAATTCTAACAGAGTAATAACAAACTGCTAATACAGAGAGCTCCCAAATACTGAGTGATTTCCTAGTTGTTACGAACTGTGGATTTGAGTTTCGTTCTCAGCACAAAAGGATTTTAGTTCAGAGACGTCAATGAGTTGTGTAATACGTGGGATCACATGAGACTTTTTCTGCACCAAAGGTTAACATGCTTCAAGAAGTATGATTTTTTGTTGCCTATTTTCTTACTAGCACTTTAACACATAAGTATACGCGTTCGATTGTAATATTCAGCAAGCAAGGATATCGTTCCCACGAGGAAATAGATTAATATTTATCAATTACCAATTTTAATTCAATTAATCTTATTTTAAACAAGGAAATATTGGTTATGATATGAAAAATCTAAATTAACAAAATTAATAACTAAGATCAAAGTTCACAAGATTAACTGCAAATTTAATAGGTTAAGATTACAACTTTTCTTGGTATTTCATTTAAATCGATCTACTTCCCATTTAAATCAATTAATTAATATGAATCATTATCCATGAATGTTTTATAGTATTCATGCACTTTTTCCAAAGACACGTGAACAAATCCTCCTAAATCCGATTTTTAAGATGCAAAATTACAAGGAACACCCTAGTTAATGAACTCACTATATTCCTATATGAATCAAGTTAATTAGGGTTTTAAGCACAAATTCTTTCAATGGATACAAAGGACACACACACACACACACACACACACACATATATATATATATATATATATATATATTCCAATCCTACATGCTAATCATATTAACCCTATTCAGATTATATGAACATATGTTATTATATCTAGATCTCAATCTATACATCATCTTCCAATTTTATATAGATTATCACAGTAATTGTTGATCAAACAATTAATCAATAAATCAAGATATAACAAATAATTCAATAATAACCAACTTTCATTCAATGGGAAGATTTAATTTAAACTACATATCAAGTTCCATTGTAATCTTAATTAGAATTTATTTCATGATAAATAAAGAAAACATCATCCAAATTAATAATCCAAACATCCCAGATAATTAAAAAGATTACAAATTAAAGAAGAGAAGAAAAAACTCTGAATTTGCTCCTAGACTCTTTCTTTGATCTTCAGCCTTCGCTATCCTCCTTCACTTTTTCCTTCATTGTCCTCTCTACAATTGACTTGATAAATTGATCGATACGTCTTTTCTGAAGTCTTCTCCTATTTGTATTGGTCCAAACCCTCACCAAGATTCCTAATTGGCTTCAAAATCCAACTCAGTAGCAGAAAAATCAACTGTGGGCGTGCATGAGCGCCTAGGCGCTCAACCTAGTTCATTTCCAACCGCCAAGGCGCTTGACTGGGACACCAGAATTACAAAAATGCCATTCAACTTGAATTTGAACAATTTTTAATTATTTTCTTCTCCCAAATGACCAATTTGACCCTCTAGCTCCATCCGACAAGAAATAAACACAAAAATAAATAAAAAGATACTAAAAACACTAAGAGATAACAATAATTAAGTTTAATAATACTGAATTCATAAGTTTAAAACCTACTCATCAAATACCCCCAAACTTAACCAATTGTTTGTCCCCAAACAATGCAAATAAAAATGGAACCTAACCATATGCCTAAAAATCCAACCATCAGCCAGTATGAAATCAAACAAATATGCCTCATAGGTATCAATAATAGATTCAAACAATACATCCAAACAAGACTGTAAGGATCGAGAATTTTAAACGATTATATTTTACGAATAATTTATTATTATTATTATTATTATTATTATTATTATTATTATTATTATTATTATTATTACTACTACTACTACTACTACTACTACTACTACTACTACTTTGTGTATGTGTGATATGAATTAAGCAATTAAGCAAGTTAGTAAATTTAACTTGACTAAGAAGGGAAGCCAAGAGGAGTAACAGATCAAAACCCTAATTCGAATTATGAATAGGGATTTGAACATTAATACAACTATTATTATAATTGTATTTCAGATTATGTATATTATGTGATTAAGGATTAAGTATTGATCAAAAGAGATATAACATTAGAAACCCTAATGTTAAGATTAGATCTAAACCCTAAAGATCAGTTAGGAAACCTTAATGTTAGTTTAGAAACCCTAATTCTAGATTTGGAAACCCTAAACCCTAACTAGAATCTTAAACCCTAATTTACAAACCTTAATGCTAATTAGCAAACCCTAAGGGTTAAGATTTATGAGAAACATGTGAAATGACTGAAATACCCTTACATTTATATGTGAAATTACCAAATTGCCTTTAATAGGTGCAAAATGAACAAAATACCCTTTATCTTATCTCTTAACAAAAGATATAAGACCAAATCTTTGGTGACTCATCAATGTAGATTCACTATGTGCTTGAAATCATTCTCACCAGTCATATTTGGACACCTAGCATTAGCTAAGTTCAATGGATCAAAAGCTTAGATTTTAAAGAATGTCAAAAGTTAAAGAAAACCTTTATTTTACGTACCTTTTATCTATAGCCAAGCCTCTCATACACCAAGTCCACGAAATCTAGAGTGAAACTCAGTAATAAGTTCAACCAATTTCACCTCATAACCATACAAGATCAGATCAAAAGAGGGAAATCAAAAAGTTTGTTTAAAGAGGTATAAACCCTAACCCTAAGCTTGATCTTGTATGCTTAAGTAGATTTTCCGTTTCTGTGTTTAAATATGTTGTATGTTATGTTATTTAGTGATCTATGTCGATAAATCATGGATCTATAACATTTAAATGCATGAAAATGAAGATTTAAGAAACTGTCTAAGAACCCTAAATATATGGCCTAACAGTCAAATATCAGGGCCTGTAGGTCTTAACCTGTTAATTGTTAGATTTGTTAAATGTATTCTTGTTAAAGTATGCCATGAGGAGAGTAAACTGAAAGTGGAATTGAAAGTTATTCATGGTCAAACTCAGTTGACCAACCATGAAATTTTTTCTAGAAAACCCAGATTTGCCTAGAAACTGTCTGACATGATTTTTGAGGGCTTTGATCTTCTTTATGTTATGTTGTTAGCTTGTCTAAGTGTATTACTTTTGTACCCTGACATATGGACTACAAAACCCTAACAATGGATTACTTATAACATCAACAGATTTCAAGTTATTAATGGTCAAAATGGGTGGACCAAGCACATAAAATGGATTTCTGGAGATTCCAGAAAATTTTCAGATTAGCTTCTAACAACTATTTGACCAAGCTAGATCTCTCATATATTATGTTGTTAAGCTTAGCCAGTAACACTTTTCAACCTTGACATATATACTACAATAGTGTGGCACTAGATCACTTAGATAACACTTGGAATCAAAGTTATTAGCCCTTCAAAATCATTGACCAGCCTTAATTGCAAATCTGGAAAACCCAGAAAGCTCAAGAAAAACCTAGATAGGTACTTTGACCATCAAATATCATCATGATATGATGTATTTAGAACCTGAAATTGGTTAGTACTTGTAGTATTACATGACTACTACACCATTGATACACTTACATGCTCAGAAATTTCATGAACTGAAAATTAAAGATTGTCAAAGTAGGCTCTAAGGAGTTGACTTGACTGTTCTTCATGGCTGAATAACACCTACAGCGACAGTAAACTGTCATAATAGGCCTTTAGCGACGATTTTTGATAAAAGTAAATTATATTAATTTAAATAAATAGAAAAAATTAGAAAATAATTATTAATAATTCAAAATTAAGTTTTAAAAATTATTTTAATTTATAAAAATTAAATTTTGATATTTTGACATAAATTTCATTAATATTTTAATTTATTAAATATTAATGATAATAGATTTATTTATTAATTATATTAAATAAATTATTTAAAAATGATTTTAATATTTTAAAAATGATATAAAGATTTTAAAATTATTTTAAGTTATAATAAATAACTTTTAATATTTTGACATAAATTACGTTAATATTTTAATATTAATGATATTTATTTAAGAATGATTTTAATATTCTAAAAATCATTTAAAGATGATATTAAGCTTTTAAAAATGTTTTAAGTTATAATAAATAAATTTTAATACTTTGACATGGATTTCATTAATATTTTATTAAATATTAATGATAATAAAATTATTTAGTAACTAAATTATTATAAATGATATTAATGTTTGAAAAATTATTATAAATGATGATAATTATTTGAAAATTATTATGAGATTTTGAAAAATATTATAAATGATAATTAAATTATTTAAAATAATATTGAAGCTTTTAAATAGAGTTTTATTGAAAATAAACTCGATGATTATTCAATAACGCAATCTGGTCACCGAATTGATACCGAAATAAAACTAGATTGAAATTGTTTGACTTGATAATTATTTTTATATGTTCTAATGACTGATGTGAATACGTGATAATGTATTTAAGCTGTATGATGACTATAAATAGCAGTATTATACGCCATTATTACACCCCCAAATCTAGGTACTTCATTCCCACAGGATTTAGTGCTCACTTATCAAAAACTATTACATCTAACTATCCATAACCAAAGGATAAAGACATAATTTAAATAACTTAAACAATAATCTTTCCCATTGAAGGGTTACATCATTTCAAAATAATCCTAGGTAATCTAACCTTAAATTTATTACACAAGTTTGCAGAATACATCATATATTAAAACAAGTCTCATACATAAAACATTTAAGTTAACTTCATTAATTCTTCAACTCTTAGACAGCTTGCCCTTCCCTTTGCTAGTAGATGGCTCGTCAACTCTTTCAACCTTAGCTGCAGTGTTAATTGCAAGAGTGAGAAAACAATTGCTCACTGATATAGAAAGTAGTAATGATAACAACCTGAGGGTGAACAACGGATGCTGAAAAATAACGAACTTGCTCTACGAATCAAATATAGAAAACAAGTTCAAAATCAATGTTTGAGGGTCTTAAGACCACGAACTATGTCTCTGGTTTTAGGTATTATTACCTCAACCTTAACAGTCTTTTAGACTATACAGACCCATCTTAACGTACTTAGGGGGATTAGCCCTTTGTACCATGTATTGTGCACAAACATCTAAACGGTACACGTACAAAATCCCCTATGATAGGGTTGTTCGTCTCAGCTTGAATTTAGAATTTCCGCACTAAAGAAAGTTTAGCTCGGAACTAACTTAAAAGTGGTTCTAGAATTTTAGAACACTATTCCATAACAGACTAGTTCAGTCAATAATGGGTTAATATAATCATTATAGAATTGAACAAGATTACCAAGATCAAAGATCGAATAACAACATTATATAATTGAACAAACATTATATACATGCAAAGTGCTATATTCAAAGAAGTTAGAACAATCTTCTATAAATCAATGTATTAGAACAAAATATGCTTCGAATGGTAATCAAGAAAGTAAAGCTCGCTCGATGTAACGAATTAGGTTACAAGAGCTTGTACAATCATACACTAGATAGAATCAAAAGGCTTACTTAACTTCAATGTAAAATTTAGGAATAAATAGATTGCTCGACTTAAAGATAGCATAGCTATGAAACAGGAGAATTTATAATTGAGACAGGGTAAATAAACTTGCTCAATAATCACAAGGTAGAGTTAGAAAACTTGCCTCAAGCGTAAGCTATAATATTACAACTCACGTTCACCTACACATTTTAATGGAATCACAATATCTATTAGATATGCTAACATACCAAAACATGTACAATTCTAACTAACCTTATCATTTTTCCACAAACCAAATTCATGAATTTGATCACTAAATATTACTTATGTAGGACAATTATCAGATTATATATCCATATAATCAATAATTCAAACCCCAATCCAACAAAATTCCTAGTCACAGAGAATAGATATTACAAAACTAAGAGTTAGAATTAGGAATAGATTATACCTTAATCCTCTTGATAATAAGCTAGCACGTGAATCTCTTCTCTCTCTTGGCAAACACACAGAGATTACTCTCTCAATTCTTACCCTCAATACTCTGCAACTCTCTCTTCCTCTGTATCTCTATGTTATCAAACCTTAGGAAAACAAATAAGACGCGTAGGAAAAATATAAGCTAGCCACAATCCCACGTACGTCAGTTGAATAAGCCAAAGGTTTGCGTCAGTTGAAAAAGCCAAAGGCCACAAGGCCTTGTTTGGCTAAGCACATATTCCAAACACTAGATTATTATTATATTATTTATATTATATAGTTACTTTGTGTCACATTCTAATTTAAATAACTTTAGTTTAGTTAATTTAAATAACTTATAATAATAATAAAAATCTTAATATCATTATACTTATAATTAATAAATAATTATATATCTAATTTAATTAATAAATTAGAAACATTACTTTATTTAATTAATTCATTTAATATTAAACAATTCACTTGATTTAATTATTTTCTTACATATTAAGTAATTAATTTAATTTAATTATTTCCTTAAATTAAATCCTTTAGATAAAATTATCAACTCTCAATTTAATTATCACTAATCAATTTAGTTACTAAATTAATTTACCATAATTCATCAATTATTTATTTTCCTCAATAAATAAATTACTTAAAATATTTATTTAATTCCATAAATATTTAAATTAAATTACAAATTTCTCGATCGTTACATCCTTCCCTTCGTAAAAGGATTATGTCCCCAGAATCACAATTCAAAAAAATTTATTCGTTACATTCTTCCCTCCTTAACAAGATTCGGTCCCTAGAATCGCTATACAAAATCATGCAAACAACTGAGGATAATTCTTCATCATAACAGTTTCAAGTTCCCACGTAGCTTCCTTAGCATTGTGGTTCCTCCAAATCACCTTAACGGAAGGTATCACCTTATTCCTCAGTACTTACTCTTTTCTGTCAATAATTTGAACATGGACTTCTTCATATGACAAATCTTTTTTAAACTGTAAAGGCTCATATTTTATAACATGCTTATAATCAGGCTTATATGGCCTCAATACTAATATATGGAAAATATTATGAATATGTTCCAACTCCGGAGGTAAAGCTACCTCGTACCCTACTTCACCAACTCGTCGAAGCACTTCAAAAGGTCCTATAAACCTAGGGCTTAATTTTCCCTTCTTGCCAAACTGAATCTTCCCCTTCTAGGGAGACACTTTCAGGAAAACATAACTACCGACATTGAATTCTCTATTTTGTCGATGCTGATCGGCATATTTCTTCTGTTTATCCTGTGCAACCATTAATCTTGCTCGAATAATCTTGATGATCTTAATAGTCTGTTGTACCAATTCTGGACCCAAAAGCTGATGTTCACCTAACTCGTCCGAGTATAATGGAGTTCTGCATTTTCTACCGTATAACGCTTCATAAGGCGGCATGCCAATACCTGCGTGATAACTATTATTATAGGAAAATTCCACCAATGGTAGATGGTCATCCCAACTTCCCTTGAAATCCATGATACATGCTCAGAGCATATCCTCTAGTGTTTGGATGGTTCTCTCACTTTGTCCGTCGGTTTGAGGATGGTACGCTGTGCTCATTCTTAGATGTGTCCCTAAGCACTCTTGTAGTCGTTTCCAGAAATTAGATGTGAAACGTGGATCTTTGTTTGATACAATGGACACAGGTACACCGTGTCTTGACACAATTTCCTTCACGTACAGTTTTGCTAATCGATCTAGAGTAAATCGAAGCTTGATTGGCAAAAATTGTGCCGACTTTGTCAGTCGATCGACAATCACCCAAATGGCATTGTATCCTTGTTGGGGTGTTGGAAGAACTACCACAAAATCCATTGTGATATGCTCCCATTTCCATTCTGGTATCTCCAACTGTTGTAACAATATGCTTGGCCTTTGATGTTCAGCTTTGACTTTCTGACACGTTAAACATTTTGCCACACATTCAGCCACATCCCTCATCATATTCAGCCACCAAAAATGATCTAAGATCCTGGTACATCTTTGTACTTCCAGGGTGAATCGAATATCTTAAATTGTGAGCTTCACTCAAAATTTCTTCTTTAACCTCTGGTACTGGCGGAACCTAAATTCCCCCTTCGAATCGAAGTAACCCTTTCGAATCCATTTTAAATTTGTTTTCCTCACCTACAGATATTTTCTGTTTTATCTTTTCGCAGTCTTCATCCTGAAGTTGTGCATTTTTCACCTTATCTACCAACGTTGAACCGTTTCCCATCTGGAACAACTTTTCATCGAATTCTGTCGGATATTTAATTCCCAAGTCCATCTTAGCCATTTCCGACACTAACTTCTCCTGAGCAGTTAACATCATTAACTTCTCCCGTCCCTTCCTACTTAAGGCATCAGCAACAACATTCGCCTTTACGGGATGATAGAAAATCTCGCAATCATAATCTTTTATCAGCTCCAACCATCTTCTTTATCGCATGTTCAAATCTTTTTGTGTAAAGATATACTTCAGACTTTTATGGTCGGTATATACCTCACACCTCTCTCCATAAAGATAATGTCTCCAAATTTTTAGGGCAAAGCACCACTGCTGCCAACTCTAAGTCATGAGTCGGATACCCTTTCTCGTAATCTTTCAACTGTTGTGACGCATACGCAATAACTCTGCCGTTTCGCATAAGCTCACAGCCTAGTCCTTTATACGATGCGTCATTATATACCACAAAATTTCATGTATCATCAGGCAACGACAACACATATGCTGAACTCAATCTCTTTTTCAATTCTCGAAAACATTCTTCACACTTCTCTGTCCAAACAAACTTAACCGCTTTTCGAGTTAAATTCGTCAACGGAGTTGCGATTTTGGAAAAGTCTTGAATAAAACATCTGTAGTAATCTGCCAATCCTAAGAAACTCCTTACTTCTAACGGTGCCTTCGACAGATCCCAGTTTATTACTGCTTCAACTTTTGATGGATCTACTGAAATTTCGTCCTTATCAATAACGTGTCCGAGAAACAGCACACGTTCTAACCAAAATTCACATTTTGAGAACTTAGCGTACAACTTCTCTTTTCTTAACGTCTCCAATGTCAATCTCAAGTGTTCCACATGTTCCTCTTTGGTTTTGGAATATACCAATATATAATCAATAAACACCACCACAAATTTGTCCAAAAATGGTTTAAACACCTTGTTCATCAAATCCATGAATGCTACAGGTACGTTGGTTAAACCAAAAGACATAACCAGAAACTCTTAATGACCATATCGAGTCCTGAACGTTGTTTTTGGTACATCCTCTGGCCTCACCTTTAGCTGATGATAACCACTTCTCAAATCTATCTTCGAGAAATATCTCGCTCCCTTCAACTGATAGAACAGGTCATCGATCCTAGGCAATGGATACTTATTTTTAATCATGACCTTATTCAATTCTCTGTAATCAATGCAGAGCCGCATCGATCCGTCTTTCTTCTTAACAAATAACACCGGTGATCCCCATGGCGACACACTCGATTGAATTTACTTCTTTTCAAACAATTCTTGCAATTGCACCAACAACTCTTTCATTTCTACCAGGGCCATTCTGTATGGTGCCTTAGATATCGGGGTCGTTCCTAGTAGTAAGTGAATCATGAACTCAATTTGAAGATCCGGCGGAAAACCAGACAAATCGTCTGGAAATACGACTGCAAAATCTTTTATAATCGGTATCTCTTCTAACTTTGCACTCTTCTTCCGCGTATCCACTCTGTAGGTTAAATATCCTACACATCCTTGTCTCAACAACTTCTTGGCTTGCATTACCGTCAGACAACTTGCTTGTCGAGGTGACTTGCTGCCATAAAACACAACCTTTGACGGAGTCATAAGGTTAACACACTTTCTTTGGCAATCAATTACTGCTCCGTAATTGAATAACCAATCCACTCCCAGTATAACATCAAACTCATCAAGTCTAATTGGTATCAAATTTACCATCATCTCATGACCTTTTATATCCACTCTACAATTCCTATATATTAATTTAACAGGAATCACTTCCCTATTCACAATCTCTATACTTAAGGGAAATTCTAATTCTTCCTGAGGTAAATCTAAATTCTGAGCAAATTCATTGGATATAAATGAACAAGTAGCACCCGGATCAAATAGTACATAAGCATTAATACCATTAATCGGAATGATACCTGACACCACATCCTTAGATTGCACAACATCCTGCACGGTCATATTGAAAGTTCTCGTAGTAGGTCGGCTTGACTGTGTTGGTCTAGTGATAGTCAATGCACCACCATCGTTGTTGTTTCCTTTTCCACCACTTGCACTTTCCGCTGGCTTTTTAGGGCAATCACGAGCCATGTGATCCTTCGAACCGTAGGTAAAACATGCTCCTTTCTTCGGACTAAAACAGTTCGGTCCAATGTGTCCCTCCCGACCACAGTTGAAACACACTCTCTTTCCCTTCATACATACCCCAATATGGTTCTTCCCGCAAGTTGCGCAAGCCTCAAACTTTTTCTTCTGCTTATTTCTTTGTTGTTCTCCCGCAGTCGAATTTTCGCTCCACTTCCTCTTTTGATTGTTACTTCCAACATTACTTCCACCAGCCTTATTCTCATTTTCATTCTTCCTCTTCTTCTGTTCTTGGTTGTACTTGGTCAAGGCATCGCTTCCACCTTCCGCGATAATTGCCTTCTCCAGTACGGCCACAAATGTATTCAGCTCGAACATTAAGACCTTGCTGTAAAGCCAGGACTTCAATCCTTGTTTGAACCTTCTCACTTTACGCTCGTTGGTATTAACTTGATAAGTGGCAAACCTTGCCAACTCGTTAAACTTCGTAGCATATTCTGGCACCATCATTGTTCCTTGCTTCAACTTCGAAAATTGCACTTCCAGCTGATTTCGAGAACTCGCTGGAAAGTAAATTTCAAAAAACATTTCATTAAATCTATCTCACGCTATTACTCCTTGTCCCCCACGAACCTTATTTGCTTGCCACCAGTAGCTAGCTTCAGACTTCAGCATGAACATTGCGAACGCAGTCTTTTGATCTTCGTTAACTCTAGCAACGTCGAACACCTTCTCCATTTCCATGATCCAGGTTTGGGCTTCCACTAGATTCATAAACCCTTGAAATTCTGGCGGTCCAACCGCTTTGAATTCCCTGAAAGTCCTGACTTGAGCTTGTGGTTGATTCGCAAGTGCACCCGTCAACAGAGATACCAACTACTGAACTTGTGACGCCCCCAAAATAGGTATACATCACCCATTCTGAGTTGTCAAATATATGGTACAGAAACAACTACAACTTTATTATTACAACAGTAAAACTGTGAGTTTGAATACAAATATTATCTTCTAGACAATATCTATACTCAAATAAATCCTCATCACATTTATTGATACATTATTTTACAAAAATGGTGAGGACTACTAAACAATCCTTTCTAAAACCTTCATTCCATACCAGACTCGTACTCGCTATATTCTCGCCTCCCGAGAAAAATGGAACAAAAAGGAAAAGGGTGAGCTCAACTAGCTCAGTAAAGAATATTATGACTAAGATAATATACAACAAATTATCGTTAGTCTTCAACAGGGAAAAATCTAATAGAATACAATAGACAACTAATTTTAAATCAATATTTACAGCGGAAATAATAATTCATTAGAAGAGTTAAGTAGAGAATGCAAACTACTATCTTCTATGTATGAATTTAAAAGTTCATCGTCTATCTTTTATCCCTGTAACATCAATCAATATACATCTGGAATCAAATATTCATCTTTGCACTACAGGCCAAAGATATTCATCAGTTAGAAATGTTCATTTAAACACATGTTCATCTTTGCACTACGGGCTAAAGATATTAATCAGTAAGTCATGTTCATCTCAACACCTGTTCATCTTTGCACTACGGGCCAAAGATATTCATCAAGAAATCATTCATCTTTGCACTACAGGCCAAAGATATTCATCAAGAAATCATTCATCTTTGCACTACAGGCCAAAGATATTCAGTAATATCATCATTTAAGACTGAGGATGATGAAAAATATTTTTAAAGAAATGAATCCAGTGAAACAAAATGACAAGGATTAAGGATTAAGGATTCGTACTTTGTTTTATCCATGTCCAACAATACCTCAAAAATAATCATAGTGGTGTAAAATTCAAGAATGATCAAAACATGGATACAATCAAAGCTAGTATCCGAATAGATATTTAGACGAAAAGAAGAAATTTCATTTTTCTATTGAATAGTGCCGTATTCGTGAATAGTGTCAGTAGATATGTGAATAGTGCAGATATCGTGAATAGTAACTCAGACACCAAAAGATAGAAATTCCACAAAAACATCTTCACGCTTCATGAATAGTACTTCGTGAATAGTAACTCGTGAATAAGTAACTCATGAATAGTAACTTCGTGAATAGTGACTCATGAATAGTAACTCATGAATAGTAACCCCGACATGAAAAAGTTCCAAATTTGATAAAAACTTCAGATCAACATTTCAGCATAATGATATTGAAGAAATAATATCATTTGAGAAGAAAATAACATCCCTTACCTCGAAAGATCAAGATTTCTAAATTTGAAACACCTAGGATATAGGCTATGACTTGGACTTGCACCGTATAGCAATACTCAAAGTATACTCAAAATACTCACAAGAATAAACTCGATAATATAGAGAGAAAGCTTGATTTACGGTGTGATTTTCAATTCTAACCTAAGCACCTATTTATAGGAAAATGCTTAGAACACCAAAGCAGAAAATTTAATAAAATATATTATTATTAATAAATTTCCTATGCCTCTTTGGAAATCAGATCCCAACATTTCCCACATGTCAACCTTCTAGAAAGAAATGATAAAAAACGTTTTTCATAAAATAAATAATTAAAACTTACAAAAATCAATTATTTCGGAGCTTCAGAACTTCAATAATTCATAATAAATAGCCCTTTCATCAGAAAATTTAAATCTCACGAGTTTTTATAGGAAATTCAATTCTCTACAACTTTGCAGAAGAAAGTTTTTCCAAATTCCAAACAGAAATTGACCGAAATCCACAAACGGGCGATTTTATAGGCTATAATCAAATTTCAGTCAATAAATGGGGTCCACCGACATGTTTAACATGTTTTAAACATTTATTGCAACAAAAATACTCTTCCTCCTCGTATACTCATATATCCCACATTCATTGTAAAAAATATCACCGTTAATATATTATTAAAATAATATATTTAAATGAATTATTTTATCAGAAAAAGATAAAATATTAATTTTCAACAATTGTCATTTTAAAAATTTTCTCCATCTATATCCACATAAAATCAATATTTTTCTCATCATATAAATCAATAATTAATTATTCACAAATAATATTACAGAATCACAATATTGACAAACGAGCGGTTTCAGAAAGAGGGGCTTTCAATAAGAATTTCTTCTTATCGGGCAAGCAATTAGGTGACCAAACCTCTCCTTAGATGTAACTTTCTAGACATTGCCAATAATGTTATCTAATAATATTATTCAGATAATATGAATTATTGCTTCGATAATGAAAAATACTGTGTAATGACAATTATTGAAACAACAGCAATATAAAATATCAACGCAACAATTATTAACTCAATAAAATCTTTGAAAGTAATTATCGTAACCATTATTGAGTAGTGCCTTCTCACGTAAGAATCAATAATTGGTGCAATACTGTGTATACTCTTTGTTCAACAAGCGTATTAGTGTGTTTTAACCACGGGTATTCCAACAAGATAACTTCAGAATAACTACGCCAGTTATTTAAAAACAACTTATATTTGTCGTTTTCTTCATCCAATCGCTTTTCGTTATGGGGCCCACACATGGTCGCTACTGGTCGCATTTAATATTCCCGACAAAGATTTAATATTCCACGACCAAACGAATATTCCCAACAACAATGAATATTTTATAACCACTTGCTTATTTTGAAATATTTGCGTATTTAACCCTTAACTATCCACATTAATCAAATCAACCCTTACTATTTCAAAATAATAAATAAAGGAAATTCCTTTTTATTTAAAAATTTTGGGGTCTTACAACCTCCCTCCTTATGAAATTTCGTCCTCGAAATGGACGACGACGTACTGTGTGTTTGAAAAGGTGAGGATACCTCGCTTTCATTTCCGTTTCAATTCCCTGTGTCATTTCCTCTATAGCATGATTCCTCCACAAAACTTTAACTTGTGGTATGACCTTTGTGCGTAGGACATGCTCCTTCCTATCCAAGATCTTGACAGGTACCTCCTCATACGTTAAGTCTTCGGCTATCTCGTCCGGTTCTAACTCAATAACGTGGTTCGGGTCTTTCACATATTTACGAAGTACAGATATGTGAAATACATTATGAACACGAGACATACTTGGAGGTAACGCAAGTCTATAGGCTACATTTCCTACTCGGTCAAGAATTTGAAATGGACCAATAAATCGTGGATTGAGCTTTCCTCTCTTCCCAAATCTTGTAACTCCCTTCCATGGAGCAACTTCGCAACAATACACGATCCCCTCACATTAAATTCCACGTCCTTTCGATGAAGATCCGCATAACTCTTTTGTCGATCTTGTACCGGTTTGTATACGTTGTCGAATCATTTGGATATTTTTTAGGTCATATCGTATTCTAACTTCGGGTCCCAACAATGTTGCTTCACCCACCTCATCCCAACATATTGAGAACGACATTTTTCGTCCATATAATGCTTCAAATGGAGCCACACCTATACTTGCACGATAATTTGTTGTTGTAGGAGAATTCCACCAATGGTAAATACTTATCCCAACTACCCTTGAAGTCTAGGACACGAGTCTTAATACATCTTCAAGAGTTTGAATAGTCCTCTCTCGATTGTCCGTCTGTTTGGGGATGGTATGCCGAACTAAATCGCAAATCCGTGCCATATAGCTTTTTGCAAGCTAACCCAAAATCTTGAAGTGAATCTTGGGTCACGATCCAAACTATGGATACTGGGCATGCCATGCAACCTCACAATCTCATTCACGCATATATACTAGCAAGACGTTCAAGGAATAAGTCTCCGTGATCGGCAGAAGAAATGAGCAGACTTGGTTAATCTATCAACAATAACCCAAATAGCATTGATGCCTTGAGAAACCGTAGGAAGACCCAGAACGAAATCCATAGTAATGTGTTCCCACTTCCATTAGGAATCTCAAGTGGTTGCAACGGACCCTTAGGTACAAGATGTTCCGCCTTTACACATTTGGCAAGTTAAACACATCGAGATAAACTTTGCAATCTCTCTCTTCATATTGTTCCACCAAAATGTATGTTGAAGATCACGATACATTTTAGTACTTCCAGGATGGATTGCAAATGGCGATTGTGTGCCTCCATCATAATCTTGTACTTCAAATCAGAGTCGTTAGGAACACAAAGTCTAGAGTGGACTCAAGTATTCCTTCTTCATCAATTCTCGCTTAGGAATAGCTCCTTCTTGTACTTTCTTCTTCATACGCATCGCATCAGCTCCGGATTGGTGGCTTGAGCAACCTTAACTTTTCTATTAAAGTTGGCTCTGTCGTATACTTGACATCATCGCACTTCGCTCCTCGCATATGATCTTCTACTCAATGCGTCAGCTACCACGTTCGCTTTACCAGGATGGTATTGAATAGTGTGGTCGTAGTCTTTCAATAGCTCGAGCCAACGTCGCTGCCGCATGTTGAGTTCTTTTTGAGTGAAGAAATATTTAAGGCTTTTATGGTCTGAATATATCTCCACTTTCTCCCCATATAGATAGTGCCTCCATATTTTTAGCGCGAAAACGACTGCTGCCAACTCTAGATCATGAGTAGGATAATTCCTCTCATACTCTTTAAGTTGTCGCGAGGCATAGGCTATGACTTTCCCACGTTGCATGAGAACACATCCTAACCCTTTGCCTGAAGCATCGCTGTAGATAACAAATCCATCCGAACCAGATGGTATTGTTAGAACAGGTGCCGAAATAAGTCTCCTCTTAAGCTCTTGGAAACTTTTCTCGCATTCTTCGCTCCAAACGAATTTTGTATCCTTCCGAGTTAGCTGAGTTAATGGAGTAGCGATTCGAGAAAACCCTTCCACGAATCTCCGATAATAACCAGCTAAGCCCAAAAGCTACGTACTTGACCACCGACTTGGTTGCTCCAACTTTGTATTGCTTCAATCTTCACGGATCAACAGAGATACTCCATGTTTCGACACCACGTGCCCAAGGAATGCTACTTCCTCAAGCCGAACTCGCATTTCTTCAATTTGGCATATAGTTGGTTTTCACGAAGCCTTTAGAGTACCCGACTTCAAATGGTGCTCATGATCTTCACGACTTTTGGAATATATGAGGATGTCATCAATAAAAACAACAACGAATTGATCCAAATATTCCTTGAATACTCGGTTCATCATATCCATGAAAGTCGCAGGAGCATTAGTTAGTTTGAAAGACATGACTAAGAATTCATAATGCCCATACCGAGTTCAAGGCGTCTTTGGAATATCCTCGGTTCTAATCTTCATTGATGATATCCGAGCGAAGATCGATTTTTGAAAAGAATTGTGCCCCTTGCAATCGGTCAAACAAGTCATCAATACGAGGTAGAGGATACCTATTCTTGATGGTGACATGGTTCAATTCACGATAGTCAATACAAAGTCGCATACCCCGTCTTTTTCTTCTTTACAATAAAAACAGAGCACCCCAAGGAGATGTACTAGGACGAATGAAACCGATGTCCAACAATTCCTCGTAGTTGGACCTTTAACTCCTCGAAGTTCAATAG
This sequence comes from Panax quinquefolius, assembly GCA_020205615.1. Classification (NCBI taxonomy): domain Eukaryota; kingdom Viridiplantae; phylum Streptophyta; class Magnoliopsida; order Apiales; family Araliaceae; genus Panax; species Panax quinquefolius. The sequence goes on from CM035158.1 coordinate 32,622,429, forward strand.
GAGCCATTCGATATGGGGTTTTAGAAATGGGCTTTGTACCAGTTCAAGATCAATAAAGAATTCAACTTCACGTTACGGGGTAGGCAGGAAGTTCTTGAAATACGTCGGAAAGTCAATAACAACAGAATATTATTCAAATTTGGACGTGTCTTTATTCAAATCCATAACATGGGATAAGAAAGCTTGACATCCGTTTTTTAATAAATGAATAGCTTTATGATTAGATATGACGGTGATCGATTTTAATGGTTTAGTTGCTTGAATTCGCATAATAGGTTGGTTAGGAATATGAAAACTAACAACCTTACGAAAACAATCAATTTTGGCATGATGAGTAGTTAACCAATCAATCCTAAAATCACATCAAAAGCAAGTATCTTTAAAGAGATAAGGTCAACAGGTAAGGTAATGGTGCCAACTTGAATCAAACAAGATTTATAAAGCGAGTAGATGTGATGAAAGTTTCTCCTAACGGAGTTTCCACAGATAGGTCAAAGTCTAATTTCTCCGAGTCAAGTTTAAACGTTGAGCACATGCGAGGAGAGATAAATGAATGGGTAGCACCAGATCAAGTAAGGTATAAACTTCGCAAGAATTTATAAATAGCTTACCCGTGATCACCTCGTTTGGGTTCCTCGCATTATGGTCACAACAAACGCTCTTCCGGAATCGTTGACTTTAACTTTTTCGGGACGGTTTTTTGAGTCACCGTCCCCATTGAACTAGGTTTCGCCATCGCACAATCTCGAGCGATATGTCCTTCCTTTCCACAATTATAGCATACCTGAAGCTGTTGTGGGGGTTTGGGTGATCGATATCCCTCTTTTTCGCATTTGTAGCATATGATGGGTGGTCGTTCTCCTCCCTTAGAACCCGATTCTTCTTAAGACTGCATCATCTTCACATGGTCATTTGTTAAATCTCCTCTTTTAAAATCTCCTCCTCGACTCGCTTCTTCTATTTTCATGGCCATGATTACCACCAGATTGGTTACCATTTACGTCCCGTCATTTCTTTCTCCATGAGTTATCATTATTACATTGATCGCTATCTACGACACGATCCTGTTTGTGGTCCCTCAGTTGGCAGTACTCGTTATCTCGCTCTAATAATTGAGCCACTTTTACAACATATGAATAAAGAGAAAATTTATGAGAAATGAGATCTTCGACGTACGGGTTTCAAACCTCTAAGAAACATCCGCGTCATCGTTCCTCATTCTCCACCAAATGAGGTGCAAAACTGGATAACTCTCGCAAACTTTGCCTCATCTTTGAGACACCGTCATGTTGTTTTGTTCCAATCGATGAACTCCACTTCCTTCATACGACGAACACTTTCGGGAAAGTATTTGTCATTAAATAGCTTCTAAAATGTCTCCCAAGACATGCTTTGAAAAGTGGTGGATGGGTACGCTTCACAGACTCCCACCATTAGTCCGCCTCACCCACGGAACATAAAGGTGGCGAATGGAACCTTCGTTTCCTCCGTGCACCCCAAGACATCGAATATCTTGGTAATTTGCTTGACCCATGTTTCCGCCATGATCGGATCTCGCTTTCCTTAAATTTCGTGGTCCCAACTCTTTGAAGCGCTTCATTTTGTGACAACCCGTGAATTGCTATCATTTCCTCCTGTATTTTGAACACGAGTCTCCCTCAAATCGATTTTGCATGAATCGCAAAAAAACTTCTAAACATCCCTCGTTCATCATCTCGCTTCAATGGTGTTGTTCACAGGAGGAACATTGCCCGACTGTTGCACGTTCTCCTCGTTGGTGAGTACAGCATCTCCACGGTCTCATTTCCATTGTTAATATTCTCAATCGACATTCTCAAATCTTGTCATAAAAACAAAGGGTTAATTAAGGAAAACAATATATCACATAATATCCCTATATATCTTGACCAACTAACAAATAAGCTTAGGTAGGACACACTAGCGAAGGATTTACTCGTCTCTCCCTCCTAGTTCTATTCCCGATCTCCGCCAGAGATCATATCCCTAAGCTCGATACCAACCGTGGACGCCCCCAAAATAGGTATACATCACCCATTCTAAGTTGTCAAATACATGCATACGTAAACAACTACAACTTTATTATTACAACAAGAAGCTGTGAGTTTGAATACAAATATTATCTTCTAGACAATATCTATACTCAAATAAATCCTCATCACATTTATTGATACATTATTTTACAAAATGGTGAGGACTACTAAACAATCCTTTCTAAAACCTTCATTCCATACCCCGACTGTACTCGCTATATTCTCGCCTCCCGAGAAAAATGGAACAAAAGGAAAAGGGTGAGCTCAACTAGCTCATAAAGAATATTATGACTAAGATAATATACAACAAATTATCGTTAGTCTTCAACAGGAAAAATCTAATAGAATACAATAGACAACTAATTTTAAATTAATATTTGCAATGTGAAATAATAATTCATTAGAAGAGTTAAGTAGAGAATGCAAACTACTATCTTCTATGTATGAATTTAAAAGTTCATCGTCTATCTTTTATCCCCAGTAACATCAATCAATATACATCGGAATCAAATATTCATCTTTGCACTACGAGCCAAAGATATTCATCGATTGGTCATGTTCATTTAAACACATGTTCATCTTTGCACTACTAAGCCAAAGATATTAATCGATGAAGTCATGTTCATCTCAACACTGCTCATCTTTGCTCTACGGGCCAAAGATATTCATCAAGAAATCATTCATCTTTTGCACTACAGCCAAAGATATTCATCAAGAAATCATTCATCTTTGCACTACTGTGCCAAAGATATTCAAGAATATCATCATTTAAGACCGAGGATGATGAAAATATTTTTAAAGAAATGAATCCGGTGAAACAAAATGACAAGGATTAAGGATTAAGGATTCGTACTTTGTTTTATCCATGTCCAACAATACCTCAAAAATAATCATAGTGGTGTAAAATTCAAGAATGATCAAAACATGGATACAATCAAAGCTAGTATCCAGAATAGATATTTTGGACGAAAAGAAGAAATTTCATTTTTCTATTGAATAGTGCCGTATTCGTGAATAGTGTCAGATATCGTGAATAGTGCCGAGTATCGTGAATAGTAACTCGAAACCAAAAGATAGAAATTCCACAAAAACATCTTCACGCTTCATGAATAGTACTCGTGAATAGTAACTCGTGAATAGTAACTCATGAATAGTAACTCGTGAATAGTGACTCATGAATAGTAACTCATAAATAGTAACCCCGACATGAAAAAGTTCCAAATTTGATAAAAACTTCAGATCAACATTTCAGCATAATGATATTGAAGAAATAATATCATTTGAGAAGAAAATAACATCCCTTACCTCGAAAGATCGATTTTAATTTAAACACAGGATATAGGCTATGACTTGGACTTGCATCAGATAGCAATACTCAAAGTATACTCAAAATACTCACAAGAATACGCTCGATAATATAGAGAGAAAGCTTCAGTTTCTGGTGTGATTTTCAATTCTAACCTAAGCACCCTATTTATAGGAAAATGCTTAGAACACCAAAGCAGAAAATTTAATAAAATATATTATTATTAATAAATTTCCTATGCCTCTTTGGAAATCAGATCCCAACATTTCCCACATGTCAACCTTCTAGAAAGAAATGATAAAAAACGTTTTTCATAAAATAAATAATTAAAACTTACAAAAATCAATTATTTCGGAGCTTCAGAACTTCAATAATTCATAATAAATAGCCCTTTCATCAGATAATTCAAATCTCGCGAGTTTTTATAGGAAATTCAATTCTCTACAACTTTGCAGAAGAAAGTTTTTCCAAATTCCAAACAGAAATTGACCGAAATCCACAAACGGACGATTTTTGTGTTATAATCAAATTTGATCAATAAATGGGGTCCACCGACATGTTTAACATGTTTTAAACATTTATTGCAACAAAAATACTCTTCCTCCTCAGTATACTCATATATCCCACATTCGTTGTAAAAATATCACCGTTAATATATTATTAAAATAATATATTTAAATGAATTATTTTATCGAGAAAAAGATAAAATATTAATTTTCAACAATTGTCATTTTAAAAATTTTCTCCATCTATATCCACATAAAATCAATATTTTCTCATCATATAAATCAATAATTAATTATTCACAAATAATATTACAAAATCACAATATCGACAACTGTGCAGCTTTCAGGAAGAGGGGCTTTCAATAAAAAAATTTCTTCATCAGCGCGTGCAATTAGGTGACCAAACCTCTCCTTAGATGAACTTTCTAGACATTGCCAATAATGTTATCTAATAATATTATTCAGATAATATGAATTATTGCTTCGATAATGAAAAATCTCGTGTAATGACAATTATGAAACAACAAAGAATATAAAATATCAACGCAACAATTATTAACTCAATAAAATATCGAATAAAGAATTACCGTAACCATTATTGAGTAGTGCCTTCTTACGTAAGAATCAATAATTGGTGCAATACCGTGTGCTCTTGCTCAACAACGGCGTATTAGTGTGTTTTAACCAACCGGGTATTCCAACAAGATAATTGCAGAATAACTACGTCGTTATTTAAAAACAACTTATATTTGTCGTTTTCTTCATCCAATCGCTTTCGTTATGGGGCCCACACACATGGTCGCTACTGCGTCGCATTACGAATATTCCCCGACGAGACGAATATTCCACGACCAAACGAATATTCCCTTAACAACAATGAATATTTTATAACCACTTGCTTATTTTGAAATATTTGCGTATTTAACCCTTAACTATCCACATTAATCAAATCAACCCTTACTATTTCAAAATAATAAATAAAGGAAATTCCTTTTTATTTAAAAATTTTGGGGTCTTACAGAACTGGATTAGCATTGGCCTCGTTATTATTGTTAGTAGTGGAGGTGCTTGCTGACATGGTTGTCTTCTTCTAGGAGGCATCTTCTGTTAAGATATACACTTATTAATTCATTACTCAACTTCTTGGGTATTTGAAGCTTAACTTAAACATTCCAAGATTGAAGCTATAACACATAACGTTTCAAATCAACTTTGACATTTTCTTAATTCATTCATAATGATTTTAAACATTCTAAGGATAACATAACAGCTATTAACATTCATTTTCCTGAATTAGACAAGTTTCAGGATTACATACTCATACTATTCCTTTATTCATCTCAAAATAAGGGATTCACAATTTATTTATTCACATAATTAACCACACATTATTATTATTATTATCTCTATCTAGACGTATTAAGACGTCGTAAGGCATCTCGACGTTCTTCCTCCATGATACGATATGCCATTCTACGATCCATCATGAACCGCGTCGAGTCTTCAAACTGAGGTGGGTAATAATAAACTCGATCCAAGGCCCTATCAATCGTAGAATTAAAAGCATAATCCATCTCTTTCATCTTGGCCTTCTTCACTTGGACTTTAGCTTCAGCACGGTCTGCACGTTGAGTCGCCTTCATCCAAGCATCCTCTGCACATGTACGTTTCGTTAATTCCTCTTTGAAGTCATCTTTTAATTTCACCATGTCAGTCTTCATCTTCTCGTTTACTGCCAATAGGTCTTCATGCTGACCCTTGGTATGAACTAAGTCCCACTCCGTGTTTCTGAGTTTTGAGTCGAGTTCTTGAATCTCCGCATCCTTCTGCTCCATCGAAGCATGATGCATCTCAACCATCTCCTTCAGCTCCTCAACTTCGTCCTGTAACTCTATGTTATGATCATACAAAGCATCATACATCTCGGCTGATATGGAGTTTGGTGGAAAGTCATCAGGATCCTCTTCCTCATCTTCCTCCTTTATCTCCTTAGGACTATTCTCCTCGGGATCGGCCACAGGCTCATCCTCCTGGATCAACTGCTCCCGTACAACATGAATATCCCAGGGTTCATCGTCTCTAGGTACCTGAGGTATCACCTCCCTAGCTAGATTAGATCCTCCTTCGTTAGTCATCATGTCAACAAAATATTTTAGGTTTTACTTAACATTTTTCGATACTCGTGAGCACATAAGTTATTAACATGTAGCACATAATGTCTTTTATTATTTAGCTTCAATGGATACCTTAATCCACTTCTTAAAACTCGGTATGAGTTATACACCTCTATGTTTTCTGTTTCCTTAAAGGTTACTTCCTAAGGTTTTTCCCCACTTAAGGTTCATAACCTAAAGCTTTGATACCAACTTGTGACACCCCCAAATCCAGGTACATCGTTTCCACAGTATTTGGTGCTCACTTATCAAAACTATTAAATCTAACTACCCATAACCAAAGGATAAAGACATAATTTAAATAACTTAAACAATAATCTTTCCCATTAAAGGGTTACATCATTTCAAAACAATCCCAGGTAATCTAACCTTAAATTTATTACACAAGTTTGCGGAATACATCATATATTAAAACAAGTCTCATACATAAAACATTTAAGTTAACTTCATTAATTCTTCAACTCTTAGATAGCTTGCCCTTCCCTTTCCTAGTAGATGGCTCGTCAACTCTTTCAACCTTAGCTGCAGTGTTAATTGCAAGAGTGAGCAAACAATTGCTCACTGATATAGAAAGTAGTAATGATAAAAACATGAGCGTGAACAACGGATGCTGAACAATAATGAACTTGCTCTACGAATCAAATATAGAAAACAAATTCAAAATCAATGTCTGAGGGTCTTAAGACCACGAACTATGTCTCTGGTATTAGGTATTATTACCTCAACCTTAACGAAATTTTTAGACTATATGCACCTTCTTAACGCATTTTAGGAGGATCACCCTTTGTACATGTGTATTGTGCACAAACATCTAAACGTTACACGCATAAAAATCCCCTATGATAGGGTTGTTCGTCTCAGCTTGAATTTAGAATTTTTGCACTAAAGAAAGTTTAGCTCGTAACTAACTTATCAATGGTTCTATAATTTTAGAACACTATTCCATAACAGACTAGTTCAATCAATAAGGGTTTAATATAATCATTATAGAATTGAACAAGATTATCAAGATCAAAGATCGAATAACAACATTATATAATTGAACAAACATTATATACATGTAAAGTGCTATATTCAAAGAAGTTAGAACAATCTTCTATGAATCAATGTATTAGAACAAAATATGCTTTGAATGATAATCAAGAACGTAAAGCTCGCTCGATGTAATGAATTAGGTTTCAAGAGCTTGTACAATCATACACTAGATAGAATCAAAAGGCTTACTTAACTTCAATGTAAAATTTAGGAATAAATAGATTGCTCGACTTAAAGATAGCATAGCTATGAAACAGGCGAAATTGTAATTGAGACAGGGTAAATAAATTTGCTCATTAATCACAAGGTAGAGTTAGGAAACTTGCCTCTAGCGTAAACTATAATATTATAACTCACGTTCACCTACATATTTTAATGGAATCACAATATCTATTAGATATGCTAGCATACCAAAACATGTACAATTCTAACTAACCTTATCATTTTAACACAAGTCTTTCATTACCCTACATATTTCAGAACCACAAGTGTACATTTCTCAATACTTATTCATTGCTCACTAAGTTCCTTAAATCATATATATATCATTTTCACCACTTACTAGCTTTGCATTTTAGAATTACTAACCACATGATACACTTCTGCTTTAACGTTATTTTTACACATTTAACATGTTAACATAATCATTAAGCCATGCTATAACGAATGACCAAAGTCTGCCGAAATAGCAGACTTCACTATCTGTGATTAGCTCATGGCCTTGTGCAATTGCCGCCAAGAATGAAGGTAACCAAGCGTTACCGCTTGATGTAGTACACCTGTGCCCATATGTAGCGTGTGCGTCGTGACAACCATGGGCCGAGACGGCAATGTTCTTGCATAGCGATGCCTCGATTCTAGTTTTTGCGTAAGCTCAAATCGACTGCTTTTGGCCAAAAATCCCAATTCTACAGAAAATCTCCCAACTTCAACATCTAAAACTTTGGAATATCCTAGTTAAGCATGTTATACACCATACTATATACAAAAACATCACATATACATCATCTTGAAGAATCAAAACTATATTTGTTTCTAATTTTCTTCATTTTTGACACTTTTAACGAATTTGATCACCCCAGACTCGTTTCTTAATCAATTGACATGATTTAAACTATGCCGCTTTCATTTCTTAGCATACAAACATATTTTAACTTCAATTTGCAGATTACAACACACATTAAGCATGAAATTTTGTACTTTCTAAGCCATATTATATGAACACTGTTAATTATTTAATTTTCTTTCCACAAACCAAATTCATGAGTTTGATCACTAAAGATTACTTATGTAGGACAATTATCAGATTATATATCCATATAATCAACAATTCAAACCCCAATCCAACAAAATTCCAAGTCACAGAGAATAGATATTACAAAACTAAGAGTTAGAATTAGGAATAGATTATACCTTAATCCTCTTGATTATAAGCTAGCACGTGAATCTCTTCTCTCTCTTGGCAAACTCACAGAGATTACTCTCTCAATTCTTACCCTCAATACTCTGCAACTCTCTCTTCCTCTGTATCTCTATGTTATCAAACCTTAGGAAAACAAATAAGACGCGTAGAAAAAATATAAACTAGCCACAATCCCATGTACGTCAGTTGAATAAGCCAAAGGTTTGCATCAGTTGAAAAAGCCAAAGGCCACAAGGCCTTGTTTGGCTAAGCACATATTCCCAACACTAGATTATTATTATATTTCTCGATCGTTACATTCTTCCCTCCTTAAAAGGATTCTGTCCCCAGAATCACAATTCGAAAAAATATATTCGGCACATTCTTCCCTCCTTAACAAGATTCTGTCCCCAGAATCGCTATACAAAATCAAGCAAACAACTGAGGATAATTCTTCATCATAATAGTTTCAAGTTCCCACGTAGCTTGCTCAGCATTGTGGTTCCTCCAAATAACGTTAACGAAAGGTATCACCTTATTCCTCAGTACTTACTCTTTTCTGTCAATAATTTGAACATGGACTTCTTCATATGACAAATCTTTTTTAAACTGTAAGGGCTCATATTTTATAACATGCTTATAATCAGGCTTATATGGCCTCAATACTAATATATGGAAAATATTATTAATATGTTCCAACTCCGGAGGTAAAGCTACCTCGTACCCTACTTCACCAACTCGTCGAAGCACTTCAAAAGGTCCTATAAACCTAGGGCTTAATTTTCCCTTCTTGCCAAACTGAATCTTCCCCTTCTAGGGAGACACTTTCAGGAAAACATAACTACCGACATTGAATTCTCTATTTTGTCGATACTGATCGGCATATTTCTTCTGTTTATCCTGTGCAGCCATTAATCTTGCTCGAATAATCTTGATGATCTTGACAGTCTGTTGTACCAATTCTGGACCCAAAAGCTGATGTTCACCTAACTCGTCCGAGTATAATGGAGTTCTGCATTTTCTACCGTATAACGCTTCATAAGGCGGCATGCCAATACCTGCGTGATAACTATTATTATAGGAAAATTCCACCAATGGTAGATGGTCATCCCAACTTCCCTTGAAATCCATGATACATGCTCAGAGCATATCCTCTAGTGTTTGGATGGTTCTCTCACTTTGTCCGTCGGTTTGAGGATGGTACGCTGTGCTCATTCTTAGATGTGTCCTTAAGCACTCTTGTAGTGGTTTCCAGAAATTAGATGTGAAACATGGATCTCTGTCTCATACAATGGACACAGGTACACCGTGTCTTGACACAATTTCCTTCACGTACATTTTTGTTAACCGATCTAGAGTAAATCGAAGCTTGATTGGCAAAGAGTGTGCCGACTTCGTCAGTAGATCGACAATCACCCAAATGGCATCGTATCCTTGTTGGGTCGTTGGAAGACCTACCACAAAATCCATTGTGATATGCTCCCATTTCCATTCTTGTATCTCCAACGGTTGTAACAATCCGCTTGGCCTTTGATGTTCAGCTTTGACTTTTTGACACATTAAGCATTTTGCCACACATTCAGCCACATCCCTCTTCATATTCGGCCACCCAAAATGATGTCTAAGATCCTGGTACATCTTTGTATTTCTAGGGTGAATCGAATATCTTGAATTGTGAGCTTCACTCAGAATTTCTTCTTTAACCTCTGGTACACAAACACTTAAAAACTATTCTAAAAGACTTGAGAACAACAATAAATTAAGCCCGAATATATCCAATTCATGGGTATAAAACTCACTCATCAAATACCCCCAAACTTAAACCGTTGCTTGTCCTCAAGCAAAAACACAAAAGAACTAAAAATAAACAAAATAACTCAACTAAATGAATGCATATGCATGATCTACTTCCTAATATACCTACGAATCGAGTAATAAATCAGTATGATATATAGCAACAGGCCTCAAAGATACAAATGATACTCAAACAATATATCCAATCAAGTTAAAATCCATAATTCTAACCAATTAGTCAATCCAAACCTGTCATCACCCATGTTGTGCGTGTGTGCTTGTTAACCATTCTAACCAACCACAATTCAAGATAATCACATAACAAACTTCTTAAAAGGAAAATTTCAGTTCCAATTCAATTACTTTTGTGAACATGACAACTCCAGTTAAAACTAAGCAATTACCAAGTTTAAGGGTAAATACAAGATTTATTTATACTCTTATTCAACCATGAGGGCATTTTTGCTCTTTCTCATGTTTTATTCATTTTTTTTTCTCATGGTCGCATAAATGTCTTATTCCTTAGGCTTTTTCATTGCTACCTTAATGAGCTTTCGACCAACGACTGCAAGCCATTAAGACCTTAGGGCGCTAGGTGTAAAGACAATCCCCTCGGGCTTACTTACTCAAGTAACAAAGGCCACAAAACTAGACAAACATGCCACGGTGTTTATTCTTTTTTTTCTTTCTGGATTTTTTTTTCTTTTCATCATTCCTTTTTTTTCTTTTTTTTTCTTTTTGTAATATATATAACCCATAGATTCCCCCAAACTCAAGCTTTTACGTCATTCCAACCTTTACTGCCAGTTCACTACTTTTCTTAAATTTTAACCAAGATTTTCCCTCAGAAACAAATTATGAAACCCTTGAAGCAAGTGGATTAAAACAGTTAAACTTTAAGTGCTATCCGGTTACATAAGTTTCAGACAGGCTCAGATTATCATCATGATTAAAATTAGAACTCATCATCAATTATCAACACTATTCAAGTTAACATTTAATACCAATCTTATCATAGGCCGAGCTAAGACCACACCAACCGATCACACAAATTCATGCAAAAAAAATTAAATAAAAAAAATGCAATTATACTACATGAACACATACTAATGCAACACATATATGAATATGCAAATAACTACCATGTATTATATGCAACCTAAAAAAAATAATGCTAACACATAAAAAAAATGAACTACTATGCAGATAACTAACTATATGCAATACGACACTAAAATGCCCCCAAACTTAAACTAGACATTGTCCTCAATGGCTGAAATAGAAAAAATTAAAACAGAGGACTTCCCTGAAAATATAGCAATCTTCCTCCTTGTCGCTAAGTTTGGAGAATATCTTGAAGCTTATGGAACAAATTGGGCACCACACTTGAATTTGACTTGAATAACCTGTAAACCATGATAGAAACATATTTATTAATTTTTAAATAAATGCAAATTCAAAACTACTAATATAAAACCTAATAAAAACTAAAACTAAAAATTAAACTTGGGTTGCCTCCCAATAAGCGCTTGTTTTATAGTCTCTGCCTAACTTCTTCAATTCTCTATCTAATTCCCCTACGAAAATTGAGGAACCCTCCATCCATCAGTAGCAATGTCTCTTTTGGGAGATTCCCATTAGCAAAAACCCTTGAATTAAAGTCACCTAGCATACTCTTTTTAGATAGGATCCCCATTAAGAACGACAAACCACTAGGTGTTTTCCCCATTGTGTTTGTGATCAAATTATGGCAGGGAAGCTTGTCAAACACAATTGGCTCTTCCTCTATCTTCTCCTTTTCAACCCACCATGACTCCACAGTTGTACTAGCTCTTATGTTATAAAGAGCTTTGCCTACGACATGACTGCCAATTGGGCATGGTTTTGCAAAACTACCCGAATTCTTGAACTTTGGCGGAGGAGGCACATGGGATACTAATGAAATCGGTTCATCTTCATTGATCTCCTTTTCTTGATTCCCAATTGTTTCCTCTCTTTCAACATCTTGTGGTTCATCTAGTTGCAAATTTTGTTCGGGCTCTCCATTAGTCTAAGAATCCATGTCATAGGGCCAAGTGTATTGAGGATGGTTGTTCAACGCATGTGCTATCTACCCCAATTGATTTTCCAGATTCTTGATCGACGCACTTAGGCTTTGCATATTCAGCTATGTTTGATTATGTTTCTTTTCATGTTCCTCGTGTTTCTTTTCCAAAGATTTAATAAATCTCTCCATGGTTTCCCCCAAATTTGAATGTTCTTCCTGTTGTAGTGGAGGTGGACACGAGAAATCCGGTGGGTATGTTGGACTTAGAGCATAAAATTGATCTTGATGAGTATGGCTCCATGAAAAATCCGGGTGATACCCCCAATCCTGATAATAGTTGTTAGGATAGACATAATTATTGGGGTAATCACTACCGTCATCATCACTCTACTCAAACTCGATGGCGATTGATGACTCATATGATTTTCAGCACAATAATCACAAGTAACCGCCACACTTTGACGACGTTGAGCTTCAAAAGCTTCAAACATCCTCGAAAGTGTCTCAATCTGTGCTAACAATGCAGAAAGTTTCTCGAGTCTGTCAATCTTCTCTCCCCTTGGCTGAGTCATTCTTGCCATCCTTCAACTCCGTATTGCTGCGCAAACCTCCAACGTCTTCAAAGTTGCCTTTATAGAAGATGTATTAAGTCCATCAATCCTTGTCTCCCTTGGTTGAGCTAAGAACGTGTATGGCCATTGATACTCAAACGCATCCATGGTACCTGAAATGAGAGAAATATAAGAAGAGAATTAAAAGTAAAATTAAAAATGTTTAAATTAAGACTAATTTGATTGAAATTAATATTTGTAAATAATTATTAAATTAATTCCCCGGCAACGGTGCCAAAAACTTGTTGATCGATTTCACAATCAATGAATACCTGCAAGTATACACAGTCAACAAGTAATAAAGTGAAAGTAGAGTATCGTTCCCACGAGGAATTATTTAATAAAAATGACCAAATACTAACTCTTAACCAAATTAATTTTATTTAAACAATTGCAAATTGTGAATTTTCTAATTAAGAAAACTAAATTAAACAATTAAAAGAGATTATTCTAAAAGAAAGCAAATACACAAAACTAAGATTTGATTGAATTCATGTAAATAAGGATTAAGACTCCAATATCCCCAATTATGAACTATAAATCAATTATCCAACTATCCCAATTATTATGTCTACTGAATTGTTAACAGGAATTCTCAAATGCCAAAAGCCCTTTTCCAAGTGATCAATTGCCTTCTATTTAATCCAGATTAATTTTGCTATATTCCTATGCAAAACAATTGAATAAACTCATTACAATCCCAATTCCTTATATGTTACATGCGACAAATAGATATTTCCATTTTATTCACAAACCTAATTATTCACTGTGCAAATAACTAAGTTACATGTCACCATGCCCAGTTCTAACCCTAGAATTCCTTTCCCAATTCCTTCTAGAGTAACAAGGTAATTATTGATCAGATAATTAATCAATAAGCATAAGGCAAGATAAACAACTCACTTTGACACAAATAATTAGAATAAATTAAATAACTAATTTATAGCCATAAAAGGTTCAATTGAAATCTAAATAAAAGAGTTAGTTCATAATTAATGAATTAAAACAAAGAATCCACAACTGAATAGACATTAAAAGATAAAAGTATGATAAGAGAAGAGAATAGAATCATTGTCAAGAACTCGATGCTCCCTCTTGCTTCTCGCTCTCGATCTCTTGTTGTTCTTCAATTTGCTTCAATCTCCAATGGCTAATTAAGAACTAGGGTTTAGATTCTAATTTAATGAAGGGTTTAATCTAGTCTAATCTATGTATTCTCTCTTTATTTTATGCCTTACATCATGTATTTATAAGTTACAAGTCCAATTTTAGCTTAGAACAAACCCAATCCAATTTACAGTCAAAAAGGTGTCAAAATTCGCTCAAAAACGCGTCCAGGCCATCACCAAGCCCTTCCCCAGCGCCCCAGCGCTGGGCTTGACGCTCAAACACTACCCCCAGCGCCTCAGCGCTGGGCATAGGCCAAAAATGGGCACCCCAGTGCTGCCACTTTTTCTGACATTTTCTACTCTAATGTCCTTTGGGAAAATGGCCATAACGTCTTCGTCTGAACTCCGATTTTGATGATTCAAGATGATCCGGAAAGAGGAGAAGTAGATCTACAACTTTCCTTCTTTAAGTGTTTCGAAATAAGGTCTGGAGAAATACTCAAATTGGCTATGAAGTGACTGCTATGTAAATGGCAAGCCAAAAACACGAATCTAGCCACCCCGAACGTCGATCCAAGTAATTTTTATCCCAATTACTACAAAACAACATAAAACATGCTTGAATAGACACAAACACTTAAAAACTATTCTAAAAGACTTGAGAACAACAATAAATTAAGCCCGAATGTATCCAATTCATGGGTATAAAACTCACTCATCAACTGGCGGAACCCAAATTCTCCCTTTGAATAAAAGTAACCCTTCCAAATCGATTTGGAATTTGTTTTCCTCACCTACATATATTTTTTGTTTTATTTTTTCGCAGTCTTCATCCTGAAGTTGTGCATTTTTCACCTTATCTACCAACGTTGAACCGTTTCCCATCTAGAACAACTTTTCATCAAATTCTGTCGGATATTTAATTTCTAACTCCATCTTAGCCATTTTCGACACTAGCTTCTCCTGAGCAGTTAACATCATTAACTTCTCCCGTCGCTTACTACTTAAGGCATCAGCAACAACATTCGCCTTTTCGGGATGATAGAAAATCTCGCAATCATAATCTTTTATCAGCTCCAACCATCTTCTTTGTCGCATGTTCAAATCTTTTTGTGTAAAGATATACTTCAGACTTTTTTATGGTCAGATATATCTCACTCTCTCCATAAAGATAATGTCTCCAAATTTTTAGGGCAAAGCACCACTGCTGCCAACTCTAAGTCATGAGTCGGATACCCTTTCTCGTAATCTTTCAACTGTCGTGATGCATACGCAATAACTCTGCCGTTTTGCATAAGCTCACAGCCTAGTCCTTTATGCGATGCGTCACTATATACCACAAAATTTCATGTATCATCAGGCAACGACAACACATATGCTGAACTCAATCTCTTTTTCAATTCTCGAAAACATTCCTCACACTTCTCTGTCCAAACAAACTTAACCGCTTTTTGAGTTAAATTCGTCAACGGAGTTGCGATTTTGGAAAAGTCTTGAATAAAACATCTGTAGTAACCTGCCAATCCCAAGAAACTCCTTACTTCTAACGGTGCCTTCGATAGATCCCAGTTTATTACTGCTTCAACTTTTGATGGATCTACTGAAATTTCGTCCTTATCAATAACGTGTCCGAGAAACAACACACGTTCCAACCAAAATTCACATTTTGAGAACTTAGCGTACAACTTCTCTTTTCTTAATGTCTCCAATGTCAATCTCAAGTGTTCCACATGTTCCTCTTTGGTTTTGAAATATACCAATATATCATCAATAAACACCACCACAAATTTGTCCAAAAATGGTTTAAACACCTTGTTCATCAAATCCATGAATGCTACAGGTACGTTGGTTAAACCAAAAGACATAACCAGAAACTCTTAATGACCATATCGAGTCCTGAACGTTGTTTTTGGTACATCCTCTGGCCTCACCTTTAGCTGATGATAACCACTTCTCAAATCTATCTTCGAGAAATATCTCGCTCCCTTCAACTGATAGAACAGGTCATCGATCCTAGGCAATGGATACTTATTTTTAATCGTGACCTTATTCAATTCTTTGTAATCAATGCAGAGCCGCATCGATCCGTCTTTCTTCTTAACAAATAACACCGGTGATCCCCATGGCGACACACTCGGTTGAATATACTTCTTGTCAAGCAATTCTTGCAATTGCACCAACAACTCTTTCATTTCTACCGGGGCCATTCTGTATGGTGCGTTAGATTTTGGGGCCATTCCTAGTAGTAAGTCAATCACGAACTCGATTTGTCGATCCGGCGGAAGACCCGGCAAATCGTCTGGAAATATGTCTGCAAAATCTTTTATAATCGATATCTCTTCTTCCGCGTATCCACTATGTAGGTTAAATATCCTACACATCCTTGTCTCAACAACTTCTTATCTTGCATTACCGTCAGACAACTTGCTTGTCGAGGTGACTTGCTGCCATAAAACACAACCTTTGATGGAGTCATAAGGTTAACATACTTTTTTTGGCAATCAATTACTGCTCCGTAATTGAATAACCAATCCATTCCCAGTATAATATCAAACTCACCAAGTCTAATTGGTATCAAATCTACTATCATCTCATGACCTTTTATATCCACTCTACAATTCCTATATATGAATTTAACAGGAATCACTTCCCTATTCGTAATCTCTATACTTAAGGGAAATTCTAATTCTTTCCTGAGGTAAATCTAAATTCTGAGAAAATTCATTGGACATAAATGAACAAGTAGCACCCGAATCAAATAGTACATAAGCATTAATACCATTAATCGGAATGATACCTGACACCACATCCTTAGACTGCATAGCATCCTGCATGGTCATATTGAAAGTTCTCGCAGTAGGTCAGCTTAACTGTGCTGGTCTAGTGATAGTCAATGCACCACCATCGTTGTTGCTTCCTTTCCCACCACTTGCACTTCCCACTGGCTTCTTAGGGCAATCACGAGCCATGTGATCCTTCAAACCGCAGGTAAAACATGCTCCTTTCTTCGGACTAAAACAGTTCGGTGCAATGTGTCCCTCTTGACCACAGTTGAAACACACTCTCTTTCCCTTCAAACATACCCCAGTATGGTTCTTCCCACAAGTTGCACAAGCTTCAAACTTTTTCTTCTGCTAATTTCTTTGTTGTTCTCCCGCAGTCGAATTTTCGCTCCACTTCCTCTTTTGATTGTTACTTCCAACATTACTTCTACCAGCCTTATTCTCATTTTCATTCTTCCTCTTCTTCTATTCTTGGTTGTACTTGGTTAAGGCATCGCTTCCACCTTCCGCGATAATTGCCTTCTCTAGTACAGCCGCAAATGTATTCAGCTGGAACATTGAGACCTTGTTGTAAAGCCAGGGCTTCAATCCTTGTTCGAACCTTCTTGCTTTATGCTCATCGGTATTGACTTGATAAGTGGAAAACATTACCAACTCGTTAAACTTCGTAGCATATTCTGGCACCGTCATCGGTCCTTGCTTCAACTCCGGAAATTGCACTTCTAGCTGATTCCGAGAACTCATTGGAAATTACATTTCAAAAAATATCTCCTTAAATCTATCCCACGCTATTACTCCTTGTCCCCCACGAACCTTATTTGCTTGGCACCAGTAGCTAGCTTCAAACTTCAGCATGAACGTTGCGAACGCAGTCTTTTAATCTTCATTAACTCTAGCAATGTCGAACACCTTCTCCATTTCAATGATGCAGGTTTGGGCTTCCACTGGATTCATAGACCCTTGAAATTCTGGCGGTCCAACCGCTTTGAATTCCTTGAAAGTCGTGACTTAAGCTTGCGGTTGATTCGCAAGTGCACCCGTCAACAGAGCTAACAACTACTGAACTGGATTTGCATTGACCTCATTATTATTGTTAGTAGACACATAACGTTTCAAATCAACTTTGACATTTTATTCATTCATAACGTTTTTAAACATGCTAAGGATAACATAACCTCTATTAACATTCATTTTCCTAAACTAGACAAGTTTCAGGATTACATACTCATACTATTCCTTTATTCATCTCAAAATAAGGGATTCACAATTTATTTATTCACATAATTAACCACACCTTATTATTATTATCTCTATATAAACGTATTAAGACGTTGTAAGGCTTCTCAACGTTCTTCCTCCATGATACGATATGTCGTTCTACGATCCATCATGAACCACGGTGAGTCTTCAAACTGAGGTGGGTAATAATATACTCGATCCCGGGCCCTATCAATCACAGAATTAAAAGCATAATCCATCTCTTTCATCTTGGCCTTCTTCACTTGGAGTTTAGCTTCAACACGGTCTGCACGTTGAGTCGCCTTCATCCAAGCATCCTCTGCTCATGCACGTTTAACTGATTCCTCTTTGAAGTCATCTTTTAATTTCTCTATGTCAGTCTTCATCTTCTCGTTTACTGCCAATAGGTCTTCATGCTGACCCTTGGTATGAACTAAGTCCCACTCCGTGTTTCTGAGTTTTGAGTCGAGTTCCTGAATCTTCGCATCCTTCTACTCCATCGAAGCATGATGCATCTTAACCATCTCCTTCAGCTCCTTAACATCGTCTTGTAACTCTATGTTACGGTCATACAAAGCATCATACATCTCGGCTGATATAGAGTTTGGTGGAAACTCCTCATGATCCTCTTCCTCATCTTCCTCCTCTATCTCCTCGGGATCGATCATAGGCTCATCCTCCTGCATCAACTGCTTCCGCACTACATGAATATCTCGGGGTTCATCGTCTCTAGGTACCTGAGGTATCACCTCCCTAGCTAGACTAGATCCTCCTTCGTTAGTCATCTTGTCAACAAAATAATTTAGGTTTTACTTAACATTTTTCGATACTCGTGAGCACATAAGTTATTAACACGTAGCACATAATGTCTTTTATTATTTAGCTTCAATGGATACCTTAATCCATTTCTTAAAACTCAGTAAGAGTTGTACACCTCTATGTTTTCTGTTTCCTTAAAGGTTACTTCCTAAGGTTTTTCCCCACTTAAGGTTCATAACCTAAAGCTTTGATACCAACCTGTGACACCCCCAAATCCAGGTACTTCGTTCCCACAGGATTTAGTGTTCACTTATCAAAAACTATTACATCTAACTATCCATAACCAAAGGATAAAGACATAATTTAAATAACTTAAACAATAATCTTTCCCATTAAAGGGTTACATCATTTCAAAACAATCCCAGGTAATCTAACCTTAAATTTATTACACAAGTTTGCGGAATACATCATATATTAAAACAAGTCTCATACATAAAACATTTAAGTTAACTTCATTAATTCTTCAATTCTTAGACAGCTTGCCCTTCCCTTTGCTAGTAGATGGCTCGTCAACTCTTTTAACCTTAGCTGCAGTGTTAATTGCAAGAGTGAGCAAACAATTGCTCACTGATATATAAAGTAGTAATGATAACAACATGAGGGTGAATAACGGATGCTGAACAATAACGAACTTGCTCTACGAATCAAATATAGAAAACAAGTTCAAAATCAATGTCTGAGGGTCTTAAGACCACGATCTATGTCTCTGGTATTAGGTATTATTACCTCAACCTTAACAGTCTTTTAGACTATACAGACTATTCTTAATGTACTTAGGGGGATCATCCCTTTGTACCATGTATTGTGCACAAATATCTAAACGTTACACGTACAAAATCCCCTATGATAGGGTTGTTCGTCTCAACTTGAATTTAGAATTTCCGCACTAAAGAAAGTTTAGCTCGGAACTAACTTATCAGTGGTTCTAGAATTTTAGAACATTATTCCATAACAGACTAGTTCAGTCAATAAGGGTTTAATATAATCAATATAGAATTGAACAAGATTATTAAGATCAAAGATCAAATAACAACATTATATAATTGAACAAACATTATATACATGGAAAGTGCTATATTCAAACAAGTTAGAACAATCTTCTATGAATCAATGTATTAGAACAAAATATGCTTCGAATGATAATCAAGAAAGTAAAGCTCACTCGATGTAACGAATTAGGTTACAAAAGATTGTACAATCATACACTAGATAGAATCAAAAGGCTTACATAACTTCAATGTAAAATTTAGGAATAAATAGATTGCTAGACTTAAAGATAGCATAGCTATGAAACAGGCAAAATTGTAATTGAGACAGGGTAAATAAACTTGCTCAATAATCACAAGGTAGAGTTAGGAAACTTGCCTCAAGCTAAAGCTATAATATTACAACTCACGTTCACCTACACATTTTAATGAAATCACAATATCTATTAGATATGTTAACATATCAAAACATGTACAATTCTAACTAACCTTATCATTTTAACACAAGTCTTTCATTACCCTACATATTTCAGAACCACAAGTGTACATTTCTCAATACTTATTCATTGCTCACTAAGTTCCTTAAATCATATATATCATTTTCACCACTTGCTAGCTTTCCATTTTAGAATTACTAACCACATGATACACTTCTACTTTAACCTTGTTTTTACACATTTAACACGTTAACATAATCATTAAGCCGTGCTATAACGAATGACCAAAGTCTACTGAAGTAGCAAACTTCACCGTCTGTGGCTGGTCACATCTTTGTGTGCGCTGCCGCTTAGTAATATACATGGTAATCACAGCCACACATGATGCAAATACATACCATGAGATGCAAAAGCATACATGCGATAATCGCTTGTAGGCCAAACATCAAGCGTCTGTCAAGCGATGCCTCAGTTCTAGTTTTTCCAGAAGCTCGAAATCAGACTCTGTTTTGGTCAAAAATCCCAATTCTACAGAAAATCTCCCAACTTCAACGTGTAAAACTTTGGAATATCCTAGTTAAGCATGTTATACACCATACTCTATACAAAAACATCACATGTACATCATCTTGAAGAATCAAAACTATATTTTTTCCAATTTTCTTCATTTTTGACACTTTTAACGAATTTGATCGCCACGAACTCGTTTCTTAATCAATTGACATGATTTAAACTACGCCGTTTTTGTTTTTTAGCAAACAGACATATTCTAACTTCAATTTGCAGATTACAACACACATTAAGCATGAAATTTTGTACTTTCTAAGCCATATTATATGAACAATGTTAATTATTTAATTATTTTTTGCACAAACCAAATTCATGAATTTGATCACTAAAGATTACTTATGTAGGACAATTATCAGATTATGTATCCATATAATCAACAATTCAAACCCCAATCCAACAAAATTCCAAGTCATAGAGAATAGATATTATAAAACTAAGAGTTAGAATTAGGAATATATTATACCTTAATCCTCTTAATTATAAGCTAGCACGTGAATCTCTTCTCTCTCTTGGCAAACTCACAGAGATTACTCTCTCAATTCTTACCCTCAATACTCTGCAACTCTCTCTTCCTCTGTATCTCTATGTTATCAAACCTTAGGAAAACAAATAAGACGCGTAGGAAAAATATAAGCTAGCCACAATCCCACGTTCGTCAGTTGAATAAGCCAAAGGTTTGCGTCAGTTGAAAAAGCCAAAGGCCACAAGGCCTTGTTTGGCTAAGCACATATTCCTAACACTAGATTATTATTATATTATTTATATTATATAGTTAATTTGTGTCACACTCTAATTTAAATAACTTTAGTTTAGTTAATTTAAATAACTCATATTAATAATAAAAATCTTATTATCATTATACTTATAATTAATAAATAATTATATATCTAATTTAATTAATAAATTAGAAACATTACTTTATTTAATTTATTCATTTAATATTAAACAATTCACTTGATTTAATTATTTTCTTACATATTAAGTAATTGATTTAATTTAATTATTTCCTTAAATTAAATCCTTCGGATAAAATTATCAACACTCAATTTAATTATCACTAATCAATTTAGTTACTAAATTAATTTACCACAATCCATCAATTATTTATTTTCCTCAATAAATAAATTACATAAAATATTTATTTAATTCCATAAATATTTAAATTAAATTACAAATTTCTTGATCGTTACAGCTATAATATATAATTCTAATTGAAAGAATAATCTTATTAATGATAGGTCTTTGTATAAAAGCTAAAATTAAATTGTTTTAGCAGTAAGCAGCGATCAAGACACGTATCTAAACCTTACGCACTACTTTTATTTTGTGAGAACATGTATATGTTTATGCAAATTCCTAACTCAACTTGAGTTATTAATTTCAAACCATGTTCGTGAATAGTTATTGTTGATTATTCATACCCATAATAATCTTTGTTATTCGTGTATGCAAGTATACTAACCTTTGGATTTACTTTATGCAATAGATCTTTATAAGTGAGTTTCTTAACTCTATCTTTTATTGAGCAAGTATCTGAATCTTTGTGTAATCAAATATCCTATATATAACTTTTAAATTATGTACAAGCCATTTCTTGAACAGTATTCAATTTATTCATTGAATACATGTATCTCAATATTGTTTTCATGTGATCCATATATGATCAAGATCTATTCTGTTCTATATGAGCTAAGTTGGGTTATGCAAGTGTACTTACTTGTATAAATTGTTGTATTTGAACAAGTTTTGATACATACTATTAAATTTCGGTATGTATACATGATTTAAAAGTTGTCTAAGCTATTTGACTCGGCTAGACATAGTTGTAAATGTATCATTGAATATTATTATTTTTGATAAAGTCGTCCAACTTAATTGCTTTGGTTTGGACTCCAGACTGAGTATGAACATCCCAAAATGGGAAATTTTTATGCGCTAAAGGCAGATACGATGAACGTGAATATCGTTCTAGTATATATTATTGATCAATACCGGACATAAAGGCCTAATCACCCATCGTGCCCGTAAGTCAGCCGGTTTGCAGATGAATTTCTATACAAACCTTTTCAAACTTGAAAAAAATGGTTCAAGGTCTATTAATCGCTTAACATTTATAGTCAGTACGTAGTTTCAAAAATGTAAATGGTTTGATATGTTATTTAGAATTGTTTCAGTTTACTTCATAACTATTAATTTGTTGTAGAAGTATACTTCAAAGAAGACATTTATTTCTTTCAGCTGATATTTATTAACTTTTATTACTTGCTGAGCAATTAAATGCTCATTCTTGCTTTAAACTTAAATGTTTTCAACTAAGCGGGATCGAACAAAAGGTTCTGGCAAGGACAAGGGAAAGGGAAAGCTGATTGAATAGTTAGAAGGCATAATATGTAATAGTTAGAAGTTTGTAATATGATAATATATTATATATCATGTAATGAAGTACTTACAGGTTATCGTAACGGGGAAATAGATAACTTTGATGTAACATTTTTAGTTATTTAATATATCAAGTAGTTTAATGAATGGTATCGTGGAGCACCAAGTATGGGTTTTAAGTACCCGGATTTGGGGGCATCACAAAGGCAATTCAATAACTTATACCAATCCATAAATCAAAGCCTGTTATTTCTGATGTAGTGTGTGTGTGTGTGTGTGTGCTTAGCAACCATTAAAATTAACTACATCTCAAATACATTGCATAATATACTTCTTGGAGGGAAAAACACAGCTCTAACTCAAGAAATTCTATAAAAAAGTTAAGCTTCAACTAGAGATTTCACAATCACCAAATTCAGATTCAATACGGGATTTATTTCTTCTTTTATTTACTCACGAGGGCATTTATGCTCTTTCTCGTGTTTACACTTGACTGTGCAATGTCTAGTTCTCTTAGGCTTTTTAATGTTACCCATGTAGCGAGCTTTTGACCAATGAATCCCAAACCAGACAGCTTTAGGGCGCTGGGTGTAGAGACACCCCTAAGGACTTACTTACTCGAATAACAAAGGCCAAAAAACTAAACTAGTCAAAGTATTTATTCATATAATTTTTTTCTTCTTTTGGATTTTCTATTTTTTTATTTATTTAAAAACCCCATATTTTCCCCAAAACTTGAGTTTTTGCATCATCCTAGCCTTTACTACAATTTTATCAATTTTCCTTCATTAAAACCAAGATTTTCCCCATGAAGACAATTATGCGATCATTTAAACTAAGTTAATCACAATGGTCAACCTAACGTGTTATCTGAATACATCAATTTCAAACATGATAAGATTTACATTATGATACGACACTATATCCATGTCTCAGTTGTAATACTGTTCAAATATATATGTGATACCAATCTCATCATTGGCCAAGTCAAACTCATACTAACAGACATGCTCGGATTCATGTTATATGAACTAACTAAATGTAAGACTTTGTTTTTTTAGAAATTAGAATGACAACTACAAGCAAAACTACATGATGAATGAGTTATGTTAAACGTATGAAAATACTAAATGAATGCAATGTGACTAGAAAAATGCACATCCAAACTTAACATATACAATGTCCTCATTGTATAAAAAAAAGAAATTAGGCACTGAGAACTGAGGACTTCCCTAAAAGATCGAAGCCTTACTCTTCGTCAGCATCCTCTGCTTTTTCTTTATCAACCTCATCCTCAGGGGGTAGTTCAGTTAAGGGGTACACAGATAAGGGTGGAGATGGTGGGAATTGGTAAGGATTGCCTGATGGATTCATGCGGTTGAACATATCTATGAATGATGCATTACAGTTCAAATATATCTCCACTTATCGCTGAGGAAGTCTATTCTGCTGCCTATCCATACAGTCAAAACACTGCTGAATTTGTGTAGTCATCATGTCAATCCGTCTAGTTTGATGTCTCAAGTCTGAACGAATATCCTCAAAAAAATTTGGCGGTGGCACACAATTCCCAGCTATAGTAGGATTGTCATTTGACTGTTCATTAAGCTCGTCAGCAGGCTCTGGAGGCACAATAATGAAACCTAGCCCTCTCGGGTGTGGTTTTCCCCCAGTCCATACTCTATATTTTTTTATAATCGAGTAGTCAATTGGGACTAAAGGAGGTTGTCTAGCTTCCTCGGCTTCCCATTTTACTCCAGCTTGTTGACATAGTCTAGTAATCAAAGATGTGTGAGGCAGTCCACGTGAAGTACCTCCTTGAATTGCTCTGTCGATTGAATCATATATAACCTGACCCACATCTATAGTTTTTTCTTTTGCAATGCAAAAAAGCAACGATGCTCGTTGATTTATGACATCACTCATATGCTTGCACGACATCAACTTGGCACAAATAAAGGCATGCCATGCTTTCCTGTAACTACTCAGTGCGGATGCAGGAAAAAGAACTGCTTCTTACTGATCTGTTAATTTCCATTTTGTTTTAGGTACATACAATGCTTGAATGACCTCATTATAGTCTAGATCGTGCTTTAGATATTGCATGTAGCCATTACCAGGTATTCTTTCCAAGCCGTAGTAAGCATTTATTGTCATGAAACTGACCTCCACTAATTTCCTGGGGACCCAAACTACGTTACCTACACCATCTTTTGCATTGGCGTAGAATTCCTTAACAAATTTTATGACCGACAGATCTAGTTGAGCTGTAAAATTCTCCCATCTTCTACTTCCAATCATCTATAGTAACTCCCCATCATCACCCTATGGCAATAAACCACGCTAAGGAATTATCAATTTACTAGAAAGCAAACTGTAATATATCGGACACACTAGCACTGTAAATCTCTTTTTGTCAAACTTTGTCAAAGTGCCCAAAGTCTCTCTTCTATGCCTTTAAGGAGCCTTATATCTAGTGTGTCAAATCCTTGCCCAACAAATGATGTGCAGTAGCTAAACTGGTGGAAACTTTCTTTGTGGCAATTTATCAAACACTTGACGGGCAATGTTAACACAACATTTGTGAAGCCTCTCTCCCAAACTTGAATAACTCCCAATCTAAGAACTAAGACAAACAAAGAGATTTCCTGCCCAATTAGGGCTTTTATGTTTTTAAGTCACAGCAGGAGCGCCTAGGCACTTGAGTTTGTATAGAATGGACCACCTAGGAGGTTGAAAATAGAATGGGTTGGGCGTGAAGAGCTCCTAGGCGCTTGAATTGGCCTAGGAGGGGACTCTTAAGCACTTGGGTCACATGGATGCTACTGTTTTTAGGAGCCTAGACACTTGGTTTGTGCTTGTGTTGGATGCCTAGGCTAACGAACCTGACTTGGTGAATTTTTTTGCTTCTTCCTTGCTTCCAACCTGCATACCACAACTTCAATTTTTAGTTTTTGTTTGAAAAGAAATTAAAACTTATTCTAAAACCCTAAACTAAGATAAAATATATAGCTAACTGAATTAACAAACTAAATTAAAAGAAATTAACCTAAATTAAAGACTTACCTAAAGTACTAATAAATGAGATATTACACTACTAAGCAATTCAATAACACTAAAAATGAAGGAAAATGATTGGAAATCTGGGGATTTGACAAATGAACATTCTACAATCGAGCAATTTGAAATGTTCAAGTTAAGCACTCTAGGAGTGACTAGATTGAGGTCTGAACAACAAAGCTATATAATAGTATATTGTGAGAGGGTTAAATATGCTTAGCGACCATATAAAGGAGGTGAGAGAATGAATCTATGTTTCCTCATTGTGTGAGTTCTGTAGGATAAGATTTTTGTTCCTATATCAAGTGCTCTTTGTAATCTTTGATTATATTAAAAAGACATGTATTAATGTTGCTACTTTGGTTATGATTCCTAAGGTTAGGATTGATGAGACTTTAAGGGCCAATTTTGGGAAAAAATTTATTTCATATCCGAGTAGTATTATGGCGAAGGGAAGATGTGACACCCCCAAAATAGGTATACATCACCCATCTTGAGTCGCCAAATACATGGTATAAAATTCAAATACAACTTAATTATACAACAGTCGTGTAAAATATGACAAAACATATGCTGTGAGTTTTAATACAAATATTGTCATCTAGACAATATCCACACTCAATTGAGTCCTCATTACATTTATTATCACACTATTTAACAGAATAGTGAGGACTACTAATGCTATTATCTGGACCATCACTCCATTCCCCGACTAGTCCCTGCTACGTTCTCATTTCCTGAAGAGAACAATGAAAGTAAAAGGGTGAGCTCAACTAGCCCAGTAAGAAATATTATGACTAAGATAATACAGAATAAATTATCGTTAGCCTTCAACAGTGTTAAACTGATACAATATAACAAACATCAAGTTTAACTGCAGCGGAACAAGCAATCCATTAAAAGAGTCAAGTAGAGAATAAAATCTACTATCTTTTATGATTTAAAAGGTTTTTCATCACTTTTATCGCGGGACTTAGCTTAATAAATAATCCACATCCATCCCTGCACTACGGCCAAGGATATTCATTAGTATCACAACCACAAATTATCCATGCACTACGGCCAAGGATATTCGTGTATTCATCAATGGTCATGATCATGTCAACAACTGTCCATCAATGCACTACGGGCCAATGTGGACTTTTACCACATCATTTGTAACATTACGGTCATGATTATACCGAATAATCTGTGGTCATAATCATACCAAATCCATCTATACACAACAGGCCACGGATGAATTTCAACATAATATAAGCATGATGATGATGACAATGATATAAGAATTCAATAAAACAAGTTCAACAATTAATTTATCCAGAATTCAATAACGTCCAAATTGTCAACATGATACTGCTTTGCAGAGTAAAAATCAAGAATGCTCAGAAGAATATTTCCATGAAAAGATACAGGATGAAGCGCAAATATCAAGGATATTTCACTAATTTCATGGAGTATAAAAGCCAAAATATTAACCAACTGAGTATAATAAAGAATGGAATAACAAAAGAAATCACCAGACATGCGATAGACCGCACATACAGGTTATTCCATCAGAATAATAAATAATGGAACTAGGTCATGCGTAAATGCACAGACAGGATATTCCAACAAAATAATAAACAACGGAACCAGATCATGCGTAAACGCACGCATACATATGATGTTCCAATGTAATAATAAATAAACGGAATAATAAAAAGTCATCCGTAAAACGCATGATGTGATGTTCCAATGTAATTATAAAGAATGGAATAACAGAAGAATTTCACCATGTATGCGGTACTTCGCATAGATAGGTTATTCCAACATAATAATAAAGAATGGAATAATAGAAGAAATTCACCAAGTATGCGGTACTTCGCATAGAAAGATTATTCCAACATAATAACAAAGAATGGAATAACAGAAATTCTCTTCATGAAGACGAAAGAAAGAAATAATACCCCTTACCTTAAAACAAACTGGATATAGGAGTAGTGAAGTAGCAGAATACTTTTCTTCTTTCTCTCTATAGTTTTTCTCTCTAGAGTTTCAGTGAATTCGTAAGAAATAATGAAGGAATGAGCTTCTATTTATAGGAGAATGGATTGAATAAGAAACTAATTCCTAATGTAGTCAGATTAATTTACTTTTAAACAGACGGTCAGTATTGGTTTACTATAAAATATTCTAATAAAACAAAATATTTTAAATAAAATATAATATATTCTATTTATAATCTAATAAAACTAATAACTTTATAAAAGTATTTCATTTTATATAAAAATATTTTACTATGCAAACACTATATGTGCACTATGCAAACACTATGCATAATAAAATATAATATATTCTATTTATAGTCTAATAAAATGAATAGCTTTATAAAAGTATTCATTTTTATATAAAAAAGATTTTACTATGCAAAACACTATGCATAATAGAATATAATATATTCTATTTATAGTCTAATAAAACTAATAACTTTATAAAAGTATTCTATTTTATATAAAAGCTTTTCTATTTTATTACATTAATAATACTAATAAAACAAAACTTCATCATCATTATTATAATTCACACTATTAATCCACTGTGTCATTCCTGTGAAAGAGGGGGCTTTCCAATAAGGATTTCTCCCTATTGGCTCGCAATTAGGTGACCAAACCTCTCCTTCGCAGAACTTCTAGACATCGTTAATATTGAAAATAATAATATTAATAACTTTGTCGTCTCAATTATTGATTTAATAATATATAAAATATCGACAATAATTGAATCAATTAACGTGAGATACTATGCAACAATTACTGAAGCAATAATTGAACAAAACCGAGTGACTTCTCACGTAAGCATCAATAATCAATACCGTGTGCTACTATGCAACCACGCGATTCGCAGATTTTATAACAAGGGTGTTTCAACAGTTAACGATAAAAACTCCGCCGTTATTTTCATAAAAAATATTTTGTCATTTTCTCAATCCGACAATAATTCCATTGTGGGGTCCACTAATGATTGTGCCGTCGCATTTAATATTCCTCGTTAAACGTAATATTCCCCACCAATCAAATATTATATAACAACTCATGTGATTTTGTAAAATTTATAACTATTACCCACAACTATAACATTATATCAAATTCATTCCATAATATTCAAAAATGATAATTATAGAAAATTCATCTTTATTCATAAACGTTGGGGTCTTACAATCTCCCCTTCTTATGAAATTTTGCCCTCGAAATTAGGGTACGTACCTGGTATATCGGAGAGGTATGGATACCTTGATTTCATTTCAGATTCTAACCCCAGGTCATTTCCTCAACATCGTGGTTCCTCCATAAAACTTTAACTTAAGGTATAACCTTGGAGCGTAGAATATGTTCCTTCTTATCCAAGATTTGAACAGGAACCTCTTCATATGTTAAATCTTTCGCTATTTCATCCGGTTTTAACTAATAATGTGGTTCGGGTCTTTCACATATTTATGTAACATGGATATATGAAAAACGTTATGAACACGAAATATACTTGGCA
This sequence comes from Panax quinquefolius, assembly GCA_020205615.1. Lineage (NCBI taxonomy): Eukaryota > Viridiplantae > Streptophyta > Magnoliopsida > Apiales > Araliaceae > Panax > Panax quinquefolius. Next base: position 32,652,259 of record CM035158.1, read on the forward strand.
GTAAAGTGAGTTTATACGCCATAGTTCCTACTCGATCGAGGATTAAAAATGGGCCAATGAATCGAGGATTGAGCTTTCCTCTCTTTCAAAATCTCGTAACTCCTTTCCATGGAGCAACACGTAACAACACATGATCTCCAATATCGAATTCCACGTCCTTTCGATGAAGATCAGCATAACTTTTTTGTCTATCTTGTGAGGTTTTTATATGTTGCCGGATCGTTTAAATCTTTTTCGTAGTCATACGTATCAACTCCGGTCCCAACAACGCGTTGCTTCACCCACCTCATCCCAAAGATACCGAGAACGACACTTTCTTCCATACAACGCTCGAATGGAGCCATGCTAATACTTGCTTGATAACTATTGTTGTATAAAAACTCCACCAAATGGTAAGAACTTGTCCCAACTTCTGAAGTCAAGGACACAGAGTCTTAATAAATCTTTAAGAGTTTGAATAGTCCTCTCTGATTGTCTGTCCGTCTGAGGATGATATGCTGAACTAAATCGTAAGTCCGTGCCCATTGCTTTTTACAAACTAAACCAAAATCGTGAAGTGAATCTTGGGTCTCGATCAGAAACTATGGATACTAGCATACCGTGCAGTCTTACAATCTCTTTTATGTACATACGATCAAGACGTTCAAGTGTATAAGTTTCTCGTATTGGTAAGAAATGAGCAGACTTGGTCAATCTATCAACAATAACCCAAATTGCATCTATGCCTTGAGAAACCTTGGGAAGACCAGTAATGAAATCCATGGTAATGTGCTCCCACTTCCATTCTGGAATTTCAAGTGTTTGCAATGGACCTTTTGGTACTTGATGCTCCGCCTTGACTCGTTGACAAGTTAGACACCTTGAGATAAACAGCGCTATCTCTCTCTTCATATTGCTCCACCAAAATGTATGACGAAGATCACGATACATTTTGGTACTCCCAGGATGGATTGCAAATGGTGTGTTGTGCGCCTCCATCATGATTCTATACTTTAAATCAGGGTCGTTAGGAACAGAAAGTTTGGAGTTGACTCAAAGTATTCTTTCTTCATCGATTCTTGCTTCTGGAATAGCACCTTCTTGCACTTTTTCCTCATACGCATCAGCTCCAGGTCTGTAGCTTGAGCAACTTTAACTTTATCAATTAAAGTCGTTTCTACTCGTATATTCGCCATTATCACATGGGTTCCTAGAGTCTTTAACTCTATCTCCATCCTTTGCAACTCACACAAAATGGGCCTTTGCGTTGACAATATCGCACTCGTACCCGCATATAATCTTATACTCAATGCGTCAGCTACCACGTTCGCTTTTCCAGGATGGTATTGGATGGTATGATCATAATCTTTCAACAGTTCAAGCCAACGTCGTTGTCGCATGTTGAGTTCCTTTTGAGTGAAGAAATATTTGAGGCTTTTATGATCCGTAAAGATCTCCACTTTCTCCCCATACAAGTAATGCCTCCAAATTTTAAGTGCAAAAACAATAGCTGCCAACTCCAGATCATGAATGGGATAATTCCTCTCATTTTCTTTGAGTTGTCGAGAGGGATAGGCTATGACTTTCCCATGTTGCATGAGAACACATCCTAACCCTTTGCCCGAAGCATCACTGTAGATGACATATCCCCTCCGAGCCGATGGTATTGTCGTAACAAAAAATAAATGAGTCTCCTCTTGAGTTCTTGAAAACTCTTCTCACATTTCTCATTCCAACCAAATTTTGTATCTTTTCAATTCAGCTGAGTTAATGGAGTAGCGATTCGAGAAAACCCTTCTATGAATCTCTGATAATAACCAGCTAAGCCGAGAAAGCTACGTACTTCGGTCACTGATTTAGGTTGCTCCCAGCTTTGAATAGCTTCAATCTTTGTTGGGTCAACAGATATTCCATTACTTTTGTACTACGTGCCCAAGGAATGCTACTTCCTCAAGCCAGAACTCGCATTTCTTTAACTTGGCATAAAGCTTATATTCACGAAGCTTTTGGAGTATAAGCCTCAAGTGTTGCTCATGATCTTCACGGCTTTTGGAATAAATAAGGATGTCATCAATAAAGACGACCACAAAGTGATCCAAATATTCCTTGAATACTTGGTTCATCATATCCATGAAAGCAGCAGGAGCATTAATCAATCCAAAAGACATGACTAGGAATTTATAATGCCCGTACGGAGTTCTGAAAGTCGTCTTTGGAATGTTATCGGTTCTAATCTTCAATTGGTCATATCCGGAACGAAGATCAATCTTTGAAAAGAATTTGGCCACTTGTAACTGGTCAAACAGGTCAGCAATACGTGGCAATGGGTACCTATTTTTGATGGTGACATGATTCAACTCCCGATAATCAATACAAAGTCGCATACTCCCATCTTTCTTTTTCACGAATAAACGAGAGCACGCCAAGGAGACGTACTTAGACTTAATGAAATCGATGTTCAACAATTCCTCGCAATTGGGTCTTTAACTCCTCGAAGTTCAATAGGAGCCATTCGATATGGGGCTTTGGAAATGGGTTTTGTACCGTGTTCAAGGTCGATACAAAATTCAATTTCACGCCGGGGTAGGCCAGAAGTTCTTCAGGGAATACGTCAGGAAATTCATTAACAATAGAAATATCATTCAAAACTGACGTATTTTTGTTTAGATCCGTGACATGAGCTAAGAAAGCTTGACATCCATTTTTTAATAAATGAATAGCTTTATGGCTTGAGATGACAGTGATTGATTTTAATGGTTTGGTTGCTTGAATTCGCATAATAGGTTGGTTAGGAATATGAAAGCTAACAACCTTACAAAAATAATCAATTTTTGTATGATGAGTAGTTAACCAATCAATCCCTAGAATTACGTCAAATGCAAGTATTTTCAATGAAATAAGATCGACAGGTAATGTGAGGGTACCGATTTGAACCAAACAAAACTTATAAACAGTGGATGTAATGATGGTTTCTCCCAATGGAGTTTAAACAGATAAGTCAAAGTCTAATTTTTTCGGAGTCAAATTTAAACGTTGAGCGCAAGTAGGAGAAATAAAAGAATGGGTAGAACCGGTATCAAATAAGGTATAAACTTCGCTAGAGTTTATGATAAGCTTACCCGTGATGACCTCGTTTGGGTTCCTTGCTTTCGGGAGGTCACGATAAACGCCTCCCTGCACCATCGGCTTTTGATTTTTCTCGGGACGCCCTTTGGTGCCTCCATTCTAGCTGAACTTGTCTTCGATGAATGACAAAATTGGGCTAGGTGACCTTTCTTCCACAATTATAACACGCTTTGATGACATCGCGCATTTTTGATCGATGTGTCCCTCCCTCCGCATTTGAAGCATATGGTAGGTGGTCGTTTCTCCTTCCTTAACAACGGTGTCAGTGCCGACGTCTTTCCATCATTGTTGAATCTCCTCTTCTTGAAATGTCCATTCTTATTATTTTGGCCATCATTACCATCAAGTGGTTACCATTTTCGCATGTTGATTCCTCCACGCTTATTGTCACCGCTCGATGACTATTATCACCGGTATTATCATTTTTCCGATCGCTCGCTCTTTTGGTTGGGTGACTTCATTATCGCTTCCAATAATCGAGCCCTATTAACAACATCTGAATACAAACATAGTTTATGAGAGATAAGATATTGACGTATCTCGGGTTTCAAACCTCTTAGAAACATTCGCGTCATTCTCTCCTCATTATCAACAAAATGGGACGCAAACTGGGACAACTCGGCAAACTTGGCTTCGTACTGCGACACGGTCATGTTATTTTGCTCCAGCTTGATGAATTCTACCTCTTTCATATGACGAATACTTTCGGAAAAGTACTTGTCGTTGAACAATTCTTGGAACTTCTCCCAAGACATCTTCAGTGTGGTAGGTTGAGTACGCTTTACAGATTCCCACCAGTAATCTGCCTCTGTTCGCAACATGAAGGTGGCAAAGGAAATCTTTTGCTCCTCGGAGCATCCGAAGACATCAAATATCTTGTTGATCTGCTTTATCCACATCTCCACCTTAAGTGGTTTTGGCTCTCCAAAAAACTCTGGTGGTCCCAGTTCCTTGAACTGCTTAGCGGTGACCGTCCGAGAGTTGCCAGTGTTTTCATCTGTATTTTGGACAGGAGCCGCTCTTGCCTGATGTTGCATGAATTACATAAAACCTCTGAACATTCCGTCGTTCATCATTTGGTCTGTGTTGTTGTTTGCCTGAGGATTGTCGCCTTCCTGATGCACATTATCCTGATTATTGATCTGTGGAGACTCAACGGTCTCTTGTGCTTCATTGATGTTTTCAACATTCTCGGATGTCATTTTCAAATACTCCCACAAAACAAGGGTTAATTAACATATCACATATTATCCCTATACTCTAACCGACCAATTAAATACCAAATAAACTTAGGTAGGTCATACTAGTGAAGGAATTCCTCGTTTCCCTCCTCCTAGTTCTTGTCTCACATCTTAGCCAGGGATCATATCCCTAACCTCTAATACCAACTGTGACGCCCCCAAAATAGGTATACATCACCCATCTTGAGTCGCCAAATACATGGTACAAAATTCAAATACAACTTAATTATACAACAGTCGTGTAAAATACGACATAACATATGCTATGAGTTTTAATACAAATATTGTCATCTAGACAATATCCACACTCAATTGAGTCCTCATTACATTTATTATCACACTATTTAACAAAATAGTGAAGACTACTAATGCTATTATCTGGACCGTCACTCCGTTCCCCGACTAGTCCCTACTATGTTCTCATTACCTGAAGAGAACAATGAAAGTAAAAGGGTGAGCTCAACTAGCCCAGTAAGAAATATTATGACTAAGATAATACAGAATAAATTATCGTTATCCTTCAACAGTGTTAAACTGATACAATATAACAAACATCAAGTTTAATCTGCAAATGAACAAGCAATCCATTAAAAGAGTCAAGTAGAGAATAAAATCTACTATCTTTTATGATTTAAAAGGTTTTTCATCACTTTTATCATTGGGACTCAAATTTTAATAAATAATCCACATCATCCCCTGCATTACTACGCCAAGGATATTCATTAGTATCATAACCACAAATTATCCATGCACTACGGCCAAGGATATTCGTGTATTCATCAATGGTCATGATCATGTCAACAACTGTCCATTAATGCACTACGGGCCAATGAGGACTTTTACCACATCATTTGTAACATTACGGTCATGATTATACCGAATAATCCGTGGTCATAATCATACCAAGACCATCTATACACAATCGGCCACAAATGACTTTCAACATAATATAAGCATGAGGATGATGATAATGATATAAGAATTCAATAAAACAAGTTCAAGAATTAATTTATCCAGAATTCAATAACGTCCAAATTGTCAACATGATACTGCTTTGCAGAGTAAAATTCAAGAATGCTCAGAAGAATATTTCCATGAAAAGATATTGGATGAAGCGTAAATATCAAGGATATTTCACTAATTTCATGGAGTATAAAAGCCAAAACTTTAACCAACTGAGTATAATAAAGAATGAAATAACAAAAGAAATCACTGTGCATGCGATATAGACCGCATGTGACGAGTTATTCTAATAGAATAATAAATAATGGAACCAGTCACGCGTAAACGCATGCATGTGATATTCCAACAAAATAATAAATAATGGAACTGTGTCACGCGTAAACGCACGCATGATGAGGATATTCCAAAATGTAATAATAAACAACTTAACTGTGTCATGCGTAAACGCACGCACATGATGTTCCAATGAATAATAAATAACGGAACCGTGTCGCGTAATGCATGCATGCAGGATGTTCCAATGTAATAATAAAGAATGGAATAATGTAAGAATTTCACCTGTATGCAGATTGCAGATAGACATGTTATTCCAACATAATAATAAAGAATGGAATAATGTAAGAAATTCACCAAGTATATGCGATTGCCAGATATACAAAGTTATTCCAACATAATAACAAAGAATGGAATAATGTAAGTTCTCTTCATGAAGACGAAAGAAAGAAATAATACCCCTTACCTGAGAACAAACTGGATATAGGAGTAGTGAAGTAACAGAATACTTTTCTTCTTTCTCTATATAGTTTTTCTCTCTAGAGTTTCAGTGAATTCGTAAAAATAATGAAGGAATGAGCTTATTTATAGGAGAATGGACTGAATAGTAACTTAATTCTGACGGGTCAGATTGATTTACTTTTTAAACGGACGATTCATATTGGTTTACTATAAAATATTCTAATAAAACAAAATCTTTTAAATAAAATATAATATATTCTATTTATAATCTAATAAAATGAATAACTTTATAAAAGTATTCGTTTATATAAAAAGATTTTTACTATGCAAACACTACGCAGTGCATTATGCAAATACTATGTATAATAAAATATAATATATTCTATTTATAGTCTAATAAAACTAATAACTTTATAAAAGTATTTTATTTTATATAAAAAGATTTTACTATGCAAAATACTATGCATAATAGAATATAATATATTCTATTTATAGTCTAATAAAACGAATAACTTTATAAAAGTATTCTATTTTATATAAAAAGTTTTTTGCTTTTATTACATTAATAATACTAATAAAACAAAACTTCATCATCATTATTATAATTCACACTATTAATCGACTGTGTCGTTCCTCAGAAAGAGGGGCTTTCAATAAGGATTTCTCCCTATGGCGCCGCAATTAGGTGACCAAACCTCTCCTCGCGTAACTTCTAGACATCGTTAATATTACAAATAATAATATTAATAACTTTTCGTCATCTCAATTATTGATTTAATAATATATAAAATATCGACAATAATTGAATCAATTAACGTGAGATACTATGCAACAATTCATCAAGCAATAATTGAACAAAAACCGGTGACTTCTCACGTAAGCATCAAGAATCAATACTGCAGCAACTACGCAACTGCAATGCAGTATTGCAGATACTTTTTATACCGGGTGTTTCAACAGTTAACGATAAAACTTCCGCCGTTATTTTTATAAAATATTTTTGTCGTTTTCTCAATCTGACAATAATTTCATTGTGGGGTCCACCAATGATTGTCTTGGTCGCATTTAATATTCCCTGTTAAAATGAATATTCCCCACCAATGAATATTATATAACAACTTGCGTACTTTGCAAAATTTATAACTATTACCCATAACTATAACATTATATCAAATTCATTCCATAATATTCAAAAATGATAATTATAGAAAATTCATCTTTATTCATAAAAGTTGGGGTCTTACAGAAGATAATTTGATTTCACCTCGTTCTACACTTATTGTCGACAACTATAGCACTTCGATAGTGATATAGTAATAAGTGAGATACGAAATGAACTTGGGCCCAAAGGTGGTTAAGTATGGATCTCTGAGGGATTAGAGATACTTAACCTAGTGAAAGTTCAAATGTGTCTGGGGTACTCTGAGTATATGGGTAGTAGTATCTATGTGAACGAATTACGTTTGGCGTGAGAGCTACAACATTGCTTTCTTTGGAAAGGGTAGATGTCTCTTTGTTGGCCCTAATGGGTTTGAAATAGAGCTCTTGCATTGCAAGTGAACTCAGCGGTCGCACGATCCGACAACTTAAGATTTACAAGTTTTGGTTTGAGCTGGTTTTGACAGATGTAATGATTACGTATTTTCTGTCTTGGGAAAGTGGGAGATGTTGGATTTTGGTTATCAAATGGGGTACCTATGGAGGGTTCGACCCATTTTGGTAGTTGGTCAGATTACTCAACAGATTTGGTCAATTCCTGTTTGATTTCTTAAATAGTGTTTTGACTTATATGTTGGAGAGTTTTTAAGAAATAGTTTTAACCACTTCACCCATATAAACCCACGTCCCTTTAATTAAGGGTTTGAATTTTTTTTTTTATAATTCCAATAGATTAATAACAAACTGCTAATACAAAGAGATCCCAAATATTGAGTATTTTCCTATTTGTTATAGATTGTGGATTTGAGTTTCGTTCTCATCCCACAAGGATTGTAGTTTAGAGACGTCGTTGGGATATGTAGTACGTGGGATCACATGAGACTTATTCCGCACCAAAGGTTAACACACTTCAAGAAGTATGATTTTTTTTTGCCTATTTTCTTACTAGCTCTTTAACACGCAAGTATACGCGTTCAATTATAATATTTAGCAAGCAAGGATATCGTTCCCACGAGGAAATAGATTAATCTTTATCAATTACCAATTTTAATTCAATTAATCTTATTTTTAACTAAGAAATATTGGTTGTGATATGAAAATCTAAATTAATAAAATTAATAACTAAGATCAAAGTTCACAAGATTAACTGCAAATTTAACAGGTTAAGATTACAACTTCCTTTGATATTTCATTTAAATCAATTTACTTCCCATTTAAATCAATTAATTAATATGAATCATTATCCAAGAATGTTTTATAGAACTCACGCACTTCTTCCAAAGAAACATGAACAAATCCTTTTAAATCCAATTTTTAAGACGCATAATTATAAGGAACACCCTAGTTAATCAACTCACTATATTCCTATGTGAATCAAGTTAATTAGGGTTTTAAGCATAAATTCTTTCGATGAATGCAAAAGACACATAGGTAGATTCCTATCCTATATACTAATCATATTAACCCTATTTAGATTATATAAACATATGTTATTATATCCAGATCTCAATATATACTCCATCTTCCAATTTTATATAGATTATCACAGTAATTGTTGGCCAAACAATTAATCAATAAATGCAAGATATAACAAATAATTCAGTAATAACCTACTTTCATTCAATGAGAAGATTTAATTTAAACTACATAAAAAGTTTCGTTGCAATCTTAATTAGAATTTAGTTCATGATAAATAAGGAAAACATCATCCAAATTAATAATCAAAACATCCCAGATAATTATAAAGAATAAAAATTAAAGAAGAGAAGAAGAAACTCTAAATTTGCTCCTTGACTCTCTCTTTGATCTTCATCCTTTGCAATCCTCCTTCGTATTTTCCTTCGTTGTTCTCTCTGCAATTGACTTGATGAATTGATCAATATGTCTTTTTTGAAGTCTTCTCCTATTTGTATTGTTCCAAACCCTCATCAAGATTCCTAATTGGCTTCAAAATCCAACTCAGCAACAGAAAAATCAACTATGGGCGTGCATGAGTGCCTAGGCGCTCAACCTAGTTCATTTCCAAGCGCCTAGGTGCTTAACTCAGACACCATAATTACAATAATGCCATCCAACTTGAATTTTAACAATTTTTAATTCTTTTCTTCTCCCAAATGACCAATTTGACCATCCAGCTCCATCCTACAAGAAATAAACTCAAAAACAAATAAAAAGATACTAAAAACACTTAAAGATAGCAATAATTAAGTTTAACAATACTGGATTCATAGGTATAAAACATACTCATCATTTTTGTTTTTCATTTTGTGTAAATAGGTCATGGCATGCTTCTAATTAATCATTCATTATGCATATGTGAGACTGTTAAAGTTAAGAGAGAAAAAATAAGAGAGAAAATGTTGGTGTGTGATATAATGTGTGCAAGTCTATAAGAGAGGGATGAATGGATAAAAGAAACGCAAATGATAAAGATGAGGAAAGTTAGTGAAATTTGGTACTTTGGTTAATGTAGTGGATAGAGAGAAGATTATATATATATATATATATATAAACTTGTACTGTTATACATATATATTAACATTTTAATTATCGGTACGATTTTGGTTTTACCAAACTTCAAAATCTTCATACTGTTACAGGTCCTTTATAACCAATTTTTATCAGAAAAAAGAACTGGTACTGTTTACAAAATATACTGAATCGATCAGTATGATTTGTTCGATATAAAAAAAAACTAGATTTACCGAATTAGTTAGACAACCCTAGTTGTAGTCATTTTAATAACTATAGCCCAACTTTTTCTCAAATTAGAATTAAGTCGACTTCAAATTTCTCTCAAATTAGAATTGAGTCGACTTCTTTGGTACTAATTAAGAGTTAGAAACTTAGATTCACACAAATTGAATGTTTGAACCATTGTATTGTGCTACCAAACTGTTCAGATTTCAAATTTTTGTACTTCTCTTTATATATTTAGTTGTATTATTGAATCTTATGAATCTAATGACTTATTTTAAAATGTTTTAAAATTTAAAATTTAAGTTGAATTATAAGGCATTTTAAGCTAACTTATAAGTAAAAGCGTTCGACACCAGATTGACTTATAAGTCAAAAATTAAGTTAAAACAAGTTATGAATGTGTTCGGATGTTAATGACTTATAAATAAAAATAAAATGTAAAAATTATTAAAAAAACATTAATAAAAAGATATATTGATTTAATATTGTTGGGCCATGATTATTTGAGTCTGGTTTGTATGGTGGGCTGCAGTCCACATGAGGTTGTTTAAACTCATGTAGGATTCTATTTTGGGACTTGGAGTATTTTAAGGAATCAAAGATTCCTAATTATATTTGGTTTTTAAATATAGAAGAAGGTGTTGGAATTTGAACCAACTTCCTTATTTTTAGGAGATCTTATACAATCCCATTAAGGAATTATACTTAATGAGGAGTTCCTATTCTATGTGGGGAAGGATTCTATGGAGGTGGTGAGATCACTATAAATACTAGGCTTTACTTTGATTTTAAGGTACACGCAATTATTATTTCCAGCACTAGAACATTAAGCCTTCATTGTTAACCTTATTCAGCCTGTACATATTCTCACACCAGAGCTATCCCCCGACTTCCCAAGTCGTCAAACTTTCGATGTTTACCCTTTTCTGTATAGGATTGGACGCACTTTGGTGATTAAAGCTCGTGGACGAATCTTGGCGTTAACATTGGCGCTAAAAATAGGGCATTTTAGTGTTGCTAAATTTTTAATCACAACAAGGAGTTATTTGGTGGTAAGAATGGTTAATTGTAAAAGAGTTTTTGGCATGGGAAAGTTAACTGCAGATGGATTTGCAAAGCAGCGAGGGCCGATCAAGGACTGATTGGTCTCGTCCAAAAGCTTTCAGGACATGCTGTGACCCCCCCCCCCCCCAAATATGGTTCCCTTCAAACCTCGGATCCTGTCCGCCACGATACTACTATCGTCCAACTATTTATATCTTTTATTCATAACTTAATGAATATAACTTTGCTTATTACAATTTAGAATGTAAATTCTTTCTATTTTTAGGATCTGTATAATGACCCCAAACTTTTATAAGTTTCATATCTTGGTCATTTACCATCCCTGACTTACATCATATTCGATGTTATAAAAATATGGGAAATAATTTAAACTTTTTCAATCTCCCTTGAAAAAAAATCTTTTATTGATTTCTTAACTTGAATCAATTACATATCTTTGAATCAATTTATGTTATGATTCATTCTATTTGAATTACTGTATAAATTTTTACATCTCGATTCGAATTCCATTATGTATCACATAGTACAACTTTACAACTTAACATGTATTATACATAGTAAACTACTATCATGTACATCTCCTAGAACCTACACATGGTTCAAGAGCATATATTTAAATAATAAATCAATCTCATTTGATACTATTGAACTCTATCAATCAAGTAGCACGTAATCTTTTCCATGAGTCCTTAACCTGCAAAAGTGATTATTTGCAAGGGTGAGCTCGACAGCCCAACAATTCTAACAATTTTTATGCAGCACATAGCATATAATAACATACTCAGCCTAAGCATTCATAATCCATTAATATTTACTACGCATATTACTTCTCATATAACAGACATATATGTTAACTTCACAAGCATATAATCAAAGATAAACTTTTAAATTTCATACATATCTCATATGCATTTCATATATATACATCAACATTCTCATATCATAATAAAGCTCAACTAATAGTTATAGAATTCGTATATCAAATAGGAACTGAAAGAATTGCCTGATTCGTAGTTTATCAACTACGACTTAACTGCTTATAGTTATCTGCACTTTGTGTATTCCTATACAGTTAAATAATCATGGATTCATATCCATTAGTCATACATTTCATATGCTCTTAATATAATAATAAATATTACATCGTTTCCTAACTAGGTTTGTAAACCTTCGTTTCACTTTCTCATCATACTCTTAGAATAATAAGGTATGTATAGGTATACCTTAACAATCCGTACTTGACATCAACATTCGTAAACATTTATCACACACTTGACTCGCTATATTTTCGACACATATTTAAAGCTTATAGATGCATGATTCACATAGTTCTTGCATTTTACAAACCTTAATAAAATTTAACAACTCTGTGTTTTATATAACCATTACATGCTCATATGCTTAAAACATCATTTATGTCAAGTATTATAACTTTAGACATTCATACATATAAGCTTTAAGGTCTAGATCAAAGTTAATAATCAGGCATCACTACCTTGTGGCGCAGCTGCGCTGCAATTTGGCCTGGGATGGGCACAGCAGCGTCGTCCCCTGGCCAGACCAAAGATGAGTATTTATTTTCTAGTTTCATCTGGGTTCTTAGCATGCATTACTGTTAACACATAACTTATCCACATTTTAAGAGGTCTTAGCCCAAGTTGGGTGTCTCTTGTGTTTACTTTAAGTTGTTTTCACACGTTAAAGACTTACTTGAAATTTTTCAACAAGGCTAAGTAGGTTCATGTACAAGGAATGAACTACCTTAACCATTTCATCACGTAAAGACGTTAAACTCCTATAATGCGTATGCTCGCATTTATTAAACTCATTAGTATAGTTCATCATTTAAGAACTCATTACAATTCATACTTGCGCGACTTATATAATGTCTAGCTAGATGAGCACAAATGTAAGCCATGTTTATAAAAACTTAGATTCGTAAGGCGTTCAAGTTCACTTTTAAAAGTCATTCAAGGCCAAGTTAAAGCAACTAGGTGCAACTTTTAATCTCCTTTCATAGCCAACTAAGCTATGTATGTATGTCATCACGTTTAGAACTTTAAATACACAAGTTACTTTAAGTTCGTTCTCAAAATTTAAAGTTTCCTTTAGAAATCATTTTCAACTAAGATATTGTAAGTTGATAATAAGTAAAACAACTTTAAAGTACTTCTCATGCTTAGGTATACTCATAACTCAACAATATATATGTGTTAAAATATCATAACTTCAAAGACTCATGGTTCACTAATATTCATTTTCAAAACTCCAAGTTTCTTTTCAAAACACATACTAAGTCATGCTAAAGCATTCCATTATGAGCAAGGTAATCTTATATGTCATGTCTATTATCATGCATATTTATGTTTTATCACTTAGAATAACATATTCCATTGTTAGGAGCACTATACTTGCGTATGTGCTCGTCTGACGCCCTTCGACTGTCTTTGAATACGTAACATTCACAAAGATGGACATTTTTACCCCTCTTAACGACTTCAAATCAACAAACTTAAAGAACGAAAGTTGTAGGTATACTCATTATCTTATCGAATCATCCTAAATCACCTCAATCAGAGTTTGTATGAAAATATTATGCCAAATTTACTGCAGCATATCAAAGTAGTCCTACCAGACACTGATGTCTGGTACAGTTGCGTCCCAAATGGCCTTGGGGGCAGCACAAATACGCCCAGTGAGGTAGAACAGCTTCTCTAGTTCTGTTCTTTGCGATTTTACAGACCCATACTCCTTCCGATTTTCATAACATGAGTTAAACACATCCAAATTAGTTCGTTTTCGATTCTATGGGTTCGTAACTCATAAAAATACAACATAACAAATAATCAATAATTAAAATAAAAATTAAATAACCCAAATATTAATCCAAAACTCATTTTCATACTAAATTTTCATGTTTTAATAAATTTAGCGAATTCATTCACTACAAATTCGTTTCTAAACCAAATTGGTCCGTTTACCTTCCGTTGTTTTTATATATAACTAAATTATCAATATCTAACAACAATTCATGGATTACAACAATCCTTAGCCATCAAGTTTGTGACTCAAAAGAAAGTATTTCTTGTCATTACTAAGAAATTGCAAACATATATAGAAATCAAGAGCATATATGTTAGTGTTATTACCTTTTGCTAGCTTGAATTCGCTAATTATAGCTCTTCAATTCTCCCATTGCTCTAAATTCTACTAATCTTCCATAACCCATTTTCTCAGACCACTCAACCAACGAGAATTGAGAACGAGGAGTCCCTTTTTATAAGGAAATCAATGTCCATTCAATGATTTTGCCCAAAGATTTAAACTAAGAGGAAGAAAAAGAAGCCAATGGGCAATAAAGGGTTGGTTACCTGCTCCTTCCTCTCCATTATTCACTTCATCATCACCCTATCTAGCCTTTTGATTTCACTAAGTTTTGAGCATGGAGAAATAGACTAGGCTAATGGCTTAGTCACGTGAGTAAGGAAAATGACCAAGAAATTGGGACAAAGCTTTTTAGCTTACTGTTTTAGAAACAAGGCCACTTAATGTACCAAGGTTATTTCCTTTTGGGGCTCCTTAAGTCAATTATAATGACTTAGTATTACTATATTAATTTAAATTATGGGCACATACACACACACACACAGATATATATATATATATATATATATATATATATATATATATATATATGTACCTACCCATATATAAGAAGTATACTTAAATTTTAAATATACGCCAATATAGTCTTATATCCCATGTATATTGGGCTAGTCCAAATAATATTTTAATTTGGCTAAATATAATTCAGTTGGGTATTCTCATCCCATTATTTCCTACCACAAATATTTATCAAATGATCAATGTCAGTCATTTATTAATTCTCATTTTTATAAATCCAGTTAAACCTTTAGTCTGTTTTAATTTTAATACTCATGCCCCTTTATTTAAGATAACCATATTCCTTAAAATAATTAATATATACAATACCAATTATTATACTATAAATGTTCAATTCCTTTTCTTCCACAAATTGTCCCAAACACATTTCGGTTATTATAATTTAATTATTAACTTAATGCACAAATCTCCAATCAATATCTATTTATAATTATATTGGTTTTCTTCTATTATCCTTCACTTATTTTTCATTATCATCTTTCAAATATTAAATCCTTTCATATATTATCATATTACGTAATATATGAAAATACCAAAATTAATTAACATAATCATTTCATTTTCTTCATGTAAAGCATGTATATTAATTCACCATTTTACTTAAGTGAATTACTCATTTCATTCAATTTACTATCACACGCCATCGCCAATAAGGCTTTAATACTCAAATTATATTATTCCATAAAATAATTTTCACCTTAATTTAAGTTAACCAATTTTTATTCTTGTTTAGTTAATTTTTATAACTAACTCTCATTCAATTCATGCTTTGTTATCTCAATCCATTCATGGACACTATAAATATCAAATATGACCCATGTGATAACATATTAACCACTAATATACAATTCATATAGTTCAGATTACACAACTCATTAGATTACACAAACTCATCATGAATCGCTGTCTCTGAGATGGCAGTGGCAATTGCTGTATTTGGTCATAAGAAACTGAAAAAAGCGGTATTGCCACCATACCAAGTTCGACACAACAAGTTTTTGTTTTAGCATAAATAGAATCTACGCCCTAAATACTTCACATATACCTCATAAATGGTAACTCATCTAAAATCAATCTTTTCTTTGATTCCACGTCATGGATTACTAATTTCTTTAATAATTTAAATATCAAACTTTGAGTTTTAAATCTCTACTTTTCTCAACTATAAAATCTCATTTATAGTATTTCTTTCCACCAATAACACAAAATTCAAAATATAACACATACATACATTCCTTTAATCTTCACTTATCGTCATGTATCAAATTACTTAATAATTCTCTAACCAATTTAAAGGAATATCAATTTCCTTCACTCATCAACAACATAGACGCATATAAGTCTAAACCTAGCACACATCGAGTCTTTAATAGTATTCAATATAGTACACTATTTTCACAGTGAGTTAGATTGGTTACTAATTCATATATACCTCTGTTCTTTGAAGGAATTGTTTAGCCCAGCTCCTATACATCCACCACTAAAGGGTACAGTTACATTGCCTTAGACTTGATACTTATTCGTACATATACTCAAGAAATTGGTGATTATCAAAGATATTTAATGTCACCAACTTACTATGATAATATAATTTCACATAAATTATTTAATATCAATAGATAAATTTCTACCCATCTTCTTTACTAATTCATCTCTACAATTTATAACAAATATATAATAATGATATATATTTATTAAACACAACATCACTTATTACATAGCTCATATTACCCTATGTAACACAATACTACATACCTCGTATCACATATATATTCTTGTTGAACCCATCTCATGCTTTTAAGAATTTTATCTACTAAATTTTTATTTTAATATTTTTTTTGAAAATTTAGGTTCTTAAATCCTCTCCCTTATAAGGATTCTATCCTCGGAATCACCAAACCTCCTCTACTTACTCGGCTATTTAGAATATTACATATTCTTTTAAATAATTTTATCCATTCTCTTTTCAGAAGTTTTTATTATTATAACTTTCTCAATGCATTCTACCACTTTTTCTTTTTTAAGGAACATTCTACTTACTACATTCATCCTTCAGAATAATAAGAATCTTCCAAGATTTTTCAATAATCGGGAAGTAGTATGAAAAATCTTAGATTCCAAATTATCTTTGAGGGTCACAAGATGTGAAATCTTCTCTAGGTTTACTAGTGCTTCAACACAATCCTTCACACTGCAAACCAGAGGGTTTATCAATCACAAAGACTGAAAACACCCTCCACACGTACACTAGGTGGTCAGCCTATTATACCACTACGTTGGGCCTCAATGTAGTGTTTTGTAACGACTTTATGCGTTACGCTCAGAACCATTGTCCCCGAAAACATGTCCCCTTATAGGGTTGTTCACCTCAGCTTTTCAACATCTAAATCCACACCAGAGCAATATGGTTTGGCATAAATACTCAAGGATGCTTGAATTCCATAAATATTGTTCAACAGTCGTCTAGCCGAATCAAATAGCTTAGACTTTTATCAACAATTCAGACATCAATCGAAATAATTTAGCCAACTTAATTGACCTTCTTCATAATTTAAAAGAAAACCAAAAATTCTT
Source organism: Panax quinquefolius (assembly GCA_020205615.1). NCBI lineage: Eukaryota > Viridiplantae > Streptophyta > Magnoliopsida > Apiales > Araliaceae > Panax > Panax quinquefolius. Next base: position 32,669,484 of record CM035158.1, read on the forward strand.
TTTATGACATCATGATCTGCGTACGGATTAATAAGTCGTTGAGGATTACGCCATTATGAGACTTTGTCATATTACATCATACCATAGTGGGCTGACGATCTTTCGATCACAACCAACACTAGGTTCAACTGCATTGATGACTCCATCGTTTACCATTTTCTACACCATATCAAATGATGCACATGGTTAGAAATACATTTTGAAAATTTTCAAATCATTTTTGTCTTAAGCGGAACAATTAGCATAGACATAAGAATAATGAGATTGTTTTTAAACATCATTGGTTCAATCACATGATCCAATGTTTTGAAGAAAACAAAAGTGCAAACATCAAGACAAAGTCAATAAATTTTGAAAATCTAACAGAGCTAGATGATTTAAAAATCCATGTTTCTCCATCAACTTCAATCTTTATTCCATTGCTTCATTCTATCAATCTCTAACACCATCAATGCTTACTATACCAAAATTTCTTAATTCTTACCTCGAAGTTTTCTATGCCCAAGTATAGTTCATCAAACTTACCACACTTTAGAAGTTCGAGGAACTTGCCACAATCATATGAGTTTAAGAACTTATCCTAGTCGTAACCATATAGGCGTCCATTCGCTAAGGAGTTCAAAATATACTATATGATTATGAGTCACTTAACTTACCATATGTATAAGTTTTAAGAACTCGCATCTAATCTTAACATTCTCTATATTAATCTTAATAATCTCTATCTATCAAATATGATATGAGAAAAGAATTACCTTCTCACCATAAGCATATCGATAGCGACGACAAGCATTCCATTGATTATCATCATGAGGAAGCAGGCGTGAGCACAAAGCCTCGCACATTCAAAGGTTTTGTACAACTCAGCTCTCACATGAGTCCTCAACTGAAATCTCACTTAACTTTATCTCACTCTTAACTTGCTCTTTGCTCGATACGAATTTTTCGTATCTCATCATTTACAACTCCTCATGAGTTTATCTCGTACCATTTCACAGTACCTTCTCTTATAGCATTATGATATATCCACTTAGTCGTTACAAACTATTTATCATTTCATAGCTCAATCCGATCACGTCGTGATCACCGGTTTACCTTAGGGTTCTTTCCCATTATCAACTAAACTCCATTCGAGTTCATTCTTATTATCTTTGTTATTTTTATCTTATAGGCATCATCTTAATATTTTATTCCCGGAGTTAGGAAACTCCTGAATTCTCATTCTCTTAGATACTTCAAGATTCTTCTTTGAATCTTTGGTTATATATATTTTAATCTTTATCTTTCTCTCTCTTAAGTTATAGCCTAAGGTACTCTTACCTAAAGTTTATAACCAACAGCTTTGATTATTTGCAAGGGTGATGTAACAACCCGATATTTTCTATACAAATAAATTAGAAATTTTGCGTATAATTTTTTTTTTATTAAAATAAATATGGGGAATATGTGCCAAGATAATGTGTGTATGTATTTGATATATTTATTACATGAATGATTTTAAATAATTTTATTTTAGAATTATTGATTATTATAAATTATATTCTTATAATAATTAATTTTATAGCGAAATATTTTTATTAATTTTTTTCCATGAAAATATAATCATATATTATTTATATAATATATGAAATGATTTTAGAATTATTATAATAATTACTTTATTATATTAATTTTAGTATATATTATTAATTAATTATTTTAACTTAATTAATAATGTTAAGTATGACAGATAAATCAGATATGGAATCCAAACCCTAATTTTTGGATTTTGATCAAAGAATGAGAATAATAATATAATATTATTTATATTTTGATTTTTCAGTGCTATAATTATATACTGTATGTATATGAACTGACAATGATTGGTCAGTTATGGTGTATTATGTCAACCCTAGTTTTACTATGGGAAACCCTAATTTGAAACTCAATTGTGAGTTTAAGACTATTATATAACTGTGTTGTATGATTTTGCGATTAATTAGGTCAACCCTATTATATAAGAAGTATACTTAAATTTTAAATATACGCCAATATAGTCTTATATCCCATGTATATTGGGCTAGTCCAAATAATATTTTAATTTGGCTAAATATAATTCAGTTGGGTATTCTCATCCCATTATTTCCTACCACAAATATTTATCAAATGATCAATGTCAGTCATTTATTAATTCTCATTTTTATAAATCCAGTTAAACCTTTAGTCTGTTTTAATTTTAATACTCATGCCCCTTTATTTAAGATAACCATATTCCTTAAAATAATTAATATATACAATACCAATTATTATACTATAAATGTTCAATTCCTTTTCTTCCACAAATTGTCCCAACACATTTCAGTTCGCTATAATTTAATTATTAACTTAATGCACAAATCTCCAATCAATATCTATTTATAATTATATTGGTTTTCTTCTATTATCCTTCACTTATTTTTCATTATCATCTTTCAAATATTAAATCCTTTCATATATTATCATATTACGTAATATATGAAAATACCAAAATTAATTAACATAATCATTTCATTTTCTTCATGTAAAGCATGTATATTAATTCACCATTTTACTTAAGTGAATTACTCATTTCATTCAATTTACTATCACGCCACTGCCACACAAGGCTTTAATACTCAAATTATATTATTCCATAAAATAATTTTCACCTTAATTTAAGTTAACCAATTTTTATTCTTGTTTAGTTAATTTTTATAACTAACTCTCATTCAATTCATGCTTTGTTATCTCAATCCATTCATGGACACTATAAATATCAAATATGACCCATGTGATAACATATTAACCACTAATATACAATTCATATAGTTCAGATTACACAACTCATTAGATTACACAAACTCATCATGAAGGCGTCTACAGGCCAAATTGGCAATTACTTGGCTGGTCATAAGTTTGAAATGGCAAAATGCAATTGCGCCATACCAAGTTCAGACACAACAAGTTTTTGTTTTAGCATAAATAGAATCTACGCTCCTAAATACTTCACATATACCTCATAAATGGTAACTCATCTAAAATCAATCTTTTCTTTGATTCCACGTCATGGATTACTAATTTCTTTAATAATTTAAATATCAAACTTTGAGTTTTAAATCTCTACTTTTCTCAACTATAAAATCTCATTTATAGTATTTCTTTCCACCAATAACACAAAATTCAAAATATAACACATACATACATTCCTTTAATCTTCACTTATCGTCATGTATCAAATTACTTAATAATTCTCTAACCAATTTAAAGGAATATCAATTTCCTTCACTCATCAACAACATAGACGCATATAAGTCTAAACCTAGCACACATCGAGTCTTTAATAGTATTCAATATAGTACACTATTTTCACAGTGAGTTAGATTGGTTACTAATTCATATATACCTCTGTTCTTTGAAGGAATTGTTTAGCCCAGCTCCTATACATCCACCACTAAAGGGTACAGTTACATTGCCTTAGACTTGATACTTATTCGTACATATACTCAAGAAATTGGTGATTATCAAAGATATTTAATGTCACCAACTTACTATGATAATATAATTTCACATAAATTATTTAATATCAATAGATAAATTTCTACCCATCTTCTTTACTAATTCATCTCTACAATTTATAACAAATATATAATAATGATATATATTTATTAAACACAACATCACTTATTACATAGCTCATATTACCCTATGTAACACAATACTACATACCTCGTATCACATATATATTCTTGTTCGAACCCATCTCATGCTTTAAGAATTTTATCTACTAAATTTTTATTTTAATATTTTTTTTTTGAAAATTTAGGTTCTTAAATCCTCTCCCCTTATAAGGATTCTATCCTCGGAATCACCGAAACCTCCTCTACTCGGTGCTATTCCGAATATTACATATTCTTTTAAATAATTTTATCCATTCTCTTTTCAGAAGTTTTTATTATTATAACTTTCTCAATGCATTCTACCACTTTTTCTTTTTTAAGGAACATTCTACTTACTACATTCATCCTTCAGAATAATAAGAATCTTCCAAGATTTTTCAATAATCGGGAAGTAGTATGAAAAATCTTAGATTCCAAATTATGCTGAGGGGTCACAAGACTGTGAAATCTTCTCTAGGTTTACTAGTGCTTCAACACAATCCTTCACACTGCAAACCAGAGGGTTTATCAATCACAAAGACTGAAAACACCCTCCACACGTACACTAGGTGGTCAGCCTATTATACCACTACGTTGGGCCTCAATGTAGTGTTTTGTAACGACTTTATGCGTTACGCTCAGAACCATTGTCCCCGAAAACATGTCCCCTTATAGGGTTGTTCACCTCAGCTTTTCAACATCTAAATCCACACCAGAGCAATATGGTTTGGCATAAATACTCAAGGATGCTTGAATTCCATAAATATTGTTCAACAGTCGTCTAGCCGAATCAAATAGCTTAGACTTTTATCAACAATTCAGACATCAATCGAAATAATTTAGCCAACTTAATTGACCTTCTTCATAATTTAAAAGAAAACCAAAAATTCTTTTATGACATCATGATACCGTACCAGATTAATAGTACGTTGAGGATTCTGCCATTATGAGACTTTGTCATATTACATCATACCATAGTGGGCTGACGATCTTTCGATCACAACCAACACTAGGTTCAACTGCATTGATGACTCCATCGTTTACCATTTTCTACACCATATCAAATGATGCACATGGTTAGAAATACATTTTGAAAATTTTCAAATCATTTTTGTCTTAGCCGGAACAATTAGCATAGACATAAGAATAACAGTATTGTTTTTAAACATCATTGGTTCAATCACATGATCCAATGTTTTTGAAGAAAACAAAAGTGCAAACATCAGCACAAAGTCAATAAATTTTGAAAATCTAACAGAGCTAGATGATTTAAAAAATCCATGTTTCTCCATCAACTTCAATCTTTATTCCATTGCTTCATTCTATCAATCTCTAACACCATCAATGCTTACTATACCAAAATTTCTTAATTCTTACCTCAGAAGTTTTCTATGCCCAGTATAGTTCATCAAACTTACCACACTTTAGAAGTTCAGGAACTTGCCACAATCATATGAGTTTAAGAACTTATCCTAGTCAGACCATAGGCGTCCATTCGCTAAGGAGTTCAAAATATACTATATGATTATGAGTCACGAACTTACCATATGTATAAGTTTTAAGAACTCGCATCTAATCTTAACATTCTCTATATTAATCTTAATAATCTCTATCTATCAAATATGATATGAGAAAAGAATTACCTTCTCACCATAAGCATATCGATAGCGCGACACCGACATTCCATTGATTATCATTGCGAGGAACAGAGCGTGAGCACAAAGCCTCCGCACATTCAAAGGTTTGTACAACTCAGCTCTCACATGAGTCCTCAACTGAAATCTCACTTAACTTTATCTCACTCTTAACTTGCTCTTTGCTCGATACGAATTTTTCGTATCTCATCATTTACAACTCCTCATGAGTTTATCTCGTACCATTTCACAGTACCTTCTCTTATAGCATTATGATATATCCACTTAGTCGTTACAAACTATTTATCATTTCATAGCTCAATCCGATCACGTCGTGATCACCGGTTTACCTTAGGGTTCTTTCCCATTATCAACTAAACTCCATTCGAGTTCATTCTTATTATCTTTGTTATTTTTATCTTATAGGCATCATCTTAATATTTTATTCCCGGAGTTAGGAAACTCCTGAATTCTCATTCTCTTAGATACTTCAAGATTCTTCTTTGAATCTTTGGTTATATATATTTTAATCTTTATCTTTCTCTCTCTTAAGTTATAGCCTAAGGTACTCTTACCTAAAGTTTATAACCAACAGCTTTGATTATTTGCAAGGGTGATGTAACAACCCGATATTTTCTATACAAATAAATTAGAAATTTTGCGTATAATTTTTTTTTTATTAAAATAAATATGGGGAATATGTGCCAAGATAATGTGTGTATGTATTTGATATATTTATTACATGAATGATTTTAAATAATTTTATTTTAGAATTATTGATTATTATAAATTATATTCTTATAATAATTAATTTTATAGCGAAATATATTTTTTTATTAATTATTTTCCATGAAAATATAATCATATATTATTTATATAATATATGAAATGATTTTTAGAATTATTATAATAATTACTTTATTATATTAATTTTAGTATATATTATTAATTAATTATTTTAACTTAATTAATAATGTTAAGTATGATGAGATAAATCGGATATGGAATCCAAACCCTAATTTTTGGATTTTGATCAAAGAATGAGAATAATAATATAATATTATTTATATTTTGATTTTTCGATTGCTATAATTATATATCAGATATGTATATGGCCCGACAAATGATTGGTGGGTTATGGTGTATTATGTCAACCCTAGTTTTACTATGGGAAACCCTAATTTGAAACTCAATTGTGAGTTTAAGACTATTATATAACTGTGTTGTATGATTTTGCGATTAATTAGGTCAACCCTAAGTAGCATTTAGATATATTGATTCCTTGAAATCCTAATTATTATTTATAAACCCTAATTGCTAATTAGCAAGGATAATTATAATTATTATATAATGAATCCTAATGTTCATGTATGATTAGAACCCTAATGTTCATGTAACCCTAACCAAATTAAGAAAACCCTAATTATAATTTTTAGAAACTAATTTTTATTTTATTTTAAACCCTAAATAAATAATTTGGGTAACATATATTAAAATTGTTAGACTATGATAATTACATGGCCCAAAACAATTATGGGAGAAGCCCAAAAGAAATAAAATACAAGCTCAAACTTAGTCCACTTGATTAAGAGTATTTTAGACCTTTGATTTATCTAATTTGTGCATTAAAATAAAAGAAAAATGGAGGAGATAATGGGGGCAAAGGGGACCAGCCATGTTAGACCTTTTAAGGCAACAAATTATGCTAATCAAGTTTCCTTAAACAATAACTCTTTCATCAAGTACATAGGTGTCATTCTCCCATTGGTTGCAAATCTATTAAGCACCCTTAATCACATGATTAGGCTTAATTAGAAGAGATAAGGTGAAGCCTTTTATCTAAGGGACAACAAAATATGGGGGATCTTAGCTAGATTAGCCAAATACATTACATATAAGTGCTATAAATAGATTGGAGAGAGAAAAAGGTCACTTGTTAGCTCATTTTGCTCAAACACTTATCCAAGAGCTCCTCTCACCAAAACCCACGAATTTCCTTTCATTTGTCAGTCACAAAAATAGCCCCATGAAATCCACTAACCAAATCAGTAGCTTTGAATCATCAATTGATCAAAGAAGGTATAAACCCTAGCCTTGATTTCTGTCCATTAATCTATCGTTAGATGTTAAAATTTTTGTGTTAAATGTGTTGTTAGTAGTGTCTAATGGTGATCTGGGTTGCTAAATGTTGGATCCATAACATTTAGAAGCTCGGATTTGAAGATTTGCAAAATCTGGAAAAAAATCAAACTGTGGTCTGACAACGAATGTCAGTGACCACAGATCTTTGGCCGTTTATGATTTTTGTTGTTTTTAAATTGTTTTGTGTAGCTTGTAATGTGGTCTGTAATATGAAAAAAGAATCAGAGTCATTTGATGTATAGATTGGTAGTTATTAACGGTCAAAAGCCATTGACCGGCATTGACCGGGTCTTTTTTGGGCAGCCAAGAATCCATGAACAAGCGTCTGACAAGTTTTGATGGCTCTTGATCTGTCAGTTGGTTAAATTTTTGGTTAGGTTTTTGAAACCTTATTGTAGTATGTTATGTAAGCTTTCGATATATGCTAATATTACCTCTAGATATCAAACACACTAGATTTAATGGATGGTCAAAGTTGGTCATCCGTCACGCTTTTCATTTCGGGAATTTCCGTAAACCGATTACCTATTTTCGATGCGGGGGTTGACCAAACTTGTATCTTCTTGTTGTATTAATGTTTTGATGCTATTATGTTATGGATCTGTAGTCGTACATGTTGTCTATACACTAAAGTTGTTAGATCACAAAAACATTGCTCGATCATCATGTAGTGGAAGCCCAAAGTGAACAGGTCTGACAGTTTCTTTGAGGGCTTAGATCTCGTTGGTTTTATGCTTGATTGCTATGTTTGTTGTTAGGTCTTGTAGACGTGCACTAATACTACAAGATCTAAGTCATAGTTTGTCCAGAAACTAATTTATCAGTGTTTAATCATTAGTCAAAGTAGCCCACTCAGTCTTTGCACTTGGGTTTCTGGGTTTGGCCAAGAACGCGAAGAACACCTACAACGACGGTTCTGTCGCTATAGGTGGTCTTTAACGACAAATTATTTATAAAAATCATATTTTTATTAAATAATAATAGAAAATTAGTTTTTAATTATTAAAAATACATAATAAATTATTAAAAATTATTTTAAAGTCCAAAAATTATATTTTAATTATTTTGGATATATTTCAAAAATATTTAATATTTTTGGAATTTTAAAGGTATTTAATTTATTTAATAATTATATTAAATAAATTATTTAAAAATTATTTTAATACTTAAAAATCATTTAAAATTATATTATGGAATAAGAAAATATTTGAAGTTATTATTAATGACTTTTTAATATTTTATGATGAATTTCATTAATTAATTAATATTAATGATAATTTAGTTATTTAATAAATGAATTAAATAAATAGATTAAAAATCATTTTATTATATTAAAAATCATTTTAAATAATAATAAGGTATTTAAGAATATTTTAAGTTATGAAATATAACTTTCAATATTTAAAGGTGAATTTCATTAATTAATTATTATTATTGATATTAAGGTTATTTAATAATTATATTAAATAAATTAGTTTGAAAATGATTTTAATATTATAAAATTATTTTAATAAAAAATAAAGTGTTGAAAGATATTTTAAGTTATAAAATATAATTTTAATATTTAAAGAATAATTTCATTAATAATTTAATATTAATGATATTTATTTAATATTAATGATATTAAATTTATTTAATAAATATATTAAATAAATAGTTTAAAATGGTTTTATTGATTTAAATTTTTTTAAAAGGATATAAATGAATTAAAAATATTTTAAGTTATACTTAATGACTTTTAATATTTGGATAGATAGTACATTAATATTTAAATATTAATGGTAATTATTTATAAAGATCTTAAATGTCTTAAAAGACATTTAAGGGTAATATTAATACCTTAAAATATTCTAAGTTATTATAAATAACTTTAATATTTTGGCAATGGTTTTATTAATAGTTTAATATTAATGATAATAGAATTTTTTTGATATTTAAAAATGATTCAGGTGTTTGAAAATTCATGATAAATTATAATAATTGTTTAAAAATTATTGTATGTCATTTAAAAATAATATGACTTATATTTACAGATATTGAGTTACAGAATAGAGTCTTAGACTCGATAATTACCCGATAAAGCTGTTCGTACACCGACATAGTTCAAAAATTATTCTAGACTTAGATATTTTGACTGTATTAATGTTTGTTTGTGATCCAATGATTGTTGAATATGTGTGACAATGTGATTAGGTTATGTACTGACTGCGAAATGCAGTACTATGTGTTATAGTATATTGTTCTAATCGAACGAATGATCTGATTAATGATAGGTCATGATATAAAAGATAAAACTAAGTTGCGAATTGTAAGCAGCGCATCAGGCAAGTATCCTACCTTTGCATTATCTTTATGCAATGGACATGAGTAAGAATGTTTCAGAATTATATTATTACTGTACAGATTATTAACCCTATATTATATATGCTCATTAAATATCAACATGTTAGTATATGGTAATTCAGATATATATTATGTTCGTTAATTTCTATAAATGGTTATACAAGTTTCCCCACTTGAGTTATCATTGTGCTTAATCACATGTTGATACACCTTTGTTAATTACCCGTATATATATATATATATATATATATATATATTGAATTATAGGTTATTGTTGAATAAGATAAAACCTACCTATTATCCAACCGAATTGCTTTGGTTTGGAACCCTGACAAGTATGAACATCCCATTCATGGGAAGATTTTTATGTGCCCAAGGCAGCCAGAGTGAACGATAATATCGTTCTTGTAATGTAGTATTGATCAATATAGGGTACAACGGGCTGATCACCCTCCGTGCTCGTAAGTTATGACGGTTTGCGGATGAAGTTCTGCTAAACCTATTCAAAAATGAAAATAATGTTCATAGTATGTTACCTTAACCCTATTTATAGTCAGTACGTAGTTTTAAAAATTTTAAAGAGGGTTATTATATTATTATTATCGGTTCAGATTACTTCACAACTACTGATTTATTGTAGAAGGGTAGTATAAAGAAAACATTTAAATTCTTTCAGCTTATATATATATATATATATAATTGTTATTAGTTGTTGGGCACTCAAATGCTCATCCTTGCTTAATTTAAATATTTTCATCTAAGTGTGAACAACCCAAAGGCTCTGCTAGAAACAAGGGAAAGGGAAAGGTTGCTGAATGATTTCAATGTTATTCTATGTAATAGTTTAATATTATTAAGACAACGTTATATATTTAATATCATGTATTGTAAGGAATGATTAAAGGTTACGTACTTGGGAGCTAGACTTTGATAATTATGTAAATTAAGTTTAATATTTATATTATTGTTATTATTATTAGTATTTTCCGCTCATAGAGATGGTATCGTTAAGCACTGAATTCGGGTTTCAAGTACCTGGATTTGGGGGCTTTATAGGTGAGCTAGACAGCCCAACAATTCTAACAGTTTTCATGCAGCACATAACATATAATAGCATACTCAGCTCATGCATTCATAATCCATTAATATTTACTACGCATGTTACTTCTCATATAACAGACATATAGGTTTACATCACAAGCATATAATCAAAGATCAACTTTTAAATTTCATACATATCTCATATGAATTTCATATACAGACATCAACATTCTCATATCATAATATAGCTCAACTAACAGTTATAGAATTCATATATCAAATAGGAACTGAAAGACTTGCCTGATTCGTAGTTTATCAACTACGACTTAATTACTTATAGTTATCTGCACTTCGTGTATTCCTACACAGTTATATAATCATGGATTCATATCCATCGGTCATACATTTCATATGCTTTTAATATAATAATAAATATTACATCGTTTCCTAACTACGTTTGTAAAATCTCCATTTCACTTTCTCATCATACTCTTAGAATAGCTAGGTATATATAGGTATACCTTAGCCCTCCGTACTTGACATCAACATTCGTATACATTTATCACACACTTGACTTGTTATGTTTTCGACACATATTTAAAGCTCATAGATGCATGATTCATATATTTCCTGAATTTTGCAAACCTTAATAAAATTTAACAACTCTGTGTTTTATATAACCATTACATGCTCATATGCTTAAAACATCATTTATGTCAAGTATTATAACTTTAGACATTCATAAATATATGTTTTAAGGTCTAGATCAAAGTTAATAATTAGGCAGCATTGCCCTATGGCGCAGCTGTGCTGCAATTTGGCCTAGGATGGGCACACCTGCGCCGTCCCCTGGCCAGACCAAAGTTGAGTATTTATTTTCTGGTTTCATCTAGGTTCTTAGCATGTATGAATGTTAACACATAACTTATCTTCATGTTAAGAGGTATTAGCCCAAGTTGGATGTCTCTTGTGTTTACTTTAAGTTGTTTTCACACTTTAAAGACTTACTTGAAATTTTTTAACAAGGCTAAGTAGGTTCATGTACGAGGAATGAACTACCTTAACCATTTCATCATGTAAAGACGTTAAACGTCTATAACGCGTATGCTCGCATTTATTCAACTCATTAGTATAGTTCATCATTTGAGAACTCATTACAATTCATACTCGCACGACTTATATGGTGTTTAGCTAGATGAGCACACATGTAAGCCTTGTTTATAAAAACTTAGTTTCGCAAGGCGTTCAAGTTCACTTTTAAAAGTTATTCTAGACCAAGTTAAAGCAACTAGGTGCAACTTTTAATCTTATTTCATAGCCAACTAAGCCATGTATATATGTCATCACGTTTAGAACTTTAAGTACACAATTTACTTTAAGTTCGTTCTCAAAGTTTCAAGTTTTCTTTAGAAATCATTTTCAACTAAGCTATTATAAGTTGATAATAAGTAAAGCAGCTTTAAAGTACTTCTCATGCTTAGGTACACTCATAACTCAATAATATGTATGTGTTAAAATATCTTAACTTCAAAGACTCAAGGTTCACCAATATTCGTTTTCAAAACTCCAAGTTTCTTTTCAAAACACATACTAAGTCATGCTAAAGCTTTCCATTATGAATAAGGTAGTCTTATATGGCATGTCTATTATCATGCATATTTATGTTTTATCGCTTAGAATAACATATTCCATCATCGGGAGCACTATACTTGTGTATGTGCTCGTCCGACGACCTCTGATTGTCTTTGAATACGTAATAGTCACAAAGATTGATATTTTTACCCCTCTTAACGACTTCAAATCAAAAAACTTAAAGAACAAAAGTTGTAGATTTACTAGTTATCTTTCCAAATCATCTAGAATCACCTCAATCGGAGTTCGTATGAAAACGGTATACCAAATTTACTATAGCAGGTCAAAGTAGTCCTACCAAACACTGATGTCCAGCGCAGCTGCACCCCAAAAGGCTATGGGGGCAGCGCAGCTGAGCCCAGTGAGGTTGAACAACTTCTCAGGTTCTGTTCTTCATAATTTTACATACCCATACTCCTTCCAATTTTTATAACATGAGTTATACATATCCAAATTAGTCCATTTTCGATTCTATGGGTTCGTGACTCATAAAAATACAACATACCAAATAATCAACAATTAACATAAACATTAACTAATCCAAATTTTAATCCAAAACACATGTTCATACTAAATTTTCATGTTTTAACAAATTTAGTTAATTCATTCACTACGAATTCGTTTTTAAACCAAATTGGTCCGTTCAACTTCCTTTGTTTTTGCATATGACTATATTATCAATATCTAACAACAATTCATGGATTACAACAATCCTTAGCCATCAAGTTTGTGACTCAAAGGTAAGTATTTCTTGTCATTACTAAGAAATTGCAAACATAGAAATCAAGAGCATATACGTTAGTGTTATTACCTCTTGCTAGCTTAAATTCGCTAATTATAGCTCTTCAATTATGCAATTGCTCTAAATTCTACTAACCTTCCATAATCCATTTTCTCAGACAACTTAACCAACGAGAATTGAGGAGGAGTCCTTATTTATAGGGAAATCATTGTCCATATAATGATTTTGCCCAAAGATTTAAACTAAGAGGAAGAAGAAAAATTAATGATTTTGTCCATTATTTCCTACCACACATATTTATCAAATGATCAATGTCAATCAATTATTAATTTTCTTTTTATAATTCCAGTTAAACCTTTAGTCTGTTTTAACTTTAATACTCATGCCCCTTTATTTAAGATAACCATTTTCCTTAAAATAATTAATATGTACAATACCAATTATTATATTATAATTCTTCAATTCCTTTTCTTCCTCAAATTATCCCAACACATTTTAATTCGCCATAATTTAATTATTAACTTAATACACAAATCTCCAACCAATATCTATTTATAATTATATTGGTTTTCTTCTATTATCCTTCACTTATTTTCCATTATCATGTTTCAAATATTAAATCCTTTCATATATTATCATATTATGTAATATATGAAAATACCAAAATTAATTAACATAATCATTTCATTTTCTTCATGTAAAGCACATATATTAATTCACCATTTTACTTAAGTGAATTACTCCCTTCAACTTAATTTAAGTTTACCAATTTTTATTTTTGTTTAGTTAATTTTCATAACTAACTCTCATTCAATTCATGCTTTGCTATCTCAATCCATTCATGGACACTATAAATATCAAATATGACCCATATGATAACATATTAGCTAATAATATAGAATTCCTATAGTTCAGATTATACAACTCATTAGATTACACAAACTCATCATGAACTGCTTTTTAGATCGGTAGCAATTTCTTGCTACCGGTCATAGCTTAAAATGGCACAACTGTGCCATACCAAGTTTAGACACAACAAGTTTCTGTTTTAGCAGAAATAGAATCTACGCTCCTAAATACTTCACATATACCTCATAAATGGTAACTCATCAAAAATCAACCTCTTCTTTGATTCCACATCATGCATTACTATTTTCTTTAATAATTTAAATATCAAACTTTGAGTTTTAAATCTCTACTTTTCTCAACTATAAAATCTCATTTATAGTATTTCTTTCCACCAATGACACAAAATTCAAAATATAACACATACATACATTCCTTTAATCTTGACTTCTCGCTGTGTATCAAATTACTTAATAATTCTCTAACCAATTTAAAGGTATATCGATTTCTTTCTTTCGTCAACAACGTACATGCATACAAGTCTAAACCTAGCATGCGTCAAGTCTTTAATAGTATTCAATATAGTACACTGAGTGGTTTCACTACACCAAAATAGAAGGAAATTTTGTGAAGGAATTTATTCCTTCACATGAGGAGTTGTTTAGCGAAGGAACAGTGAAGGAAAATAGTATAGTGACAATATAGTTATTAGCGAAAGAAACATCATTCACAATTTATAATTTTTTCCTCTCAAAGTTGGAGCGGTAAAAAGATTTTTGGAGCCAATTTATGACGAAAATTTGCGAGGAAAATAATCTATTAATGAAGGAATTATTACTCACTATATATTATTATTCAGAGAAATTATGATTGTAGTCAAGAAAATTTTGTGAAGGAATTCATTCCTTCGCATAAGAAGTTTTTTAGCGAAGGAATTGGGAAGGAAAAAATGTAGTGACAATATAATTATTAGCGAAAAAATATCCTTCACAATTTAAATTTTATTCTTTCGCAAAATTGAGGTTATAGAAAGATATTTTGCACCAATTTATGATGAAAAATTGTGAGGAAAAAAACTATTAATGAAGGAATTATTATTCACTATATATTATTGTTCAGCGATTTTGTGGAAGAGATAAAATTTGTCACTGTTTTGTTTGAAATAATTTTTTTTAGAATTGTAGTGATAATACATTGTAATATAAAATATATTTAATTTTTTACAATAACAATTTTTAATAATACTTTTTAAGCAGCTTACAATATTGACTATTTCTTTAATCAAAGTAAATAAATTTACAATAATTTAAACTTTAAAATTTCATACGTTGACCATGAAAAAAAAAGATAATGACTCTTCCGTGGAATAGATCACAAATGCTAAAAAAAATTACTCATTTGTTCTGCAGAAAGAGTTACATTTGAGTTTATTCTTAGTTAATTTATAGTATCCCACAACACAAGTTGTAATACAATTAATTTTTTAAAATAAAATTTTATTCTTAATAATACTTTTTAAATAATTTATAATAATAAATGTTTATTAATTAAAATATTAAGTTACCATAATTCAAAATTTAAATTGTAAATTGATAATAAAAAATTATAATAATTAAGACTCTTTTTTGTGGCCCAGATCATATTTTAAATTATTACTTTTCTATTCTACAAAAGAGTTATATTTCAATTTGTTATTAACTAATTTATAACATCCTAAAATTTAAATTTAAATCTATTTAAAATTTTGAAATAATTATTTTATTTAAAATATTATTTTTTTAAAGAATTTACAAGATTAGTTATTTTTATGAATTAAAATCAAACTCTTTTTTTCTTGGGAACAAAGTCCCTAATTTAAGAGTTGTGTACTTGACTGGAAAAGGAGTTAGACTTAGACTTGAAACAAAACCAATTTAGGTTTTTGCTCTCCCCCTTGTGGAAAAATTCATATTCGCATGTTTCAATCAGAGAGGTGCATGCACATATGATTCAATTAGGGAGGTGTGAGCTAGATTTCTTCTTTACATATAATTTATGCGTGATTAATGAAAATCTTAGCGCAAAATTTTTGCAGCAATTAGCAAGATTGATAATTGATTTCGTGAAGAATGCTTCCTATAGCTAAAGGTATTAACATTAATCCCAAATTTCCCCCAACATCATCTCCGCGCCAAGAAATTTGTTCTTTCTATCTCAATTGTACAAACCCTAGATGCAAAGGCCCAAACGACCCGTCAATTTGTTGACAGGTATTTGTTCCAATAACTTTATCTTTACGTTATAATATAGCTTAAACACTTATAAGTACTTCTTCAATTGCTTGATGAATTAATTTGTACGACACTTAAACTCTAGACAGTATATGTATACACCTATATCCATGGCTTGAGACACAGTTTCTTGAGAAAAAATAGCCAATTTTAGAGGGATTGTTGTTGTTTTGAATTTTATAGATAGAGACCCATGGTGGTTATAATTCTTGGGTTTTTGGATTTTTAGATGTGACACCCCCAAAATTAGGTATACATCACCCATCTTGGGTAGTCAGATACATGGTACAGAATTTAAATACAACTTACTAATATAACTGTCGTGTACAATACGACATAAACTGTGAGTTTGAATACAAATATTGTCTACTAGATATTATACAAACTCAAAAGGAGTCCTCATTATAATTATTATCACACTATTTCACAGAATAGTGAGGACTACTAATGCTATCCTCTAAACCATTACTCCGTTCCCCGAGGCTCGTCCCAACTATATTCTCATTTTCAAGAGAACAAAGGAAAGAAAGGGTGATCTCAACTAGCTCAAGAAGAAATATTATGACTAAGATAATGCAGAATAAATTATCATTAGCCTACAACAGTGTTAAACTGATAAAATATAATGAACATCAAGTTTAACTACAACTGAACCAGAATCCATTAAAAGAGTCAAGTAGAAAATAAAATCTACTATCTTTTATGATTTAAAAGGTTTTTCATCACTGTTATAGCTGAGACTCAGCTTTAATAAATATTCCACATCATCGAATCACCCCTACACTACGGCCAAGGATATTCTTTAGTATCACGACCACAATTATTCATGCACTACGGCCAAGAATATTTGTGTATTCATTAATGGTCATGATCATGCCAACAACTGTCCATCAATGCACTACGGGCCACTGAGGATTTTTACCACATCATTTGTAACATTACGGTCATGATTACACCGAATAGTCTCTGGTCATAATCATACCAAGTCCATCTATGCACTAAAGCCACGGATGACTTTCAACATAATATAAACATGAGGATGATGACAATGATATAAGAATTCAATAAAACAAGTTCAAGAATTAATTTATCTAGGAACCAATAACATCCAAATATCAACATGATATCGCTTTTGTAGAGTAAAATTCAAGAATACCGAGAAGAATAATTCCATGAAAGGATACTAGATGAAGAGAAAATATCAAGGATATTCCACTAATTTCATGGAGTATAGAAGTCAAAGTTTTAACCAATGGGTATAATAAAGAATGGAATAACAAAAGAAATCACCATGCATGCGATAGGCGCATGCAAGCGAGTTATTCCAATGTAATAATAAATAACGGAACCAGTCCCACAGAAAACGCCTTATGTGATATTCCAATGTAATAATAAAGAATGGAACTAGGTCCTACAGAAACACATGCATGTGATGTCCCAATGTAATAATAATAAAAAGCGGAACTGTGGGTGTAAAACACATGCATGTGATGTTCCAATAGAATAATAATAAAGATTTTAACCAGTAGGTGTAAAACACATGACAGGATGCTCCAATAGAATAATAATAAAGACTTTTAACCCAGTCCTGTAAAACATCTGAGCATGTGATGTTCAAGCAGTAATAATAGAAGAATGTCACCAAGTATAGGGTAAACCACGATATAAAAGTTATTCCAATGAATAATAAGCAATGGAATAACAACAGTTCTCTTCATGAATAAGAAAAATAACACTCCTTACTTTTAGTAGGAGATTGAATATCGCATAGTGTAGTAACAAAATAATTTTCTTTTTTCTCTTATTCTCTCTATACTTTCTCTCTCTATAGCTTGAATGAATTCGTGAAAAATAATGAAGCACTAGGCCTCTATTTATAGAAGATTTCTAGCTTAGCACATGCCATGTGAAAAGACAAGTGGCTTGACGACTGATGATGTGAAAAGAAAAGTGGTTTGATGCCTGTAATGTGAAACGACAAGTGGTTCGACGCCTGTAATATGAAACGACAAGTGGTTTGACGTCTGGTAAAGGTAATTACTATTGACGAAGGTAATTACTATTCACAAAGGTAATTACTATTGACGAAGGTAATTACTATTGACGAAGAGACTCTTAGATGATGACATATGGGCCCCCCATAAAATAATCAACTTACCACAAACGTCTCATAACAGACTCTTTATATACATCAAGGATTGAATAAATATTACCACAAATCATTTTATTTTTATTCAACACATATTTAATCTTTCAACAATTATTAATCATTTATAACTTGTCGTCTCAATTATTGATTTAATACTATAACATATTATATAGATGATACTATGACAATAATTGAATCAATAATATAAGAGATATGTGAAAGTAGTATGCACACAAGCCAATCATGTTTGATGATAAAGCATATACTTTGTAGCAATCTTATTCATTTATTAATAAAAGTATTAATTTATTAAAGGCTTTTAATTATCTACATGATGTTTGTTTTATAATATGTGATAAACCCATAGTTTTAAGCAATGCTTTTAGAATAATGATGATGATCATTCTAATGAGATCTAAATTCTTAGAAAGCTTAAAAACTAAAATAGTTCCCAATCATTGGATTACTAAATTGGGGATTAGTGAATTCGGATAGATTGGTACATACGTTGCTTGCTCATTGGATGAGGATGATTGATCTCATGATCATTTGTGTGGAGACACTAAAGCAAGTATGTAGGTGCTTATTAGAGAATAAGTTCATCGAGCATTGGCTCGCTAAGGAATACCTAATGGAGTTTTATTTTGCTCGTCAATAGGAATTTCGTAGTGATAGTAGTACAAGTGATCCTTGGACTTGAGATCATCATAGTATCTTGTGTATGATGAGTTATACTTTGACTTATTCCTTAAGACCCTTAGGGTATATCAAAGGGTATGCTTGGGTATAATAAGTTGTACATGGAGATAATGTATGATCAATAAAGAATCTACCACTTCTAATAAAAGAAGAGAAATGTCTATGTGATTCGATAAATGACAACCCAAGAGTCCTTGGTTAAGCGAGTAATGAAATTAGAAAGGAGTTTCTAATTTGCATTATTTGGAGTTATGCATTTAAGGATCGAAATACATATAATTAAATAAAATAAGACTTGACAGTAATTTCATGTCTTATATTTAATTGGGACATCAGTATGGTGGAAGGATTGAATCAGATTTCAGTAACTATTTACTCAAAGGTTCTTTAATGATTAATGTTGAAATCTATATTATCTCGGAAAGTCGTTGATCGCTAGGGGAGGCTTATCCCTATTGTAGAATAATATTATTTATTTAAATAAATAAATTATTTAATTTATTTATTTAAATAAGATTAGAATTATTCTAATTGATTTATTCACAACCTGGGTTTAATATGGAGAACCTAAAGGGTCACACACCATAAAAGGAAGAATAATTATTTAAGAAGTTAATGGCATAATCGTAATAATATGTTATGTATATTTAATTTAATCTATGGTGATAGAATAAATTAAATAGCTTAATATTTATTATTTAATATTTTAGAAATATTAAATATAAATTAATAAGAGGAGTCTTATTATATATTATTACAATTATTATTATTTTAATTTCTAAAAGAGTTTAGGAATTAATTTAATATAAGTACTCTCATTTATTCCTAATTGGATTAGGAAGGAAAATTAGTTAAAGGAGTTTAATTAATTATCCCTAATAAGATTAGGGAGCTTAATTAATTAAAAGAATTTAATTAATTAAATAAAACCCAATTTCTTAATTGTTAAGATGGGTTGCCCACATCTATTAATAATGGGAGTCTTATTATGGGTGGTGGGGTTGTTGACTTTTTTCAACATACATACATGATTCCAATTGTTGGAGAGTACACCCTTTCTATGTAGATAGAAAAACTAGGGTTTGAGCCAATACCCTTCTTCTTGAATTTTCTTCTTCCTTGGTGGATCACCTCCAGAGGCCAAACATTTGGGTGGCTAACGTTGATCAAAGGAAGGAACCAAACCCGTGGATTCAAGATTGAACGCGAAAGGATTTGGAGGTGAACTTGTACCGAGGAAGCTCGATCTTCAAGGGTATGATTTATTCTTTATCTTTTTCGCTTAATTAATAATTATGCATAAAGGGTGATCCGGGTATATGGTTTGTAAAATTTTTAAACTCGATTTTAACACACTGCCCGCTTAATTTATGCAATTTGATCAAGGTTCATGAATATTACAAACCTAATAAATTGGCATCAGAGCCAAACCTTTATGCTAATTATTAATTGTTTTAATTTGGTATGTATATTGATATGTGTTTAGAACAATTTAATTGGGCATAATTTTATTGTATAAAATTATTTAAAAAAAAAAAAAAAAAAAGGGCTACGGTTTTTATTTTTTTTGGAGGCACGTGAGACACCATTTTTTTTCAAAGCAACAGATTTCTAATAGAGTGATTTCTTTTTTATTCAAGGCAAATGAAATCAAAGGGAAATCAAGTGAATATAAAAAAAAAACGTGCAAGGATATTTTATTTTTTTTAAAACCGCCACGCCAAATTTTTTAAAACTCTCAAAGTTAAGATGAGGCACTGATTTTAATAAGTTTTATATATATATATATATATATATATATATATATATATATATATATATATATATATATATATATATATATATATTTTTTGTTTTCATTATATATATATATATTATATAAGTATTACATATATAATATATATATTTTAATAATTTTATAATTAAAATAAAAGTTTATTTTAATTTTAAAATAAAAGGTTTATTTTAATATTAAAATAAGAGAGTTTATATTAATTTTAAAATTAGAATTTCATGCTAACTAATTAGAGTTGGAATTGGATTCCATAATAACTAATTGGAGTTGAAATTGGATTTTATTTTTTCTAAAATAAAGGAGTTTATTTATGAATAGGAAAGAAAATCGTGTTTCCTTAAATAAAGGAGTTTATTTAAATATGAAATAAGATTTCATATTATTCAAAATAAAAGGAGTTTATTTGTGAATATGAAAGAGAATCATAATTTCCTTAAATAAAGGAGTTTATTTAAATATGGAATAAGATTTCATATTATTCAAAATAAAGGAGTTTATTTGTGAATAGGAAAGAATATCCGTGTTTCCTTAATAAAAGATTTTTTTACATGGAATTGGATTCCATAATTAATTAAAATAAAAGAGTTTATTTTAATTAAAGATTTTTTTTTATACATGGAATTGGATTCCATAATTAATTAAAATAAAGGAGTTTATTTTGATTAAAGATTTTGATTAAAATAAAATAGTTTATTTTATTCAAAATAGGATAAATTAAAATAAAATAGTTTTATTTTGATTTAAATTTAGATCAAAATAAAGGAGTTTATTTTGATTCAAAATAGATTTTATACTAACTAAATTTGCCCATTAAATGATATCAATATATATATTAAATGTTTATTATTCATAGGATGAATGTTATTTATTGATGCATATGATGATGTGTATGATAATAAATGGGATTGATTATGGACTATTGACCAATATGATTAGATTTTATTTTAGTTGGATGCATGAATGTATGGGTTTTATTAAATGGGGTCAGTGTACCTCGTCTTCTCTAATTTTTTCTTAATGTAAATTCTATCTCCCTACTATGTACTTCCCCTTGACTGTTGATCAAGGTTTCTATTTATTTTAAAATAGTTATGTAATAGGAATAGTTAGACTTAATTATTGAAGAATTAGAGATCATGGAGCAAGGAGCGCTTGAAGACCCGTTTGTAATGGAGCCCGGGTTTAAATGTAATAGTTATATTTAAATATTATTTCTTGCACCCCTAGGGTTTGACCTTTTGGTTCACTTGGTGGCTATAGTGAACCAAACTAGAATAAAAGTCCATAATCAATCCAGGTAGAATATAGTATTCTATATGTGCATGCTTATACTATATATATTATATATTATGCAAACATGCTTCGCATGTTCATTAATAATGACGTATTTTATATATATATATGTGCATGCGCGCTAAACAAGATGAGACAAATTAATAACAAACCCCTTAATTTTATATATATTAAGTCCTAAGCGTTCAAAGATATTTGGAATATCGAACGTCGCCTTCTAGCATGATAAAATTAATAGAGTATTAAATATTTAATATGAGTTTGTTGTGTCACCACAAGGCAAGTATTAAGTATTTAAGATGTTAATTTATCACATTTGATGCTTATATAGAAAATTGAACAATATTATTTTGTTGTGTCACCAGTGTTAGGTTTGTAATATTCATAATGCAATCAAATTGCATAAAATTAGTGGAAGCGTGGTAAAATCAGAGTTTAAAAAAATTTACCAACCATATACCCGGATCACCCTTTATGCATAATTATTAATTAAACGAAAAGATAAAGAATAAAATCATACCCTTGAAGATCGAGCTTCCTCAGGTACAAGTTCACCTCCAAATCCTTTCGCGTTCAATCTTGAATCCACCGGGTTTGGTTCCTTCCTTTGATCAACGTTAGCCACCCATGTGTTTGGCCTCTAGAGGTGATCCACCAAGGAAGAATAAAATTCAAGAAGATGGGTGTTATGGCTAACCCTAGTTTTCTATCTCTATAGAAAAGGCATACTCCCAACAACTTGGAATTATTACGTACTTTGTTAAAGTCAACAACCCATACCACCCATAATAAGACTCCTCTTATTTATAGATGTGGGCAACCCACCTTAACAATTAAGGAATTGGGTTTTAATTAATTAATTCTTTTAATTAATTAAGCTCCCTAATCTTATTAGGGACAATTAATTAAACTCCTTTAACTAATTTTCCTTCCTAATCCAATTAGGAATAAATGAGAGTACTTATATTAAATTAATTCCTAAACTCTTTTAGAAATTAAAATAATAATAATTGTAATAATATTAATAAGACTCCTCTTATTAATTTATATTTAATATTTCCAAAATATTAAATAATAATATTAAGCTATTTAATTTATTCTATCACCATAGATTAAATTAAATATACTTAACATATTATTACGATTATGCCATTAACTTCTTAAATAATTATTCTTCCTTTTATGGTGTGACCCTTTAGGTTCTCCATATTAAACTAGGTTGTGAATAAATCAATTAGAACAATTCTAATCTTATTTAAATAAATAAATTAAATAATTAATTTATTTAAATAAATAATATTTATTCTACAATAGGGATAAGCCTCCCCAAGCGATCAAACGACTTTCCAGATAATATAGATTTCAACATTAATCATTAAAGAACCTTTGAGTAAATAGTTACCGCATAATTCAATCCTTCCACCATACAATGTCCCAATTAAATATAAGACATGGAATTATCGTCAAGTCTTATTTTATTTAATTATATGTATTTCGACTCTTAAATGCACAACTCAAATAATGCAAATTAGAAACTCCTTTCTAATTTCATTCTCGCCGCCAAGGACTATCGGGTTGTCATTTATCGAATCACATAGGACATTTCTCTTCTTTATTAGAAGTGGTAGATTCTTTATCGATCATACATTATCTCCATGTACAACTTATTATACCCAAGCATACCCTTTGATATACCCTAAGGGTCTTAAGGAATAAGTCAAAGTATAACTCATCATACACAAGATACTATGATGATCTCAAGTCCAAGGATTACTCAGACTACTATCACTACATGGAATTCCTATCGACATGCAAATAAAACTCCATTAGGTATTCCTTAGCGAGCCAATGCTCAATTGAACTTATTCTCTAATAAGCACCTACATACTTGCTTTTAGTGTTCCACACAAATGATCATGAGATCAATCATCCTCATCCAATGAGCAAGCAACGATGTACCAATCTATCCGGATTCACTAATCCCCAATTTAGTAATCCAATGATTGGGAACTATTTTAGTTTTAAGCTTTCTAAGAATTTAGATCTCATTAGAATGATCATCATCATTATTCTAAAAGCATTGCTTAAAACTATGGGTTTATCACATATTATAAAACAAAGATCATGCAGATAATTAAAAGCCTTTAATAAATTAATACTTTTTATTAATAAATGAATAAGATTGTTACAAAGTATATGCTTTATCATCAAACATGATTGGCTTGTGTGCATACTACTTTCAATCTCCCACTTGCACTAAAGCCAATCGTCATGGTATCTCATACTCTTCTTCTCTAAGTGACGATTATCCCCGCCGTTGGATAAGCTTTAGTTAATGGATATGTAATGTTGTTCATGAGAGTCCACTATCTCTATAGTGATTTCCCATCTTCAATGATTCTAATAATCAATTGAAAGTGCCACAACACATGTTTAGATCCAAGATGAGACTTAGGAACCATTCCTAGTCTCGTAATGAACTTTTAATCCAAACAATCAACTTGCGACTTCATTTATAGCTATATACTTTGTCTTTATCACTAAACCAAAGAACTCTTTCATTGTTTGGAACCTTTCCAATTCATCGCACCAATTGTTCAAGATAACGCTTTACCTTAAAGTGGATTTTCGTCATCTTGGTCCGTCTCGAAAAACTTGAGTCATTAAGCCCTCTAGTTTTAATTTAGACCTACCATGAATATGATCACATCCTTAGTGCCGGGTTAAGAACTTTAAGATGTTTTTCACCGACTCACAAAGTGAACTTCTCGTAATATGACCGATCAACATCGTGTCTCGATATTTCATTGCATACATGATTGTCACTCATGCGACCTCTCTTTTCAGGAGTCAGTGGGGACTATTAAGAGAGATTCACTCCATAGCTCATCTACATGAGACATCTCTTGGAGTTTGCCATGCTAAACGACTTTAGCATCAAATGAATATACATTCCTTGGGTTAAGTCGAGCATTCTCTTGAATCTATCTATATAGATTTGCATCCCAAATTAAGATACTCTTCCAAATCATTCATGGAGGAATGCTTAGACAACTTTATCTTTTACTGATTGTAGCATTAGTATGTCATTCCTTATCCGTAGTATATCAACATATAATATTTAGGAATGTCACGACGCTCCCACTGACCCTTTTGTACACACTAGAAGTCTTACCTCATCGAATGTAACTCTGGATCATCATCTTCTATGATGCGTACCTCATCATCATCATCTATGATGAATCCATACCTCCTAGGTATCTTTTGTACTATTCGCATTTACGATTGATCCAGGTACAATAGGTCTATCTACTGTGTTCCTCTTATTTGACTTATAGTGTTTTGTGGTTCTTGAACTTTTCAAGATCTATTATCCTCCCACTAGCCCCTTCAATGATAAACACCTTTATCTTAGAAGGCGCCGTGTTTCGTAACAAACACCTTTTGCTAAGTAGAATTATAGAACATATACCCTAAACTTACTTTAGGATGTCCCACAAATCAACACTTATAAAATCTTGTCCCAAGCTTATCCTTTGAAACCTTTTTCACATAAGTTGGACAACCCTTATCTTAACATACTTAAGATTAGAATCCTCCCGTCCATAACTTTTATGGAGTCATGGGAAATGGATTTTTGAGGTTACCTTTTCGTAGATGCGTACCATTTCTAGGACATTATCCTAGAAGGATACCGGAATGTCAAGTAAAATCATTATGGACCGCACTATGTCCAACAAGGTATGATTTTTCATTCGGATACATCAATCAATTATTACGTGACGGGATGTGTCCATTATGAGAAAACCATTTGAGATGATCAAGAAACTTATTGCACAAGTATTTATTCCTCGATCTAATCAAAGAATCTTAATACATTGCCAATTTGTTTCACTTCAATTCTTTGAACCTTTCAAATAATTCACACTTGTATTTCAAAGAAATACACACATTCAACTCTTTGAATGATCATCTCCTTTTCTTATACTAGTTTGTTCAATTTGCAAAATTATTTTCATGTAAGTCAAGTATACAAAATTTATTAAGTAATATTCCATTCTATACAAAACATTATTATTATAAATAGAACAACAATTGTTCTTAATTATAATACCAAAGATTTCATTGTCCAATAATAAAATGGAAATAATATTTTTAACAAGAACTGGAATACAATAACAACTTATCGACTTAATAGATTTGCTCGTAGCATTGTTAAACTATAAGTTTCTATGGCTAATGCAAAGAACCTTTTGCTTCATTTTTTCCCACATAGGATTACTTATATTTGTTTAGCTTTTACTACGCTTGGTCCCTTCATAAATCTATATTTATGATAACCAAAGTCGATATCCAATATCCAAGTAGAATCTTCGACTTAAAGAAAAATTTATTTTAAATCTTGAACAAAAATCGTATTGTGAATAGAAACTTCACTAAGCTTCTTTGGTTAACCTTTGCAAGATGCTTCTCGCAGCTTTCTTCCAAGTGTCGTGCTTTATAGCGGTGGAAGCAAACTCCTTTGCTATCCATATCGATTGTTCTTATTATCCTTTGTTTATGCCTTTCTATTTACCTTCTTTGAATCGTTCTTCTTTCGAAGATCCTTTGGCCCCTACCAAGAAGACTTGATCTTTCTTGGTTGGAAAGTGACTCTCAACATTTTTCAACATGTTAAGCAAATCAGTGAAAGTCGATATCTAGCTTGTTCATATGAAAAATTCACAACAATTGTGAAAGGAGTCCAGGGAGTGAGTGCAAGATCAAATCTTGGCTCAATTCTCCATCCATGACAAAACCCGGTTGTCCTAATTGATCAATCAAATTGATTATGTTAAGAACTTTTTGTCATGTACTATAGTGCCATTGGCCATTCTAGATCGGAAGAGCTCCTTAGATATCTCGATATCTATCGGCCCTATTTTCCTCACCATCAACTACTTGATGTGCGGGAATATAGTAGGAGCATCCATAGTTTCATGCCGATTTGAAGCTCGTTACTCATGGATGCGAGCATGATGCATTGAGCCAATCTGTGCATCATCTTGCCACTTTCTAAAAGTAGCAATCTCTTCCTCGAGGCATTGTCTACAACCATTGCGGGATAGGCGTATTAAGGACATAAGATAGCTTTTTCACTATGAGAACTATTCTCAAATTCCTTAACCAATCCGTTTAATTGGCCCGATTAATTTAGCATCTAATATGCTTCGCAAATGATAGTAATTTTAGACATTGTAAAATTTCAGTAAATGAATTTGTAATTAACAACATTTTAACATACATTCTATTATTAATTACCAAAATAAATTAGGTCTTGTTTTAAATTGGTATCTCCCACTATTTTCTTCAAACTATATTACCCTCACTTATATAGTTTAAGCAAAATCTAATTAAAGATTTTCTAGTGAGAATAAGGATCCCATTTCAAATGTATATAGCCTTGTGGTGACACAACAAACTATATATAAATAAATAGGTAGACAACTTTTGTCAATTACATCAACTATGCAACTACTTGTATTTTGCCTCTTAGATTATTTTGATCAAGTGATGGCACATCCGAATCAAAATTATCCAAGTTAAGTCCAACCTAGCACTCCATATATTCAAAAAAGAAAAATATCATCCTTGTGGTGACACAACAAAACAATATTGTTCAATTTTCTTTATAAGCATCAAATGTGATAAATTAACATCTTAAATACTTTATACTTGCCTTGTGGTTACACAACAAACTCATATTAAATATTTAATACTCTATTAATTTTATCATGCTAGAAGGCGACGTTCGATATTCCAAATATCTTTGAACGCTTAGGACTTAATATAAAAAATTGAGGGGTTTGTTATTAATTTGTCTCATCTTGTTTTAGCGCATGCATATATATATATAAAATACAGCGTTATATTAATGAACATGAAGCATGTTTGCATAATATAATATATATATATATATATATATATATATATATATATATATATATAGTATAAGCATGCACATATAGAATACTATATTCTACCGGATTGATTATGGACTTTTATTCTAGTTTGGTTCACTAGAGCCACCAAGTGAACCATAAGGTCAAACCCTAGGGGTGCAAGAAATAATATTTAAATATAACTATTACATTTAAACCCGGGCTCCATTACAAACGTGTCTTCAAGCGCTTCTTGTCCCTTGATCTCTAATTCTTCAAAATTTATTCTAACTATTCCTATTACAAAACTATTTAAAATAAATAGAAACCTTGATCGCTAGATCAAGGGAAGTACATAGGAGGAGATAGAATTTATATTAAGAAAAATTAGAGAAGACGAGGTACTGCAGACCCCATTTAATAAAACCCATACATTCATGCATCCAACTAAAATAAAATCCAATCATATTGGTCAATAGTCCATAATCAATCCCATTTATTATCATACACATCACCATACGCATCAATAAATAACATTCATCTCATGAATAATAAACATTTAATATATATATTGATATCATTTAATGGGCAAATTTAGTTAGTATAAAATCTAATTTTGAATCAAAATAAACTCCTTTATTTTAATCCAAATTTAAATCAAAATAAAACTATTTTATTTTAATTTATCCAATTTTGAATAAAATAAACTATTTTATTTTAATCAAAATCTTTAATCAAAATAAACTCCTTTATTTTAATTAATTATGGAATCCAATTCCAAGTAAAAAAATCTTTAATTAAAATAAACTCTTTTATTTTAATTAATTATGGAATCCAATTCCATGTAAAAAAAAATCTTTAATTAAAGGAAACACGGATTATCTTTCCTATTCACAAATAAACTACTTTATTTTGAATAATATGAAATCTTATTCCATATTTAAATAAACTCTTTTATTTAAGGAAACATGGATTCTCTTTCCTTTTCACAAATAAACTCTTTTATTTTGAATAATATAAAATCTTATTTCATATCTAAACAAACTCCTTTATTTAAGGAAAGATGGATTTACTTCCCTATTCACAAATAAACTCCTTTATTTTAGGAAAAATAAAATCCAATTTCAACTCCAATTAGTTATCATGGAATTCAATTCCAACTCTAATTAGTTAGCATGAAATTTAATTTTAAAATTAAAATAAATACTATTTTAATTATAAAATTATTAAGAATAATATTATATATATATATATAATATATATATAATATATTATAAAATAATAAAATAAATCTTAAATATATATATATATATATATATATATATATATATATATATATAGTAAGAATATATATATATATATATATTAGTACCGTGTCCTTTAAAAAAAAAAAAAAATTGCTTTTTTTTTTTTTTTTTTGAAAACCGTGCACAAGCAATTTTTTTTTTTTCGGTGGCTGCTGCTATCCTGTTAACCCGTTCTTTTTATTTTTTTTAATTATTAAGCATGACCATATTAAGCCATCTCGATTTCCGCAGTGTAGTTAAAAAAAAAAAACATATTATTAAAAAAAAAAAAAGAAGCAGCAGACGCCAAAAAAAAAATGATTCCTTAGAATTCCATCTTCGTTTTTTTTTTAAAAAGTCGCATTTGATTTTTTTTTTTTTTATTATTATAAATTTTATACAATAAAATTATGCCCAATTAAATTGTTCTAAACACATATCAATATACATATCAAATATGAACAATTAATAATTTGCATAAAGGTTTGGCTCTGATGCCACTGTTAGGTTTGTAATATTCATATGCGCAATCAAATTGCAAAATTAATGCGGAAGCGTGTAAAAATCATAGTTTAAAAAAATTTACAAACCATATACCCGGATCATCCTTTATGCATAATTATTAATTAAACGAAAAGATAAAGAATAAAATCATACCCTTGAAGATCGAGCTTCCTCAGGTACAAGTTCACCTCCAAATCCTTTCGCTCAATCTTGAATCCACGGGTTTGGTTCCTTCCTTTGATCAACGTTAGCCACCCATGTGTTTGGGCTCTCAGAGGTGATCCACCAAGGAAGAATAAAATTCAAGAAGATGGGTGTTATGG
This sequence comes from Panax quinquefolius, assembly GCA_020205615.1. NCBI lineage: Eukaryota > Viridiplantae > Streptophyta > Magnoliopsida > Apiales > Araliaceae > Panax > Panax quinquefolius. Next base: position 32,699,757 of record CM035158.1, read on the forward strand.
CTAACCCTAGTTTTCTATCTCTATAGAAAAGGCATACTCCCAACAACTTGGAATTATTACGTACTTTGTTAAAGTCAACAACCCATACCACCCATAATAAGACTCCTCTTATTTATAGATGTGGGCAACCCACCTTAACAATTAAGGAATTGGGTTTTAATTAATTAATTCTTTTAATTAATTAAGCTCCCTAATCTTATTAGGGACAATTAATTAAACTCCTTTAACTAATTTTCCTTCCTAATCCAATTAGGAATAAATGAGAGTACTTATATTAAATTAATTCCTAAACTCTTTTAGAAATTAAAATAATAATAATTGTAATAATATTAATAAGACTCCTCTTATTAATTTATATTTAATATTTCCAAAATATTAAATAATAATATTAAGCTATTTAATTTATTCTATCACCATAGATTAAATTAAATATACTTAACATATTATTACGATTATGCCATTAACTTCTTAAATAATTATTCTTCCTTTTATGGTGTGACCCTTTAGGTTCTCCATATTAAACCGGTTGTGAATAAATCAATTAGAACAATTCTAATCTTATTTAAATAAATAAATTAAATAATTAATTTATTTAAATAAATAATATTTATTCTACAATAGGATAAGCCTCCCAATGATCAACGACTTTCCAGATAATATAGATTTCAACATTAATCATTAAAGAACCTTTGAGTAAATAGTTACCGTACAATTCAATCCTTCCACCATACAATGTCCCAATTAAATATAAGACATGGAATTATCACAAGTCTTATTTTATTTAATTATATGTATTTCGACTCTTAAATGCACAACTCAAATAATGCAAATTAGAAACTCCTTTCTAATTTCATTCTCGCCGCCAAGGACTATTGGGTTGTCATTTATCGAATCACATAGACATTTCTCTTCTTTATTAGAAGTGGTAGATTCTTTATTGATCATACATTATCTCCATGTACAACTTATTATACCCAAGCATACCCTTTGATATACCCTAAGGGTCTTAAGGAATAAGTCAAAGTATAACTCATCATACAAAGATACTATGATGATCTCAAGTCCAAGGATTACAGACTACTATCACTCATCGGAATTCCTATTGACATGCAAATAAAACTCCATTAGGTATTCCTTAGCGAGCCAACGCTCAAAGTGAACTTATTCTCTAATAAGCACCTACATACTTGATTTAGTGTCTCCACACAAATGATCATGAGATCAATCATCCTCATCCAATGAGCAAGCAACGTATGTACCAATCTATCCGGATTCACTAATCCCCAATTTAGTAATCCAATGATTGGGAACTATTTTAGTTTTAAGCTTTCTAAGAATTTAGATCTCATTAGAATGATCATCATCATTATTCTAAAAGCATTGCTTAAAACTATGGGTTTATCACATATTATAAAACAGCATCATGCAGATAATTAAAAGCCTTTAATAAATTAATACTTTTTATTAATAAAGGAATAAGATTGTTACAAAGTATATGCTTTATCATCAAACATGATTGGCTTGCGTGCATACTACTTTCAACCAGAAGGATGATATTTTTCTTTTTTGAATATATGGAGTGCTAGGTCGGACTTAACTTGGATAATTTTGATTCGGATGTGCCACCACTTGATCAAAATAATCTAAGAGGCAAAAGAAAAGGAGTTGCATAGTTGATGTAATTGACAAAAGTTGTCTACCTATTTATTTATATATAGTTTGTTGTGTCACCACAAGGCTATATACATTTGAAATGGGATCCTTATTCTCACTAGCAAATCTTTAATTAAATTTTGCCGAACTATATAAGTGAGGGTAATATAGTTTGAAGAAAATAGTGGGAGATACCAATTTAAAACAAGACCTAAATTATTTTGGTAATTAATAAAAGAATGTATGTTAAAATATTGTTAATTACAAATTCATTTATTGAATTTTACAATGTCTAAAATTACTATCATTTGCGAAGCATATTAGATGCTAAATTAACTTGAATCAATTAAACGGATTGGTTAAGGAATTTGAGAATAGTTCTCATAGTGAAAAGCTATCTTATGTCCTTAATACGCCTATCCTCGCAATGGTTGCGCATAATGCCTCCGAGGAAGAGATTGCTACTTTTAGAAAGTGGCAAGATGATGCACAGTTGGCTCAATGCATCATGCTCGCATCTATGAGTAACGAGCTTCAGCGTCAGCATGAAACTATGGATGCTTCTACTATATTCCTGCACATCAAGTAGTTGATGGTGAGGAAAGTAGGACTGATAGATATCAGATATCTAAGGAGCTCTTCCGATCTAGAATGACCAATGGCACTATAAGATGCATAAAAGTTCTTAACATGATCAATTTGATTGATCAATTAGGACAACTGGTTTTGTCATGGATGGAGAGTTGAGCCAAGATTTGATCTTGCACTCACTCCCGGACTCCTTTCACAATTGTTGTGAATTTTCATATGAACAAGCTAGATATCGGCTTCACGATTTGCTTAACATATTGAAAAATGTTGAGAGTCACTTTCAACCAAGAAAGATCAAGTCTTATTGGTAGGGGCCAAAGGATCTTCAAAAAGAAGAATGATTCAAAGAAGGTAAATAGAAAGGCATAAACAAAGGATAATAAGAACAAAATCGATACTGAGATAGCAAAGGAGTTTGCTTCCACTACAATAAGCCGGACCTTCGGAAAGAAATTGCAGAAGCATCTTGCAGAGGCTAACGAAAAGAAGCTTAGTGAAGTTTGGTTTCATAATACAATTTTGTTCATGATTTAAAATAAATTTTTCTTTAAATCAAGGTTCTACTTGGGTATTGGATAACGACTTTGGTTATCATAAATATAGATTTATGAAAGGACCAAGCAGTAGAAAGCTAAACAAATATAAGTAATCCTATGTGTGAAAAATGAAGCAAAGGTTGCCATATTAGCCATAGAAACTTATAGTTTAGCGATGCCTACGGGCAAATCTATTAAGTCAATAAGTTGTTATTGTATTCCAGTTCTTGTTAAAAATATTATTTCCATTTTATTGTTGGACAATGAAATCTTTGGTATTATAATTAAGAACAATTGTTGTTCTATTTATAATAATAATGTTTTGTATAGAATCGGAATATTACTTAATAAATTTTGTATACTTGACTTACATGAAAATAATTTTGCATATTGAACAAATTAGTATAAGAAAAGGAGATGATCATTCAAAGAGTTGAATGTGTGTATTTGCTAAAATACAAGTGTGAATTATTTGAAAGGTTCAAAAAATTGAAGTGAAACAAATTGACAAAGTATTAAGATTCTTTGATTAGATCAAGGAATAAATACTTGTGCAATAAGTTTCTAGATCATCTCAAATGGTTTTCTCACAATGGACGCCTCTCGATACATAATAATTGATTGATGTATCTAAAGGAAAAATCGTACCTTGTTGGACATGGTGGTGCGGTCCATAATGATTTTATCGACATTCCAAAGATCCCTCAGGATCATGTCCTAGAAATGGCTACATATCTACTTAAAAGGTAACCTCAAAATCCATTTCAAGACTCCATAAAAGTTATGGATGGGAGGATTCCTAATCTTAAGTATGTTAAGATAAGGGGTTGTCCAACTTATGTGAAAAGGTTTCAAAAGGATAAGCTTGGGACAAGATTTGACAAATACAGATTTGTGGGACATCCTAAAGTAAGTTTAGGGTAAATGTTCTATAATCCTACTTAGCAAAAGGTGTTTATTATGAAACACTCGCCTTTCTAAGATAAAGGTGTTTATCATTGAAAGGGGCTAGTGGAGGATAATAGATCTTGAAGAGCTCAAGAACCACAAAACACTATAAGTCAAATAAGAGGAACCTATAGATAGACCTATTGTACCACAAATCAATCGTAAATCGAATAGTACTAGAAGATACCTAGGAGGTATGGATTCATCATAGATGATGATGATGAGGTACACATCATAGAAGATGATGATCCAATTACATACGATGAGGTAAGAGTTCTAGTGTGTACAAAAGGATGAAGGGGAGTGCCGTGGGACATTCCTAATATTATATGTTGATATACTACGGATAAGGAATGACATACTAATGCTACAATCAGTAATGATAAAGTTGTCTAAACATTCCTCCATGAATGGTTTGGGAAGAGTATCTTAATTGGGGATAAAATCTATATAGATAGATTCAAGAGGATGCTCGACTTAACCCAAGGAACGTATATTCATTTGATGCTAAAGTCATTTAGCATGGCAAACTTCAAGAGATGTCTCATGTTGATGAGCCATGGAGTGCATCTCTCTAAAATAGTCCCAAAGACTCCAAAAGAGAGATCACATGAGTAACTATCATGTATGCAATGAAATGTACGAGACCTGATGTTGATCAGTCATATCCTGGAGAAGTTCACTATGAGTCAGTGAAAAACATCTTAAAGTGCTTAACCGGAACTAAGGATGTGATCATATTCATGGTGGGTCTTAATTAAAACTAGAGGGCTTAATGACTCAAGTTTTTCGCATGCACCAAGACGACGAAAATCCACTTTAAGGTAAAGTGTTACCTTGAAGCGGTGGTGCAAATGAATTGGAAAGGTTCCAAAAAAAAAAAAGTTGTTGGTTTAGTAATAAAGACAAAGTATATATAGCTATAAATGAAGTCGCAAGTTGATTGTTTGGATTAAAAGTTCATTACGTAACTAGGAATAGTTCATAAGTCTCATCTTGGATCTAAACATGTGTTGTGGCACTTTCATTTGATTATTAGAATCATTGAAAGATGGAAAATCACTATAGAGATAGTGGACTCTCAAGAACAACATTACATATCCATTAACTAAAGCTTATCCAATGCCAGGATAATCGTCACTTAGAGAAGAAAGAGTATGAGTTACCATGACGATTGGCTTTAGTGCAAGTGGGAGATTGAAAGTAGTATGCACACAAGCCAATCATGTTTGATGATAAAGCATATACTTTGTAACAATCTTATTCATTTATTAATAAAAAGTATTAATTTATTAAAGGCTTTTAATTATCTACATGATGTCGCTTTTATAATATGTGATAAACCCATAGTTTTAAGCAATGCTTTTAGAATAATGATGATGATCATTCTAATGAGATCTAAATTCTTAGAAAGCTTAAAAACTAAAATAGTTCCCAATCATTGGATTACTAAATTGGGGATTAGTGAATCCGGATAGATTGGTACATACGTTGCTTGCTCATTGGATGAGGATGATTGATCTCATGATCATTTATGTGGAGACACTAAAGCAAGTATGTAGGTGCTTATTAGAGAATAAGTTCACTGAACGTGGCTCGCTAAGGAATACCTAATGGAGTTTTATTTACTGTCAATAGGAATTCTCAGTAGTGATAGTAGTACAAGTGATCCTTGGACTTGAGATCATCATATAGTATCTTGTGTATGATGAGTTATACTTTGACTTATTCCTTAAGACCCTTAGGGTATATCAAAGGGTATGCTTGGGGTATAATAAGTTGTACATGGAGATAATGTATGATCAATAAAGAATCTACCACTTCTAATAAAAGAAGAGAAATGTCCTATGTGATTCGATAAATGACAACCCAAAGAGTCCTTGGTTAAGGCGTAATGAAATTAGAAAGGAGTTTCTAATTTGCATTATTTGGAGTTGTGCATTTAAGGATCGAAATACATATAATTAAATAAAATAAGACTTGTGAGTAATTCCATGTCTTATATTTAATTGGGACATTGTATGGTGGAAGGATTGAATTGTACAGTAACTATTTACTCAAAGGTTCTTTAATGATTAATGTTGAAATCTATATTATCCGGAAAGTCGTTGATCGCTAGGGAGGCTTATCCCTATGTAGAATAAATATTATTTATTTAAATAAATTAATTATTTAATTTATTTATTTAAATAAGATTAGAATTGTTCTAATTGATTTATTCACATCCAGGTTTAATATGGAGAACCTAAAGGGTTACACCATAAAAGGAAGAATAATTATTTAAGAAGTTAATGGCATAATCGTAATAATATATGTTATGTATATTTAATTTAATCTATGGTGATAGAATAAATTAAATAGCTTAATATTTATTATTTAATATTTTAGAAATATTAAATATAAATTAATAAGAGGAGTCTTATTAATATTATTACAATTATTATTATTTTAATTTCTAAAAGAGTTTAGGAATTAATTTAATATAAGTACTCTCATTTATTCCTAATTGGATTAGGAAGGAAAATTAGTTAAAGGAGTTTAATTAATTATCCCTAATAAGATTAGGGAGCTTAATTAATTAAAAGAATTTAATTAATTAAATAAAACCCAGATTTCTTAATTGTTAAGATGGGTTGCCCACATCTATTAATAAAGGAGTCTTATTATGGGTGGTGGGGTTGTTGACTTTTTTCAACATATGACATGATTCCAATTGTTGGGAGAGTACACCCTTTCTATAGAGATAGGAAAACTAGGGTTTGAGCCAATACCCTTCTTCTTGAATTTTCTTCTTCCTTGGTGGATCACCTCAGAGGCCAAACATTTGGGTGGCTAACGTTGATCAAAGGAAGGAACCAAACCCGGTGGATTCAAGATTGAACGCGAAAAGGATTTGGAGGTGAACTTGTACGAGGAAGCTCGATCTTTAAGGGTATGATTTATTCTTTATCTTTTCGTTTAATTAATAATTATGCATAAAAAGTGGTGATCCGTATATGGTTTGTAAAATTTTTAAACTCGATTTTTAAACGCTTCGGCTAATTTATGCAATTTGATTGCGTTCATGAATATTACAAACCTAACAATATGATGCAGCAATTACTGTAGCAATAATTGAGCATAGATGAGTGACTTCTCATGTAAGCATCAATAATCAATATCGTGTGCTACTATACAACTACGCCAGACATCTTTGTGCTTTTACTTTTACTAAAGGTAGTTCAACGGTTTTTAACGGTAGCACCTCCGTATTATTATTTTTATAGAAAGATAATTTTGTCATTTTCTAACTACGACAAATGACAAGAATTTCCGTTGGGGTCCACCAATGATTGAGCCATTATACGAATATTCCCCGACAAAAAGAATATTCCCCGACCTAACGAATATTTTATAACAACTTGCTTACTTTGAAAAATTTATAAATATTACCCACAACTATAACATTATATCAAATTTATTCCATAATATTCAAAAATAATATTTATAGAAAATTCATCTTTATTTATAAAAGTTGGGGTTTTACAACCTTCCTTCTTATGAAATTTAAGCCCTCAAAAAAATTAGGGTATTACTGGTATGTCGAAGAGGTAAGGATACCTTGATTTCATTTCAGATTCTAACTCCCAAGTCATTTCCTCAACATCGTGGTTCCTCCACAAAACTTTGACTTGAGGTATAACCTTGGAGCATAGAATATGTTCCTTCTTATCCAAGATTTGAACAGGAACCTCTTCATACGTCAAATCATCCACTATTTCGTCCGGTTCTAACTCAATAATGTGGTTCGGGTCTTTTACATATTTACGTAACATGGATATGTGAAAAACGTTATGAACACGAGACATACTTGGCGGTAAAGAGAGTCTATAGGCCACAGTTCCTACTCGATCGAGGATTAAAAATGGACCGATGAATCGAGGATTGAGTTTTCCTCTCTTTCCAAATCTTGTAACTCCTTTCCATGGAGCAACTCTTAACAACACATGATCTCCTATATCGAATTCCACGTCCTTTCGATGAAGATCAAAGATAACTCTTTTGTTGATTTTGTGAGGTTTTTATCGTTGTCGGATCGTTTGAATCTTTTTTTCTCGTAGTCATACGTATTCAACTCCGGTCCCCAACAACGTTGCTTCACCCACCTCATCCCAAAGATCTTTGGAGAACGACACTTTTTTCCATACAACGCTTGAATGGAGCCATGCCAATATTTGTTTGATAACTGTTGTTGTAGGAAAACTCCACCAATGGTAAGAACTTGTCCCAACTTCCTTGAAATCAAGGACAGAGTCTTAATAGATCTTCAAGAGTTTGAATAGTCCTCTCCGATCGTCTGTCCCATCCGAGGATGATATGCCGAAGCTAAATCGTAAGTCTGTGCCCATAGCTTTTTGCAAACTAACCCAAAATCGTGAAGTGAATCTTGGGTCTCGATCAAAACTATGGACCAAAGCATACCATGCAGTCTTACAATCTCGTTTATGTACATACGAGAAAGACGTTCAAGTGTATAAGTTTCTCGTATCGGTAAGAAATGAGCAGACTTGGTCAATCTATCAACAATGACCCAAATCGCATCTATGCCTTGAGAAACCTTAGGAAGACCGGTAATGAAATCCATGGTAATGTACTCCCACTTCCATTCTGGAATTTCAAGTGGTTGCGATGGACCTTTTGGTACTTGATGCTCCGCTTTAACTCGTTGACAAGTTAGACACCTTGAGATAAACAGCGCTATCTCTCTCTTCATATTGCTCCACCAAAATGTATGACGAATATCATGATACATTTTGGTACTCCCAGGATGGATTGCAAATGGTGTGTTGTGCGCCTCCATCATGATATTATACTTTAAATCAGGGTCGTTAGGAACACAAAGTCCGGAGTTGACTCAAGTATTCCTTCTTCATCGATTCTTGCTTCCTAAGTAGATAGCTCCTTCTTGCACTTTCTTCCTCATACGCATCAGCTCCAGGTCTGTAGCTTGAGCAGCTTTAACTTTATAGATTAAAGTCGGTTCTACTCGTATACTCGCTATCATCACATGCGTCCCTCGAGTCTTTAACTCTATCTCCATCCTTTGCAAGTCACACAAAATGGGCCTTTGCGTTGACAATATCGCACTCGTACTTGCATATGATCTTCTACTCAATGCGTCAGCTACCACGTTCGCTTTTCCAGGATGGTATTGGATGGTATGATCATAATCTTTCAACAGTTCAAGCCAACTTCGTTGTTGCATGTTGAGTTCCTTTTGAGTGAAGAAATATTTGAGGCTTTTATGATCCGTAAAGATCTCCACTTTCTCCCCATACAAGTAATGCCTCCAAATTTTAAGTGCAAAGACAACAGCTGCCAACTCTAGATCATGAGTAGGATAATTCCTCTCATATTCTTTGAGTTATTGTGAGGCATAGGCTATAACTTTTCCATGTTGCATGAGAACACATCCCAACCCTTTGCTCAAGCATCATTGTAGATGACAAATCCTCCGAGCAGATGGTATTGTCGGAGCAGTCTTGAAATAAGTCTCCTCTTGAGTTCTTGAAAACTCTTCTCACATTCTTTCTCCGAACTTTGTATCTTCCGAGTCAGTGAGTTAATGGAGTAGCGATTCGAGAGAAAATCCTTCCACGAATCTCCGATAATAACCAATTTAAACCGAGAAAGCTACGATTTTGATCATCGATTTAGGTTGTTCCCGACTTTGAATAGCTTCAATCTTTCTTTGGGTCAATAGATATTCCATGACTTGATACCACGTGCCCAAGGAATGCTACTTCTTCAAGCCGTAACTCACATTTCTTCAACTTGGCATAAAGCTTATATTCACGAAGCTTTTGGAGTGTCGACCTCAAGTGTTGCTCTCATGATCTTCACGGCTTTTGGAATAAATAAGGATGTCATCAATAAAGACGACCACAAAGTGATCCAAATATTCCTTGAATACTCGGTTCATCATATCCATGAAGGCGTGAGGAGCATTAGTCAATCCAAAGGACATGACTAGGAATTCATAATGCTCGCGTCTGGAAGTTAAGAAAAGCCGTCTTTGGAATGTCGGCCGTTCTAATCTTCAATTGGTGATATCCGAAGCGAATATCAATCTTTGAAAAGAATTTGGCTCCTTGCAACCGGGTCAAACAGTCATCAATACGTGGCAATGGATACCTATTTTTGATGGTGACATGATTCAACTCCCGATAATCAATACAAAGTCGCGATACTCCCATCTTTCTTCTTCACGAATAGAACAGAGCACCCCAAGGAGAAGTACTAGGACGAATAAAGCCAATGTCTAACAATTCTGCGGTTGGGTCTTTAACTCCGAAGTTCAATAGAGCCATTCGATATGGGGCTTTGGAAATAGATTTTGTACCGGGTTCAAGGTCGATACAAAATTCAATTTCACGCTCTGGGGGTAGGCCAGGAAGTTCTTCGGGGAATACGTCAGGAAATTTATTAACAATAGAAATATCGTTCAAAACTGACGTATTTTTGTTTAAATCTGTGACATTAGCTAAGAAAGCTTAACATCTGTTTTTTAATAAACGAATGGCTTTATGGCTTGAGATGACCATGATTGATTTTAATGGTTTGGTCGCTTGAATTCGCATAATAGGTTGGTTAGGAATATGAAAGCTAACAACCTTACAAAAATAATCAATTTTTGCATGATAAGTAATTAACCAATCAATCCCTAGAATCACATCAAATGCAAGTATTTTTAATGAAATAAGATCTCTGGTAATGTGAGGGTACCGATTTGAACCAAACAAGACTTATAAACAAAGTGGATGTAATGAAGGTTTCTCCCAACGGAGTTTCCACAGATAAGTCAAAGTCTAATTTCTCCGGAGTCAAATTTAATCGATGAGCGCAAGTAGGAGAAATAAAAGAATGGGTAGAAACGGTATCAAATAAAGTATAAACTTCATTAGAGTTTATGATAAGCTTACCCGTGATGACCTCATTCGGGTTCCTTGCTCTCGGGAGGTCACAACAAACGCCTCCTCAGACTCTACCGGTTTTGACTTTTTACGGGGGACTACTTTGGTGCCTCCATCCTAGCTGAATTTGTCTTCGATAAACGACAAAATCGAGCTAAGTGACCTTCTCTTCCACGATTATAACATGCTTTGGACGACATATAGCAGATTTGGTGATGTGTCCCTCCTCCGCATTTGAAGCATATGATAGGTGGTCTTTCTCCTTCCTTAACAACGGGTCTTTGGTGCCGACGTCTTTCCATCATTGTTGAATCTCTTTTTCTTGAAATGTCCATTCTTATTGTTTTGGCCCTGATTACCACCGAAGTGGTTACCATATCTGGCCTGTTGATTCCCTCCATGCTTGTTGTCACCACTTCGATGACTACTCTCGCTGGTATTATAATTTTGCCGGCTGCTCTCTTTTAGTTGCGTTGACTCGTTATCGCGCTCCACTAACTGAGCCCTATTTATAACATCTGAATACAAACACAGTTTATGAGAAATAAGATGTTGATGTATCTTCGGCTTCAAACCTCTTAAAACATTTGCGCCATTCTCTCTTCATTATCCAACAAGTGGGATGTAAACCGTGATAACTCTGCAAATTTTGCCTCGTATTGCGACACAGTCATATTATTTTGTTCCAACTTGATAAACTCCACCTCCTTCATGTGGTGAATACTTTCAGGAAAGTATTTGTCGTTGAGCACGACTCTGGAACTTCTCCTAAGATATCTTGAAGACAATGAAGTTGAGTACGCGTTTCACCGATTCCCACCAAGAATCTGCCTCTCCGCCGCAACATAAAAGCGTAGAAAGGAACCTTTTTCTCCTCGGAGCATCCCAAGACATCAAATATCTTGGTAATCTGCTTTATCCATGCTTCCGCCGTGAAGTGGTTTTGGCTCTCCCTTAAACTCCGGTGGTCCCGGCTCCTTGAATTGTTTAGCGGTGACCGACTCGAGAGTTTTTTCGTGTTTCCACCTACGTTTTGGGCATGAGTCGCTCTCTCTTTCTTTGTTGCACGAATCGCATAAAGCCTCCGAACATTTGATCATTCATCATTTGGTCGGTGTTGTTGTTTGCATGAGGATTGTCGCCTTCGATGCACATTATCCACGATTATTGATATGTGGTGAATCAACGATCTTTGTGCTCCATTGCTATTCTCAACATTCTCGGATGTCATTTTGAGACATCGCCACAAAACAAAAGGTTAATTGACATGTATCATATTATCCCTATATTATTCAATGACCAATAAAATAGCACATAAACTTAGGTAGGTCATACTAGCGAAGGTATTCCCGTCTCTCCCTCCTAGTACTATTCTCACATCTTAGCCAGGATCATATCCTAAGCTCGATACCAACCGTGACGCCCCCAAAATTAGGTATACATCACCCATCTTGGGTAGTCGGATACATGGTACAAAATTTAAATACAACTTACTAATATAAGCGTCGTGTACAATCTGACGTAAAGCTGTGAGTTTGAATACAAATATTGTCTACTAGATATTATACAAACTCAAAAGGAGTCCTCATTACAATTATTATCACACTATTTCATAGAATAGTGAGGACTACTAATGCTATCCTCTGAACCATTACTCCGTTCCCCGACTCGTCCCAGCTATATTCTCATTTCCTGAAGAGAACAGTGAAAGAAAGGGTGAGCTCAACTAGCTCAGTAAGAAATATTATGACAAAGATAATGTAGAATAAATTATCATTAGCCTACAATAGTGTTAAACTGATAAAATATAATGAACATCAAGTTTAACTACAAATGAACAAAGAATCCATTAAAAGAGTCAAGTAGAAAATAAAATCTACTATCTTTTATGATTTAAAAGGTTTTTTCATCATGTTATATCATTTGAGACTCAAACTTTAATAAATATTCCACATCATCGAATCACCCTACACTACTACGCAAGGATATTCTTTAGTATCACGACCACAATTATTCATGCACTACGGGCCAAGAATATTTGTGTATTCATTAATGGTCATGATCATGCCAACAATCATCCATCAATGCACTACGGGCCACTAAGGACTTTTACCACATCATTTGTAACATTACGGCCATGATTACACCGAATAGTCTCTGGTCATAATCATACCAAGTCCATCTATGCACTCTGTGCCATGAGATGACTTTCAACATAATATAAACATGAGGATGATGACAATGATATAAGAATTCAATAAAACAAGTTCAAGAATTAATTTATCTAGGAACCAATAACATCCAAATTGTCAACATGATCTCGCTTTGTAGAGTAAAATTCAAGAAATCTTGAGAAGAATATTTCCATGAAAGGATCTTTGGATGAAGCGCAAATATCAAGGATATTCCACTAATTTCATGGAGTATAGAAGTCAAAGTTTTAACCAACTGGGTATAATAAAGAATGGAATAACAAAAGAAATCACCATGCATGTGATAGATCAAGACAGCAAAAGTTATTCCAATGAATAATAAATAACGGAACCGGTCAGTACAAAAATGCATGCATGACAGGATATTCCAACAGAATAATAAAGAATGGAACTAGGTCCGACGTAAAAAACACAGACAGGATGTCCCAACTGAATAATAATAAAGACAGAACCAAGTTGTGTAAAAACACACGATGTGATGTTCCAATAGAATAATAATAAAAGCGGAACCGGTCCGGTGTAAAACATACTGCATGAGGATGTTCGCAATAGAATAATAATAAAGACGAAACCAGGTCCGGTGTAAAACACACAGACAAGATGTTCCAACAAAATAATAGAAGAATGTCACCAAGTATAGGGTAAACCACGTATACAGGTTATTCCAACAGAATAATAAGCAATGGAATAACAACAGTTCTCTTCATGAATAAGAAAAAAATAACACTCCTTACTTTTAGTAGGAGATTGAATACTGCAGTAGTGTAGTAACGAAATACTCTTCTTCTTTCTCTCTTATTCTCTCTATACTTTCTCTCTCTATAGCTTGAATGAATTCGTGAAAAATAATGAAGCACTAGGCCTCTATTTAAATAAGATTTCTAGATTAGCACCTGCCATGTGAAAAGACAAGTGGCTTGACGACTGGTGATGTCGAAAGAAAAGTGGTTTGATGCCTGTAATGTGAAACGACAAGTGGTTCGACGCCTGTAATATGAAACGTCAAGTGGTTTGACGTCTGGTAAAGGTAATTACTATTAACGAAGGTAATTACTATTCACAAAGGTAATTACTATTGACGAAGGTAATTACTATTGACGAAGAGACTCTTAGATGATGACATATGGGCCCCCCATAAAATAATCAACTTACCACAAACGTCTCATAACAGACTCTTTATATACATCAAGGATTGAATAAATATTACCACAAATCATTTTATTTTTATTCAACACATATTTAATCTTTCAACAATTATTAATCATTTATAAATTGTCGTCTCAATTATTGATTTAATACTATAACATATTATATAGATGATACTGTGACAATAATTGAATCAATAATATAAGAGAGATATGATGCAAAGAATTATCGTAGTAATAATTGAGCATAATGAGTGACTTTCTCACGTAAGCATCAATAATCAATATCGTGTGCTACTATACAACTACGCATATTACTGTACTTTTACTACCAGGTAGTTCAACAGTTTTAACGGTAACACATCTGCCATTATTTTTATAGAAAGATAATTTTGTCATTTTCTAACTACGATAATACTTCCATTGTGGGGTCCACTAATGATTGAGTCGTCGTATCTTAATATTCCCAAACAAAAAGAATATTCCCCACCAAACGAATATTTTATAACAACTTGCTTACTTTGCAAAATTTATAAATATTACCCACAACTGTAACATTATATCAAATTTATTCCATAATATTCAAAAATAATATTTATAGAAAATTCATCTTTATTTATAAAAGTTGGGATTTTACATTAGAAGTGTGGATTAAATTGATGATGTAAGCTAGTACATAGTTGTAAAGCAATTCCTTGTGCCAGATCCCAGTTTATCTTAGTTTAAGAGCAGTTTCTATTAATAATTTTAGTTAGGTATTTGTTATAGTAAAGCGCAAGGTAGTTTAGTCTTGGTACATAATAGTTGAGGTCTTGTTAGTCTTTTCCTATTACAATTCTGTTTTGGAATCTGTTGCCAGGTGCGTGCATGCTGAGTATAAGGGTGCAAGCATTGATGTATTGGATCTGTTGAATTTTGAATGAATATTCCTTCTCCCTATTCTTCTAATCTTCCTCCCCTTTTCCTCTCTGAGATTTCTCTTCCTATATGAATTACGTATTCTCTGCTCATAATACTCCAATTCATTGAGACTTGTCCCATTTCAATTTTGTTAAGGTATTGAACTAATTAAGCTAGTTCCTTACAAATTGGTATCAGAGCCTGACAATCCTACCATGGCTACTAACAACCAACGCCTAAGTCAATTGGAAGAGCAGATCGGTAGCTTCAAAAATGATTTCAGTGCTTAAATGAATGAACTCAAGCAGGATATTGATGTCAAGATGGATCAGAAGTAGCAGCAAATGATGAAAGGTTTTGAAGCCATGTTAGCACTGAGGATGCCAGTTGAACAGAATCGAACAGGTAACCACAATGATTCCCATGGTTCAATATTAGGCTCTATGAATAGTGGTGGTACTAATGGACATGATGGGAGTAGCAATAACAGTGGTAATATCAATAATATTTTTAAATCTATCAGATTTGAGTTTCCTAAATTTGATGGAACTAATCCTAGATCTTGGATTAGGTGTAATAAATTGTATGCTCATCATGTTGTGGACGAGGAACAGAAATTGTATCTGGCTACCATAAATCTGGAGGGTGAGGCTGAGGAGTGGTATGCAGGATTTGTTCTGGAAGGGGTGGCTTTATCTTGGACTGGCTTTGTGGATGACATTTTAGCTAGATTTGGTCCTTAGGCACAATCTAATCCAATTGGTGAACTCAAAAACTTACATCAAATTAGAACTGCAGATGAGTACAGAAGGAAATTTGAGGAGTTAAAAGGTTGGGCTCTACTAAAGAATCCTACCCTCAATGAATCCTTTTTTATGGACTGTTATATTGGAGGACTTAAGGAGGAGATCAGATTGGGTATACAGGAGCTGAAGGTCACTAGTTTAAAAGAGCTAATCATGGTTTCTAGGGTAGAGGAAGCTAAGTTTGTGGCTTGGATGAAAAGGAGTACGTTGAGTACTAAATACAGTACAGTGGGAATCACTCAGAAAAACACAGTGCAAATTTCAGCTAAGCCTCCACTAATGACTGGTAGAACAAACCCAGTTATTCCTCTTAAGCAGTTGGAGTATGGCAGGTCACTTCCTATCAAAGGGTTGACTAATGAACAAATTACTGAGAAAAGAAGGAAGAGGCTGTGTTTTTCCTATGATGAACCATATACTCCTGGACACAAATGCAAGACCCCACACTTATTCATGTTATTACCTTCTAAAGAGGGAGCTGAGGATTGTGAGGAGGAAGTAAGTGGTGAATCAGAAACTAAGGAGACCACAGACGAAGGTGGTATCCAGGAAGCTCATATAACCTTATATACCTTGTCTGGACATAGTAAGAATAATATAATCAGAGTGGTGGGAATGGCTAATGGGAAGTTTCTCAAGATACTAATTGATAGTGGAAGCACTCACAACTTTATGGATCCAGAAATCGCGGAAGGTTGAGGGCCACGCGATGCTGATCTACCAAACCAATAAGCGGTTCATGGTGATGGATTCAAGATTAATTGTAATCAGGAATGTGTGGGCCTTCATTGGACAGCACAAGGAGAGGAGTTTAGCAATGATTTTAAGATCTTACCCTTGGGTGGGATTGATGCTGTTTTGGGAGTACAGTGGTTAAGGGATTTTAATCCTACCACATTTGATTTCAAGGAGTTAACACTACCCTTCATCAAAAATGGCAAGTCAGTGGTGTTGCAAGGTGAATCTGATTCTGTGATTCCCACTGTTCAAGTCATGTCCTCTGGAGAATTCAACAACATCCTTAATACCACCACATATGGATATTTTGGGTATTTATTTGGAATGGTTTATGATAACCAGGTTAAGGATGACACTACTAGCAACAAGGATGACTGTGGAGGAAAAAGAAACTATGAAAGCCCAAAAGATCATGAGTTAGATGCCCTGCTTGAAGAATTTACTGAGGTCTTCCAGGAACCTAAACAATTACCCCCTAATAGGAATCATATTCATCACATCAACTTGAAGGAAGGAAGTCAACCTGTAAACCTGAGGCCTTAAAGATATCATCATGTGCAAAAAGAGGAAATTGAGAAAATTGTTAATGAGATGCTGCAGACTGGTGTCATACAACCAAGCAACAGCCCATATGCTTTTCCAGTTCTGCTAGTCAAAAAACATGATGGTACATGGAGGATGTGTGTAGATTATAGATCCTTAAATGAGCAAACTGTTAAGGATAAATTTCCCATCCTTGCCATTGATGAACTATTAGATGAACTGCATGGAGCTAAGTGGTTTTCAAAGTTGGATTTGAGATCTGGTTATCACCAAATTCAAGTGCATGAATCTGATATACAAAAGACTGCATTTAGGACTCATTCAGGCCACTTTGAATTCTTGGTTATGCCATTTGGCTTCACAAATGCACCAGCAACTTTTCAGTCTCTCATGAATGAAGTATTTAAACCCTTCCTCAGAAAGTTCATTCTGGTTTTCTTTGATGACATATTACTGTACAGCAAGACATGGGAAGACCACATGAGCCACCTTAAAATGAAATTACAATTACTGGAGACTAATCAGTTGTATGCTAAAAGATGTAAGTGCACTTTTGGAATGGAACAAGTCAAGTATCTTGGGCACATCATATCTCATGAAGGAGTCTCAACTGATCCAGACAAGATAGAATGTATGGTCAAATGGCCCCAACCACAAAATCTTAAAAGTTTAAGAGGATTCTTGGGCTTAACAAGTTACTATAGGAAATTCGTAAGAAATTATGGAGCCATAAGTAGGCCTCTAACTGAGTTATTAAAGAAAGACAAATTCATTTGGACTCCAATGGCCACAGAAGCTTTCTTGGCTCTTAAAGAGGCAATGACCAAATCTCCAGTACTAGCAATGCCAGACTTCTCAAGACCTTTTGTGATAGAAGCTGATGCCTCATACTTTGGACTAGGAGCAGTCCTCATGCAACAGGGCAGACCAATAGCTTTCATGAGTAAAACCATAGCTCCCAAGAATTTGGGATGGTCTACTTATGAGAAGGAGCTTATGTCTCTAGTGCATGCTGTAAACAAATGGAGACACTATATACTAGGGAATAAGGTTCACATAATGACTGATCATCAAAGCTTGAAATATTTATTAGACCAAAGAGTCTCTACTGTGAACCAACAAAAATGGATCACCAAGCTGCTAGGTTTGGATTATGAGATTATATATAAAAAGGGAAAAGAAAATGTGGTAGCAGACTGCTTATCCAGACCAGTAGGTGAGGATTATAACCATTCTTATTGCTCGGCCATATCTGCATCTATTCCTCAATGGATCTCAGAACTAGCTACTACTTGGGAGGATGATGATGGCCTTAGGGATTTGATAACTCAATTAATCATGGATCCTCAAGCTCTACCAGGTTATTCCTACAAGAATGGCAGACTAAAATTTAAGGATAAACTGGTGGTGCCTAATCAGGTACTCAGAAATAAACTACTAGCAGAATTCCATGCTTCACCTTTAGGGGGTCATTCAGGCATAAGAGGGACCTATGAAAGAATCAGCAAGTATTTCTTTTGGTTAAGTTTAAGGGCTGATGTAACCCAATGGGTAAAGGGTTGTGATGTATGTCAAAAACAGAAGCATGAGACAGTGGCCAATCCTAGTCTTCTTCAACCAATAGCTTTGCCTGAAATTCCTTGGACAGACATTTCTATGGACTTCATAGAGGGGTTGCCTAACTCTAAAGGTTACACTGCTATTTGGGTAGTGGTGGATAGGCTTACCAAGTATGCTCACTTTATTACAATCAAGCATCCTTTCACAGCTCAAGACCTGGCTCATATCTATGTTGCTCAGATTTATAGGCTGCATGTTTTCCCTCTACAATTATCTCCGATAGAGACAAAATTTTTATTAGCTTGTTTTGGTAATCTTTGTTTAAGTTGGTGGGAACTAAACTGCACTTGAGCTCAGCTTATCACCCACAATTGGATGGACAAACTTAACGATTGAACCAAGTGTTAGAATGTTATTTGAGGTGTATGGTGACACAAAAACCAATGGAGTGGACTAACTGGATTCCTATGGCAGAATGGTGGTATAACACCCACCATCACTGTGGGTTAAAAACTTCACCATTTGAAGCCCTGTATGGTTATATACCCCCATATTTTAATTTTCATCAACAAGGAAGAGTACATGATCCCCTCACTAGAAGTTTTTGCAAGGATAAGACTGATTCTCTGCGGTTGCTCAAACAGAATTTGATTGAGGCTCAAGCTAGGATAAAACATTATACTGACAAAGCAAGATCTGAGAGGTCTTTTATGGTGGGAGATTTGGTTTAGTTAATGATTAAACCATATCAGCAAACCAGTGTAACACACACTAGATTTGGGAAATTCAGTCCTAAGTACTTTGGGCCTTTCATGGTATTGGAGAAAATTGGCAATGTGGCTTATAAATTACAGCTTCTAGGGAATGCTAAGATACACCCAGTGTTTCATGTTTCCTTATTAAAAAAATGTATTGGAATAAATTCTTCCAGCTCACCTACACTACCTTCAGTCAATGATCAAGGGCAATTTTTGGTGGAACCTGTGGCCATATTGGATAGGAAGATGGTTAAAGAAACAATGTTGCAAAATTGTAGAAGTATTAGTGCAATGGTCTCAACACACTTCCTTCCGATGCAACTTGGGAGGATGGGACATTTTCACGTGATTTCCCCACTTCCATCCCTGAGGACAAGAATGCTGTCAAGAGGAAGGGATTGTAAAGCAATTCCTTGTGCTAGATCCCAGTTTATCTTAGTTTAAGAGTAGTTTCTATTAATAATTTTAGTTAGCTGACTGTTATAGTAAGGCAAGGGTAGTTTAGTCTTGGTCAATAATAGTTGAGGTCTTGTTAGTCTTTTCCTATTACAATTCTGTTATGGAATTTGTTGCCAGGTGCGTGCATGCTGAGTATAAGGGTGCAAGTATTGATGTATTAGATCTGTTGAATTTTGAATGAATATTCCTTCTCCCTATTCTTCTAATCTTCCTCCCCTTTTCCTCTCTAAGATCTCTCTTCCCTATATGAATTATGTATTCTCTGTTCATAATACTCCAATTACTGAGGCTTGTCCCATTTCAGCTGTTAAGGTATTGAACTAATTAAGCTAGTTCCTTACAATAGTATAATTGCGTTTTTATTTTTCAGTTATGAACATAACTAGAATTAAAATTCAATTTTCAATTCTTTGGTTCTTAAACATGGAAGGAAATAGTAACTAAATTGAATTGGGTTTGTTTGAAAATACATCATTTAGCCAAAAAAATGATATCTTAAGGGATAAATTTGGTTATGACAGTGATTTGGTTTGATGTGAGTACCATGTTTATTATATTTGTATGTACCAGGCTCATTTGTATCCCTGATCTTAGCATTGTAAGCTCTATTTCAAATACATTCAGTTTCTGAATTATTATTCAAAAGTTAAATTATCTCTCTATTTTTTCTATACTTGTTTGCATTTGGTCAATTAAATTACATTTTAATTGGATGTAATGAGATTGGGTTTAGTTATTTGGTATGTGTTAGTTATTACCTGTAATGGTGTCACTAAAATTTAGTAATAAAAACATTAAAACAGAGTGTACTATGTAAGTTTCGGACTCTAGTGTAACAAAATATATTGTTATCACATTTAGTATGTATGCTTGTGTGTGCACAAATGTTCTGGTTACATTTTTTTAAGGAAATCTTCAAAAATTCTCATAATTTGTATAATATTGTATTGAAATTTTGTTAACCTCATTATCAAAATTTGTTTCTCTATTCTAAGAATATCAAAATAAATAAATAAAATTTTTCCACTACTTTAGGCTTAAACTTTTTTTGTCCATTTATTCACGTTTAATTTGCATGTGCCCCTAAAACTAACTTGTAGTAGGTAACTAGGCTACTAACAATGTCAAATTTGTGCATATTTACCTTTTCATTTGTTTGATATTTTTTTTCTTATTGGTTACTTTCATTTTGATGTTTTTGTTGGTTTGTACTTGAGACAGACTTAATTTTTTACCTCTTTTTATTATACTATTTCATATTACTTTTGTTTTTTATTTATAAATCACTTTTTCCATTTGAACCAAGTATGATGGTTGACTTTTACGTGGTACAACTGAAACAGGGTTTGTAAGGACTTGAGCATCTTGTTGTGGCCAACTTTTCGATAAAAAAGTATAGTGATCCCTTTTTTAAATTCACAGAAGATGCTCAGTAAGTTTAAGTGAACCACACTAGTTAGTTGATACTTTGTTATTAGTCTGTTTTGTGGGAATAGATTACCTTATGTTTACTCTAGCAGATTTTTAACTTTTATGAGGTCATAAATCACTGATACAATCTGTTGATTATATTTCAGTTAAAAGAGAAGCAGAAATAGTACATACACATCCTTAATACATAATGTTATTATGCATCATATCTTACTCGTTTGGGTAACAAATTATATCCTTTTTCACCATCTTGTTTTGGCATGTCTATATGGGTTGGATCTTTGTTTTAGTTTTCAGTCAATAATTGTGGTGTTTCCTTTGTCATCATTCTATATTTTGTTTGTGTGGATATTTTAGGAGCAAAACCAAGCAAGGTACAAGTGATCAAGCAGGGTACATTTTTTTATTTGTGCTTTTGTTGAAATCTCAACAGACTAGGGGTGCAGTGTTGTCCTTCCGGAGAAATTGCAGACAAGAAATTGGAATGTATATAGGTTGGAATTATCTGTTTAGTTGCAATTATCTTTACTTTGCTTGAGTTAGTTGTTTGAATTATCCTTTTCTTAATGGTAGATCTGCACACTCACCTTTGAATTTACCTAGTAGATTTCCTATTCATCCTAATACCTTGTATGATAATTTTGTGTGAGCATCTCTCAATATACTTGGACTAGCTTTTCCATTCATGTCTTGTGTGCCCATCTCAATGTTAACTTGATTAGGAATATTTAATCAAGTTGTTTTCACTTGTGAGGGTAGGCACGCAGCTGAGTTAGGGTGGATGGAACTATTGGAGAGCAAGTTGGTCATATAGATTAGTCTCTCAATTTATTTTTGAAGATCTGTTATCCATATGCATTCCTTTATTTTTTTTCTTTAACAGGTATAGGTGGATGACATATGAGGAAGCAGCTACTGCTCGTTCAGCAATTGGTTGTGGTTTACTGTATCATGGGATACCAAAGGCAAGTTATTCCATTATATTCGTGTATACAATTGAGTTGTTTTTTGGTTAAAATACAGTTCTTTTTGTATGAATATTTTCTTGGATTTGGCATGCAGTATGATATACATTTCTTTGTTTTGTAATTGATATAGTTGAAGTTTCCCAATTTTTTTTCACCATAATCTCATTATTACATTTGGTTGACTTTATGGCAGGGATCTTGTGTAGGGCTATATTTTATCAACAGACCAGAGTGGATGATAGTTGATCATGCATGCTCTGCATATTCATATGTATCGGTTCCTTTATATGATACACTTGGTGCGTTTTAATGTTTCAGTAGAACTTCAGATCAGTCTTTAATTAAATTGGCCAAGGTTCTTGTTGCTGTCATTTATTGCCAACTCTGCAGGTCCTGATGCTGTCAAGTTTATTATAAATCATGCTACTGTACAATCAATATTTTATGTGCCTCAAACATTAAATATTGTGAGTTTTCTCCTTGTATCTCAAGCATTCTTATTAATAAACAATTTATGACGTTGAGAAAAGCACATTTTTTATACTGTTAAAATTGCCACCAGTTTGAGTTAAAGAGTGTCAAATTTTTGACTACATAGACACTAAGATGTTGTCCTATCCTTAACCAACACTCAGATGTTGTCCTCCAGATAGTTTTGGTTTGCCATGTCTTGGACCTTTGCCCAACATGTTGGGAGAAATCTTAATTTAAAACCATACCTAGAAACCTTGAAGCATACTACATGTCACTTGTCTGCTTTTTGCTCAACAACTTACGTGCATGCATACTACTTCTTCATGCATTCTGAAATAAGTCTTTTTTGAGTTTCTTTTTCTTTTAATTCCAAAATTAGTGTATAGTTCACCAAGTCGAAGAAATTTTGAATAAAATAGGGTACGTGGTATAATCAACTTACAAATGGTAAGTAAAATAAGGTACGTGGTAAAATCAACTTGCATGTTTATGTCTATATTTATTGAATTGTTATCTCTGGCCAAATGTAGGGTTAAAGCCAAAATTCATCCTTTATGTGGAGTGATATACATTGTTGGCCGTTTTCTAAAATTTTAGCTTTTGCAGTAACCTGCTATTATATCTCCAAGTCCTTCCCACCAGCTGTATTTGGTTCATAATACCAGTACTGATCTATTTGTGCATTACAATGTAGTGTGCTCTTGCTTATAGAGGATGGTCACCATGGGAGGGAGTGTTAAAATCTAATATACGTTAATAATTAATTTTTTAAGAGTAACTCTTAACTTAATTTAAGTTTTGCCAGTAAATCTTTTGTTATTCATGTTTGTAAAATTAGGGTTAATTTGATACTTTTCTTGCAGTATTGAAGGGGTTTTGATACTTTTCTTGCAAAATGAAGTTAAAGGCTCAAACTTACTTTAAGACGAAGATAATGAGGAGCTAACAATTACTACGCTTTATAGCTAGAGTTTTTTTTTTATTGTGTAATATATGTGGATACATATTGTAGGTGATATGGTAGTTGCTTTTGGTAACAAGTCTTGTAATTTTAGTGTGTATATTGGCTATACTAGCTTTGTATACATTATATACTTTTGAAATGATATAATAATTAGTTTCTCATTTAGTATATATAAAATTTATGTGCACATTTTTGTTATTTATATTTTAATGAGATATTATAATGAAGAAATGGATATTAATGAAGGATTATTTCTCTCACTAAAATCTTTTTTTAGTTAATTAGTTAGTCATCAATGAATGATTATTTCTCTCACTAATTTGAAGATACATTCTCAATTTATAATTAGTGAAGGAAAATTTTCTCTCCTTAAATAAATTTATTCTTCATAATATATTATTTGTGAGGGAATAAAGTTATTCACTAATTTCAAATAGTCCTTCTTAAAATATTATTTGTGAAGGAAACCATTTTTTCACTAAATAACAATATTCCATTACCAAATACAATTTGTGAATAAAAAAGTTATTCACAATATATCATTCACAAAAAACATTTAGTTACTACTTAGCGCAGGATACCCAATTGCGAGGAGGTCTAATGTGAGCAATCATGTGAAGAAAATATTTTTTCGCAATAAATCACTTGTGAGTGATATAGTATGTCTTGTGAAGGATTTGTCCTTCACTTGATGCTATTTTTGGTGTAGTGTTTCCCACAAACAACCAAAAATTTGGTTTCCGTCTCGTCTACACTGTTTTCATAGTGAGTTAGATCGTTTACTAATTCGTATATATCTCCGCTCTCTGAAGGAATTGTTTATCCCAACTCCTATACATCCACCATTAAAGGGTACGGTTGCATTGCCTTAGATTTGATACTTATTAGTACATATACTCAAGAAATTGGTGATTATCAAAGATATTTAATGTCACCAACTTACTATGATAATATAATTTCACATAAATTATTTAATATCAATTGATAAATTTATACCCATCTTCTTTACTAATTCATCTCTACTGTGAAAGCCCCAAATCCGGGTCCAAAATCACCACAGATCTGGTATACTATTTCTATAACTATTGTGGAAGATATAAACATAAATTGTTTATACATTAAACTTACACACTTTTCCCCAAGGTTGAGAACCTTTACTTAATACACAACTCATAACTTATTTGACTTATAACAACATTAATATACAATACTTATACAAATTTAGTTGCACACATAAACTTAAAGCTGGAACTGTCTTTAACCTTTCCTTGTATCCGACGTATTTGTCTTAATCTGCAATGTTTATCATGATATAGCAAGAGTGAGCATAAGTTTGCCCAGCAAATTTAAGTTTATTTGAGGATATATCATGATTGAAAGAATTTGCTAACATTCAACAATATGGTTGTGAATGAGCATGAACAAATTTTATAACTGAACGACCAAGTCAATAGGAATTGAATGGTCAAGAAAAAAAATATGAATATAGCAATTATATCTGGACCGAATGGTAATGAAGGTGATCAGCCTTTCATACTTGATGAACACATACATTATTTGCACAGAAAGCTATTCAACAATTCATAGACATGGTAATCAGAAATGATTAGCCATAATTATAATTGAAAGAAAGATCTACTCGAGGTCGAGTTTAGAGAACACTTGCACAATAATTAGGAGTTCAAGTTTAGGAACTTGCCTGTATCACCGACTACTGCTACACAGTTTATATCGCTTTATCCGAAGACCTAATATTAGTAATATAGATCTCCAATATTAGAATAATATCATCACAGTATAATACTATTATATATAATCATAGAACAACCTACACACATAACACATAACCCTATCATTCCAACAAACTACTAAGACTTGGTATCAAGTCAATCTATTCAAGTCTGAGTTGAATCCGACAAAATTCTAACACTCCGACGGTCTAGTCGGACAATTATCGAGTTTAGGTTCAATTAAACTCTACCTAAACACTTAACCATTATCTTAGATAATTATATTATCAATCAAAATAATTTATCCAAGTCTCGTAATAATTTTTTACTTAATAATTATCATTTATCATGATTTTTCAATCATTACTATCATATTTATATGATTTAAATACTTTAATATTATATATTATAAGTTCTTAATATAACTTGTTAAACTATTTATGACTTTAGAAAACTTAATATATCATTTCAGTTTCTAACTCAACAAGCTAAAACAAAACTGACATCTCTTTTGACATTTTGTTTTCTCATTTCAGTAACCTGAAATGTTCATTTCAGGAAGCTGAAATACACTATTCACGATCATATACACATGTATTCCATACACAAAAAGTATTTTTCTGAAATTTTTCAACTCCCTTAAGTATTTTAGAAAAATCAATTTCTAGTTAATTCCTTAAGAAATTAGATACCTCACGTTTAACTCCAAAAATTCCCAATTCTTGGCTCTTACACATGTTAACGTGAGCTTGCAATTTAAATTTTGTGGCCATCGGAGTTATAGAAATCCGGTTATTGCCGTTTTCGTCAAAAAATCACAAAACTTAAAATGGGCATAACTTGGTCATTTTAAGTCGGAATGAGTTCATTTTTAGATAGGAGGTACTTTATACCATATATTTTCCTGTCCCAAAAGGCCGGAATTTATTTCACAAATTAAGTGGCTGAAAATGCCCTTTTAAATTTCTGGGCAGTAGCTTTTTGTCACTTTACAGTTTTTGACTCCTTTGCTAAAATTAGTCCATACAGAAATCTACAACTCCTTTTTCAGTGATTCTACTTGGATAAGTTAAAAAACTCATAGATCTAACTCTAGGACTCAACCACACTCAAACATTCGAAATATAATAGGAGATATGGTCATTTGAAGTTCGTATTTCGTTTTCACAAAAATCTAATTTTTAACTTTTGGTGTCTTCTATGAACACTTTCATGTTTTCATATAATAACCAACATAACTCATCATAATACTTACTAATACCTAATATACTCATGATTATACCATGATACATGATTTGTTTCATCAAACAATCATCAAACACAAGATTAACACCATCAAGGCTAAGAAAATTATGATTTTCTACATTTTTTAAAAAAAACAAGCTTCTATTTCATACTTTAGATCTAACTTTTGATCCTCAAAAGGGTTAGATCTAAACATAAAACACTTATATACACATAGATCTAAGGTTTTAAAACTCAAGATCATAACATCATATTATCAAAAATCAAATCAAACCAAAAAGGAAATAATACTAAATTAAAGTAAAAATTTTATACATTTGCTTGTTCTTCTCTCTTCTTCTTCCAAAGTTTAGATTAAGGAACTTTGAACACACAAAACATTCACCATCTTTCCTCTCTCTTCCACCGAATTCTCTCTCGCACTTTCTCTAGCTTGTTTTGTTAGTTAAGTAAAATGAGATGAAACAAAAGATGTAAGAGAAAGAAATTTGATGTTATTAAAATTTGTGTAGATATATTTGCTATATCTATTCATCTCCCTATAACTTGCTCCTTCTCTCTCTTATTTACTACATAGATTGCTTGCACTCTTGTATAAATATGTTGGTTAAATAAACAAGTGACACCTAAGGGAGTGGGTGAGAAGTTGTTAACCTACTAAAGTGAAGTAATAATTACAAACACTCCCTTTCTCTCCTCTTCTTTCTTCCACCGAATTTTCTAGGCTTTTTCTCCCAATTTTTTTAATTTGTTTTCATGCTTTATTAGCTTACTAATTGCCCAAAATGTCCCTTATTAATTTGGCTAAAAGTTTGGGCTTCAATTTAATATTTTGGGCTTACAAATTAATTCTTTTGGGCTTTTAAATTAATTACTTGGGCCATAAAATTTACATAGTCCAATACCTTTAATTCCTATCCAACACAAATCATTTAATTAGGGTTTTCATTTCCTCAATTATAATTTAAATTCTTACTCATGTACACTTAATTTCTTAACTCAATTAGACTTGCTATAATTAGGTTATAAAAATAATTAATTGAGATGTATAAAATAAATTTCTTAAAATTAATATATAATTTATATACTAATATTCTCCCGTATCATAACCCTTAAGTTATTCAATTCTTCATTCCTAATATATAATTAGGATTACTTTCTTAGGTTTTTAAAATCAAAAATTAATATTTCTAAATTATAATTAGGATTCTATAATTATACTACGATTTCCTAATAATAAATTCAAGCTCGCTAATTAGGATTAATATTTCCTAATCTAAATTGTTAATTTAGCAATTTAGTCCATAATTGTACATTAGGGTTTCAAAATTTAAAATTAGGGTTTACTAACTAATTCGTTAGGCTTTTCCCTAATTAATCTTATAATCAATACACTTGAGTCTCTGAGATCCCAAGTTAGGGTTTTCTAACTGAACGTCGATGTTCTTAATATAATAGGGTTTGGACACTGATAAATATTATTTGGTCAACCCTTGACCCTTAACCACATTCTGTACACATAGATGACCATACACACAGAACATATACACGTATACACTTAATCCTGAATAATTCACCTAAATCCTTCACATAATTTTGAAATCCTCAAAATTCCTTCCCAAAAATGTCAAATCCTTTCACTTATTTTCTGTCTAGGTTCTAATATTGAACCTTAAATCAATCAATTATGATTTTAAAAATTTTCTAAATTCTCGGGTTGTCACATTCACCCCTTCTTCTAAGAATTTCGCCGCCAAAATTCACCTTACACCTTACAGCTTACACCATACTGCTTACACCATTCATACACATCATCATATGCTACCCAATACACCACTCACAGGAGTAAAAAATTTCAAATTTTGCTGAGGAGTCATATAGACTATTGTGTGTTATTTTCGCAAAGGTTATATGAAAATTCATCTGCAAACCGTCATAACTTATGGACATAGTGGGTGATTAGCCCGTTATGCCCTGTACTGATCAAGTACTGCTGGTCGGAACCATTTTCTTGTTCCTCTTATTCGCCTTGGGCGCATAAAATTTTCTTACCTCAGTCTTATTGGATTCCGCACCAAAACAATTTGGTTCGGGAAATTTCTTTCAATGAACACTTGAGTTTTCATAAACATTAGTCTAGCTGAATCGAATAGCATAGACTCATAGCAATAATCAATTTTAATCGATTATTTAGGTATAGCCAAACCCAGTTGGCAAATTAAAATTTTGAAAATAATTTTAGAAAATGACGTCATGACGTCGTACTATATTAACAGTCCGTTTGAAGATGTCGTCATTGTATGACTTTGTCATAACACATCATACAATAGTGGAACAATGATTTTTAGATCAAATTCACACTAAGTATTCATATATTTATAACTCTATCAACTTTTTATCATCTCTGCACCAAGTTACATGGTACATAAGTGATAAATAAAAATATATTTTGATATTTCAAATCATTTGCGTCTAGCCGAAATAAGTAGCATAAACTATACTTTAAACCATTCAAAAATCATTACGATTATATATATATATATATATATATATATTTCAAAAGCACATAGTGCGTATTTAGCTTGATGTCAAAATTTCAAAGTCTAGCATAGCTAGGAGTTTTGGAAAACTTATGTCTCCATTAATAATCATTTGCTTAAACAATCTATCTATTCCTATTATCCTTAATACTCCATCACACATGACTATTCCCAGTTCGTCAAACCACACTCATAAGTTCAGGAACTTTCCACAATCATATGAGTTTAAGAATTTACCCTAGTCAGACCTTTGGCGTCCATTCGTTGAGGGGTTCATAAACATTTCATATAATTATGAGTCACGAACGTAACATAAGTATGAGTTTTAAGAACTCTTACTTAACCTTATATTTTCTACCTATAACCTATCTATCTGTTATATACATGAGAAAGGAATCACCCTCTTAACATGCATATAGCAAATAACGCGACACAGACATTTCAATGATTATCAATACCAGAAACTAAGTGGTTGTTACACCAAGTACAATTCAACTCCCCTACGAAGAATCATACAACTCAGCTACTGACATGAGTCCTCAATTGAAATCCACACCTAATCTTAACTCCCTTCTTAATACGAATTTCATTCAACTCGTTTTCATAATCTTTTCCTGAATCTGTACCAATTCATAGTACAACAGACACAACAATCTTTGTTGTAACTTTTCAATCATTAGATTGATTTTTATTCCATTCTATAACCTTATCAGATCACGGGGTGATCTCATCGTATATATTATGATTCTTTTCTATACTATGATCGTTTTGTTTTATGATCTCCTATTCCTTCACCTTTAGTCTTTTAGACTCTATCTATTCACCATTACTGTTCATCTTTATTATCAGTGTTAGGGAACTCCGTGTCTTTATAACCCGCTGAGATTCGTCTTTGAATCCTACCGACCAACTAACTCTATGTGAGTTAGATCTTATCTTAATCACTGCGGTTATTGGTCTCAGGTATTCCTACCTAAGGTTCATAACCTACAGCTTTGATACCAACTGTGAGAGCCCCAAATTCGGGTCCTAAATCACCACAGATCTGATATACTATTTCTATAACTATTGCGGAAGATATAAACATAAATTGTTTATACATTAAACATACACACTTTTCCCCAAGGATGAGAACCTTCACTTAATACACAACTCATAACTTATTTGATGTACAACAACATTAATATACAATACTTATACAAATTTAGCTGCACATATAAACTTATAACTGGAACCGTCTTTAACCTTTCCTTGTATCCGACGTATTTGTCCTAATATGCAATATTTATCATGATATAGCAAGGGTGAGCATAAGTTTTCCCAACAAGTTTAAGTTTATTTGAGGATATATCACGATTGAAAGAATTTGAATAACAACTGGCTAACATTAAACAATATGGTTGTGAATGAGCATGAACAAATTTTATAACTGAACGACCAAGTCAATATGAATTGAATGGTCAAGAAAAAAAACATGAACACATCAATTATATCTGGACCGGATGGTAATGAAGGTGATCAGCCTTTCATACCTAATGAACACATGCATTATTTACACATAAAGCTATTCAACAATTCATAGACATGGTAATAAGAAATGATTAGCCATAATTATAATTGAAAGAAAGATCTACTCGAGGTCGAGTTTAGAGAACACTTGCACAATAATTAGGAGTTCAAGTTAAGGAACTTGCCTGCATCACCGACTGTAGACACTCAAAATTTTCTGCGCTCCTATTACTAACATTGCAGGAGGGTAGATTTGTCTTTTGGAGATAACCCTGGAAGACAGCTTACATCAATTCCAGATACTACCGGAAGTTCAGATCCAACCCGGAACATAAACCGGGAACATCAGTTCCAACCCGGAACACAAATCGAGAATATCATCTCAAACCCGAAACACACACCGGGAATGTCATTTCCAATCTAGGAGATAACCCCGAGATATGCAGATCAAAAAAAGCAACAACACGGAGAGGGCGATTACTGTCTCGACAATAACACCATGACGCTTCGGTTCCGGTCGAGAGACAACACTGGGAGTAGCAACCCCATCCTTGGTGATAGCCCCAAGAGATGCCATTGAAGTTCCGACGATAACCCCGAAAATGCTTGTTTCAAACATATGCAATCAGCTTCAAACCTAGACATCCTGTCAAGGCCCACACACCTTAGACCCGGAGATAACAACGGGCAGACAGGAACATCTACAGATGACAGTGAGACATACAAACAAGCAGCAGTCCAATCTTAGATGTAACCCTGAGCAACGTCTGCTTTCCGCTTAAATCGGCGAAAACCCCGGCGAGGAGTCACAACGTCATCTTACTAACTCAACAAGATGATATCGCGGCATACCAACAAGTAGTCCAATCTTAGCTGTAACCCTGAGCAACGTCTACTTTCAACTCAAACTGGCGATAACCCCGGCGAGGAGTTAAACGTCATCTTGTTTCTTTGACAATGACATGTCATCTCAACACTTCATATATACATACATCCAACAATGTCCCATAAGAACCGAGGATTGACAATCCCGAGTGACTATTACGATGTGGCGATACTTTGGATAGAATTTGAAGCTTGAAGACCATGGGGCATAGACCCTCTTCCCGACGACCCGTACAACCTCTAATCCATCTCATTGCGTAACTCTCGACACAAGCGGTCCAAAGAAGGTCAGATATACCTCGTTCGGATGCTCGGATTGAAGTTCTGCAAGTTCGAGTGGACATTACAGTGTATGAGTGCACGTATTATGAGACGATGGGACCCGCAAGGGTCGGATGCATCACGACCAGCCGCAGGTGTACCTGTGGCCATCCATCTATATATACAAGCCTTGGGATCATCCATTTGTGAAGAAGAGAGAGGGAAAAAGGTGAGGAAGCCATGTCTATTTTACTCTGCATACACATCTTTTAAGTGTTTCCTCACTTTTAAACACTAATTAGCTCACATATAACTATCTTTTATCTGGCGGGAGCTGAGTGTTTATCCATTTAAAGTCATAGAAGTCTACTTTGGCAGCCCACTGTAAGCCTTCTTATATTCTATAAAGCTTTCTTCTCATATTATCACACATTGTTGTACACGTTTAAAGTCGTGTGAGTGTGTTTGCCCGGACTTCGGTCCGGGGTTTTCATTTCTGTCTGTATATATATACTTATATATGTATATATTTCATATATGGACTAACATTATCGAGTTATGCCTCGATTGAGCCTGAACTTTAGTGCGGAGGCGTTTAATTGCTTTTTATATATATATATATATATAAGCGTGGTGGGACTACATCGATTAGCACAGATTTTATATCCAGGTGCGTTTAATTGCGTTTAATTGCTTATATATATATATATAATTGTTGTCGGACATATCGATGAGCACGGATTTACATCCGGTGCATTTAATCATTTTATATATATACATATATAATTCTTTGTCGAACATATCCGATGAGCACTGGATTCACATCCGGTCGTTCTTGCTTATATATATATATATATATATATATATATATATATATATATATATATATTTACATTCTCATCAGTTGGAGTTCACTTCGTGGCCTTTTACTGATTTTATTTACATTAAAATCTGCACAGAGTTTGCCGTGGCGGTTGATCGCTTTTTCTGACTTTATTTACATTTTGTCACTTTGGAGTTTACTTTGTGGCGATTGATCATGTTTATATATATATATATATATATATATATATATATTCTACTTTTATATATATATATATATATATAACTACTTTGCTTTCCATACAAATTGCAGTATCATGTGAGCCTAGGAATCATGTGATCACAGGTTCAACTTACTGAATCTAGATTCGGTTCCCATGATGGACATTTTTAGCTATAAGTAGCCTATACATTATTTGACAGTGTTTGAATTTCCTTGGATGGTTTTGTCATTTTATATGAGGAGTTAAGATCTTCTGTATATTATTTTCTCGAGAATGCTTCGCATCTCGAAAATAAAAGCAAACAAGCCGAATATTTAATAATAAAATGGAAGTATGAAAAGGTCTCAATTCCTATTGAGCACAGGGTTTGAAAAACCTCTTTTATAAAACGTCATTGATATATCTTGGTTAAAATTGAATTTTTCTATAAAATTCAAACCTTGTGTATATAGGTGTGAATGAGGCCTCACACTACTTTCAAATAACTGCACATTGATCCACACACACACACACAAACACACACATTTATATAATAATTTCTTTGAAGAGTGGCGGTCACCGTGGTAACACGGATGTCGGGGGGTGCCTAACACCTTCCCTTCGCATAATCAAGCCCCCGGACCCAAAATGAATCTCGGTTCAACACACCCGTCTAGCAGTGTCAAATAACTGGGTCAATGTGCAAACCTTTTTCGGTTGCGTTGGTGTAACCAGTTAAATACACCAACTGGTGAATTTTAAAGTCAAATCGTCGACATTATACATGTCAGACCTTTTTCACTTGTTTTTTTAAACAAATCTCACATTAACATGAGAACACCAAAGAACAAGTAACGAAAAGGGACACTCAAAAATCCCGACATCGACAGGTGGCGACTCTGCTGGGGACTCCAGTAAGAGGGCTTAAGCCACCATTACAAGCTTTTCAAAATTGTTATATGCTTGTGTGTGAATGTTGCATTTACATTTCCGATGAATGTGTACGAATGCATCTTAATTACTGCACTGCTAAATATCTATCTGTGATATTAGTGCTTCGTACATGTCATCATTTTGCATAAACGGTGAGACACATTTTATGTGAATGTATGTTGTGTGGTCCCTCCACCAGGAGGCTATCCTGTTGGTGTTTGATTATTGGACTCGTGGGAAGAATGATTCCCCGGGGCTCAGGAAAGGCACCACTCAGATTCGCTCCAGTTGAACGACCGGATTAACTTCCCGTCAAGTAGATTGCGATAATCTAGGAACCTTCATGCCAAAAAGCCGCGAGAGTAACCCTAAGATAGGTCAGCCTCTGATAAACCAAACGCGGAGGAAAGTCTCTTTATACTTTCCATTTTCAATTACTTGTAAAAGCATTTACTTGTAATTTTATTTCATGTTCATCCATATGTAATGGAAAATATGAAGAATATCTGTGCATGCATGACATGTTATCATTTAAAAATCGGTTTTGCAGGACAAAATTCCTAAAACGGACATGTTATGATAACATTTATCTTACCCTAAGACTAAACTACGTAAGTCTTTTGTAGGGAAGAAATTGGGCCTGTTACCCGCTCAAAATCAAAAAAGGCCGCGAGCCTACAGCCAATCATGTCTTCTTCTGACTAGTCTAATACTGTTTCTCGAGAAGAATTTGATGGATTGAGTAAACAAATTACAGACTTAGCCGTTCATTCTCTTTGAAATAATTGCGGCAGATCTACTCGAGTGCGAAGATACCTACACATACGAGAATCTCTCTACACGAGGAGCGATTTGAGGTTTGGAAAAAACAATTCCAGAACATCGGTTAGATACAACCAACAAAGACCCTGAAAACACCCATCTCAAAGGAGATCCAGACACTGGTGATATCAAGAAGAAGGTCCTCCAAATGGAGGAAACCATCCGCGTTCTCAAAGGGATTGGAACACATGACAGTGTTTCATATCTGAGACCTTTGCATATTCCACAGTGTTGATATCCAGAGAAATTCAAGACCCCTGATTTTGAGAAATATGATGGATTAGGGAATCCTTATACACATTTAAAGGTGTTCATTGGAGAACTTGGGTCTTACGCAGAAAATGAAATGCTCCAAATGCAGCTGTTTCAGAAAAGTGTGATCGGAGAAGCCCGTTCATGGTATACCAGATTAGACAACTCTAAGATCCATAGCTGGGAAGAGCTGGCTCATGCCTTCCTCACTCAATACAGTTTTCAATCTCAGATGGCTCCTGACCGGTACAAATTACCAAGGTCAAGAAATAGGTTAATGAGTCATTTAGAGAGTATGCTCAAAAGTGGAGGCGCCTTGATGCTCAAGTTATTCCTTCCATGACAGAATCAGAAATGGTCATGACCTTCATAGATGTACAGGAAGCTCCTTTCTATGAAAGAGTTCTAGCTGGTATTGGCAAACCATTCTCTGAAATGATCAAACACGGAGAGATGGCTGAAATGGGATTGAAGTCCGGTAAAATTCAAGACCTAGCCGCTCTTAAAGCCGTTGCTGAGCACATCCAGTCCGGATCTTATGGAAACAACCCCCGGAGGGTCCATAAAAAGAAAGATGAGGATATTTCCTTGGTATTACAAGGACAAAAAGGCAATCAACGTATGCCTATGCAGAGGAGAAACTACTCTCCTTTTCCAGCACAATCTTCAAACCCTCCATTGATTAAAAGTGGATAAGTAAAGAGACCTCGAATGTTCACACCCTTAGGGGACTCGCTCGAGAATATTCTTGCTCTTTTGACTGCTTAGGAGAAAATTACACAGCTTCTTCCACCAGCCAACCCTAGTGGGAGGGGTTTTAATGCTACTCGGAAGTGTGCCTATCATGCCGGAGCACCTGGACATAATACTCAAGATTGTTGGGCCTTGAAACATAAGATTCAAGATCTAATAGACAACGGTGAGATCGTGGTCACTAAACCAGATCAACCTCATGTGCAAGATAACCCTCTTCTTCAACACAAAGAAGAAGAGGTCAACATGATCAGTTGGAGCACTGTACAAGGTTCCAATTCTAATGGCGAATTTACCCAATCCATCAAAGACGGTGTTGACAAATGGGAGTATGCAAAGTTCTAGTTTACCATGGAAAGAAAAATGAAAGCTGTTTGCAAACAAATTGAGCAATTGGCAGAACTGGTGACCCATCAGCATCAAGTCACATGCCAATTAATTAGGCAGGAGCATGCCTATCTCATTCCATTTGTTGTGAATGATCCATCAACACCTTCAGAAAGCGAAGCTATGGAGGATAAGGTTGCAAAGCGAGCAAATGCTAAAGCCTGTCGGGAGTTTGCCAATTAGAGGGAATTCACCTATTTGGGCCAATCTATGGAGGAGATACTTCAAATGTTGATCAATGAAGGAAGAATTACATTCCTTCTCCCTCCAATCAATCCCCACTCAGGGCGGTTCAATCCTGATGAAATGTGTCAATATCATTCACATTTTCGCAGTCACAACACAGAAGAATGCATGTCGCTCCGCCATCTCATTCAGAATCTTATTGATAGTGGTGTCCTGCAAATAGCAGATGATTACACTGTGTAACTCAAGGGTGGGAATGCATATCCTACCGAATTGAAGGGATCGATGAGTGATTATATCAAAGTGGATGATGAATTTGTCAAAGTATTTCCCATACAATCAATTCAACTCAAAGGAGCTGACAATCCTTTGAAAGTGGCCGCACCAGAGCCAATTTCTTTACCTTTCAGACCACAACATCCTGTTGTCAGCTTACACAAAGTTCCATATAATTATGGAGAAGCTGAAGGATCCACGTCTCATACTACTGCTACAGTGTCGAAGGAGAATCCACTGTACCTTCCTCAATGGGTTGCCAAACCTACTTGCAAAGCAAAGGGGAAGTTTCCCGTGGAGAAGATTGAAAAATTCCTCCATACTATGGGCCACAATGAAGCCAAAGTGGTTTTAAGCTTGCGAGAAGCTCCACACCAGATTTCGATAATGGATTTGGTTTTCTCTTCCGAGGATCATCGGAAGATCTTGTTGAAGGTTTTAGAAGAAGCCTATTTGCCAAAATCAGTGGATGTGGAAAAATTTCAACATTTGGTTGATCACATTTTCAACAACAATGTGATATCCTTCACTGCTGACGACATACCTCCCGAAGGGACCGGTCATTGCAAGCCTTTGCATATTACAGTTTTGTCTTCTGGGTACATGCTAGCAGGAGTATTGATAGATGGAGGCTCATTCTTAAATATCTGTCCTTATGCCACCCTGGTAAAGATGAATATCAATCTCAAGCGGATACAAAGTAGCCATACGGTCATCAGAGCTTTTGATGGATCCCGACGAAATTCCGTTGGAAAGATTGAGTTGCCAATTGAGATTGGTCCCAATACATTCAATGTACCTTTCCACGTCCTCAAGATAGAATTAGGATACAACCTGCTCTTGGGGAGACCATGGATACACATGGCTGGAGTTGTTCCCTCCACCTTACATCAATAGCTCAAATACATTATCAACAACAGTCTAGTCATTGTCAATGCTGAGTCGGATTGTCCTGAATAAGGAACTCTACCAATTATCAGCTTCAATTTAGAAGTTGAACCGACCAGTTTCCATACTTTGGAAGTGAGTAACACGCAATACCATTGTATTGGAATGCCACTTCCCGTACCCAAGATTTCTGCCGAAGTTATGTCGGCCACTCAAGAAATGATGTTATCGGGTTATCAACCTGGACAAGGGCTTGGTAAAGATAAGTAGGGTATTAAGCACCCTATCCAAGTGTCCAGTCAAATCGGAATAGCTGGACTAGGTTATTCTGCCAGTTCCAGTCACAGGAATCCTCATAAGCACAAGTAGGTTCCTCAAGCTTTCACCGCATAGCGATTTTCTATACCTTTACCTCATGAGTTAATGCAATCTCCAGTAAAGGTTCCAGCCCATGTTGTGGCTATGATGTTTCTGAAACCAGTGCCAATCAAAGCAAAAGAGGTGTTAATTCTTGATCCCGGAGCGGGAAAAAAGGAACGGAAACGTAAACATGACCTTGCCTTGATGATGGCAGGTATTCGCGTCATTGTTTATGATGAACATACAAACAGATACACCCCAGACGATGATTGCCCATATATCATGGTTATCATTCGGGAGAAGGAGGACAATGACGATCCTTCCATCACTTCAGTCCATCAGGACTTTGCCCTCGATAATTGGAGCAGCACTCCATGCATTGGTTGACGAGGGTAAAATGGGCAGAAAATCCCTCTGCCCTGTAGATAACTTTAATTGCTTGCTTTCCTTTACAGCACTAGCAGTTATTTTATCAAGTACATGCTAACACTTTTGTATGATCAAATAGTTGCATATATTAAGTGAAAGCATCTTTTGTTTCAGGACTCTGAATTTAGATGTGCTTGTACTTGCTAATGACATGCCTTCTCTCCGCAAGGACTGTAACTTTGATGCAAAGTTGGACTCAGACTTGATGGATATACAAGAGGACATTGAGACACCTCAAGAGATTAAGGAATGGGTCACAGACAAACCCAAACCCAATCTTGATCAAACCACTCCTTTCAATCTCGGAACCTTAGACAACCCTAAGCTAATCGAGATTGGTTCAGACCTTACCACAAATCAACGGAATGACATGGTTGCACTGTTAACCCAATTCCAGGATGTACTTGCATGGTCTCATGAAGATATGGTGGGTTTGTCCACTGACATTGTTCTTCATCGCCTTCCCATTAAAGAAGGATTTAAGCCATTTAGGCAAAATCTCAGGTGATTGAAACCTGAGTGGAGTTTAAAGGTTAAAGAAGAAATTGTGAAACAATTTCAAGCTGGCATCATCATGGTGTCTACATATCCAGAGTGGATATCCAACATTGTTCCCGTACCTAAACCAGGGGAAAAGGTGCGAGTCTACGTAGATTATCGGGATTTGAACAATTCTTGCCTTAAAGATAGCTTTCCCGTGCCCTTTATCCATATTCTTATTGATAATACTGCTCAATACGGTATGTACTCCTTTGCTGATTGCTTTGCGGGGTACCATCAAATTATGGTCGCTGAGGAAGATCGTGAGAAAATTGCTTTCATCACGCCTTGGGGAACCTTTTGCTATAAAAGGTTATCATTCGGTCTCATCAATGCCGGGGCAACCTATCAGCGAGCTATGATGGCTCTTTTCTACAATTTAATGCACAAGGAGATAGAGATTTACGTGGATGACATCATTGTCAAATCCCAGAAGAAGGATGACCACTTAGACCATCTCAAAAAGCTTTTCAACAGGTTGCGTAAGTACAACTTGAAGTTGAATCCCGCCAAGTGCGCCTTTGGTGTTAAGTCAGGCAAGTTGCTAGGTTTCCTAGTCAGCCACAAAGGGATTGAGCTGGATCCTACCAAAATCCAGGCCATCAAGGAAATGCCCATTCCTCAGACAGAGAAGGAAATACGGGGATTTTTGGGAAGGATTAACTTCATTAGCAGATTCATTTCTCAACTCACAGCAACCTGTGAGCCAATCTTCAAGTTGTTAAGGAAGAACTCCTCCATGAAATGGAACGATGAGTGTCAGAAAGCCTTCCTCACAATCAAAGAGCAACTAATTAACGCTCCTGTTTTGGTACCTCCCAGGGATGATGTTCCCATGTTCATGTACCTGTGCATAAATGACAATGCCATGTGCTGCATGCTGGGGCAAAAAGATAATAGAGACCAAGAACGAGCTATCTATTAACTCAGCAAAAGATTCAGCATCAGTGAACACAAGTACACTCTGATTGAGAAGACTTGTTGTGCTTTAGCATAGGCTTCCATGAGGTTACAACATTACCTCCATGGTCACACAACCCATCTCATATCCCGAATGGATCCTCTCAAGTATGTGTTCAGTAAGCCCATACTGAATTGTCGACTATCTAGATGGTAGTTGATCCTAAAACAATTTGACATCGTCTATGTGATGCAAAAGTCTGTCAAAGGTCAAGGAATTGCGGATCAACTGGCCGCCGCACCTGCAGGGGATTACAAACCCTTAGAAACGTACTTCCCCGATGAGGGGGTAATGACAATTCAACAACAACATCAGTACAATACATGATGTGCGTGGAGAATGTATTTTGATGGAGCTGTTAACACAAAAGGTTCTGGAGCTGGAGCAATTTTAATATCTGGTATGGGGGAGCAGTATCCCGTCGCCGTCAAATTACAGTTTTTCAACACTAACAACACAGCTGAGTATGAAGGCTGTATCATGGGGCTAAAACTTATCCGTTCAATGGGCATCAGGCGGTTAACTATCTTTGGGGATTCTGAATTGGTAATCAAGCAATCCACAGGAATCTATTAAACCAAAAAATTACATTTACTACCTTACCATCGGCAAGTTTTACAGATGGCTTTGGAGTTTGAAGAAATCTCCTTTCTACACATTCCTTGTAATAGGAATGATTTTGCAGAT
Organism: Panax quinquefolius; assembly: GCA_020205615.1. Taxonomy (NCBI): domain Eukaryota; kingdom Viridiplantae; phylum Streptophyta; class Magnoliopsida; order Apiales; family Araliaceae; genus Panax; species Panax quinquefolius. The sequence goes on from CM035158.1 coordinate 32,740,066, forward strand.
GCATTAGCAACGTTGGCCTCCTTGGTTTACATACCTGACAAGGAAAACATGCCAAGCATCACGTTTACTCTACAAAGAGCCCCAGTATATGGGAATTACGTTGGAGAAGTATCAGATGAGATACCTCCCATCCACAACCCTTGGTATCAACACATCAAGGAGTATCTACGAGATGGATCTACACTCGTTGAGGCGAGCCTAACTGAGAAGAGGCAGATTCATCGACTTGCTACGAAATTCTACATGAGCAGAGATGCACTCTAAAAAAGAGATGCATGATTAGGTCTCCTCAGATGTCTGGACAAAGACCAAGCTCAGAGACTCATGGATGAGATCCATGGTGGAGTTTGTGGCCCACACATGAGCGGACCCCTACTTATCAAGAAGATCCTCAGAACAGGGCATTATTGGCCTACACTCATAGCTGATTGTGATGATCATGTCAAGAGGTGCTATCAATGCCAGATTCATGGGAATGCTATCCACGCCCCTCCAAGGGAACTCCACAATATGAGTTCACTCTGGCCCTTCTCAATGTGGGGAATGGACGTGATCGGGCCCATCGAGCCCAAAGCCAGTAATGGACATCGATTCATATTCACCATGATCGACTACTTCACCAAATGGGTAGAAGCAGCATCCTTCCCCAAGGTTACTAAAGAAGTTATCATTGCTTTCATCAGAAATAGTGTCATCTGTCGATATGGACAACCAGAGGTCATTATGTCAGACAATGCTAAAAACCTCAACAACAAAATGATGGAGGAGTTATGCGAGAAAATTCCACATCAAACATCTCAACTCCGTCATCTACCAGTCCAAAGATGAATCTTGCTTTGTTGAAGGCGGCTAATAAAAACATCAAAAGATCATGCGAGAAAATGTCCGCCAATCACAAAGGATGGCGACCTCTTGCCTCGACTTTATTAGCCTCTGAGAACTTCCATGCGAACTTCCCTTTGGGGCAACCCCCCTACTCACTAGTCTATGGGATGGAAGCGGTGCTCCCCATAGAAGTGGAAATGGAATCCCTCAGAGTATTGATGGATGCTCAGTTGGATGAAGACCAATGGGTACAAGACAGGTATCACCAATTGTCTCTAATAGATGAAAGGCGATTCGCGACTATCTTCCATGGTCAGTTATATTAGCAAAGGATCTCACGATCCTACAACAGAAAAGTCCGACTATGGCAGTTCAAAAAACATGACTTGGTTTTGAAAAAGATCATTGACAACCAAGATCAATCTAAGGGAAAATGCGCTCCTAACTAGGAAGGCCCATTTGTTGTCAAGGAGGTATTGGCAGGCGGTGCTCTCAGATTGCAGGAAATAGATGACGATGAATTTCCACAGCTTATTAACTCAGACACCGTGAAACGGTACTATGTCTAAAGTTACCATCAAACAAACATCCTGGTTTTGATCATCAAATCACCAGTCATTCCTGTTTTTTAACCCTCTTTTCACAAACTCTTCTGCCCCTCAGGGAAACATACAATTCAAACCAGCAGCCTGGTTTTACCTCACTTGGAATCAGCATCCTGGTTCGACTTCGCTTCAAACCTTCATACAATTTTGGTTATCCTGAAGACGGGATTAAACCTATCACACTTGCAGTTATCCTGAAGTCTAGATTAAACTTTTCTACGCTTGCAGTTTATCCTGAGGACGGGATCAAACTTTTTCACATCTGCAGTTTGTCCCCATTATGGGATCAAACTTTCTTCTCCCCGCAGTATAGCCTGCACATGGGATTCACACTTCTCTTCGCCTTCAATTCGTCTTGAGGGGCGAACTACGTTGACTTGATCTCCCTGATACCCAGGGGTACTTAGGCAACCATATTCTCCATGGCCCGGTCGCAATAAAGAAAAACAACAAAAACATTTCCGCCCTTTCTTCACAACAAAAATACTTCTACACCCATCTGCCTTCCGCATTCAGCGCTGAACCTCTTACACCAGGTTCGAACTACACAGACTTGATCTCCTCTCCAATAGGAGTACGTAGGCAGCCATTCATGTTGCAGTATAACCCCTACCAGAACAACATGCTTGTCACACGGTACTGGGATCAACCTTCAATTCGCCCCATTTCATCGGTTTTAGATCACAGGGATGGAATTATCCAACCTCTTCTCACAAATAGAAGATTTGATGACCATCTAAGTTGCGATCGTGCCTCGAAGAGCAATACCAACCCATAAGAGATGGAATTAACTAGGCTTCTCACAAATAGAAGTACTGGCGACCATCTGTGGTGCGGTCAATCTCAGAGAGGAAGAAACTACCCTCCTCTCCACTTCTTCATACAGATACTAGTCCCAAGACACCAAAGATGGTAGGGATTTACAGAAATCAATGATCCATTCTGAGAGATCTTGCGACGTCTCAATGTCCATCTATCAAGGATAAGTTCAGAATGCATCAAGATCATAAGGCCCTAAAGAAATAGGCAAACATCAAGCAAGTATCAAGGCATAACTAAAAGGGAAGTGAATCAAAATATATTTCCCTGCCATATATAATACTATTTGATATATACATCTGTGTTGTACATGACAAAATGGCTAAGCTAGTGCATGCGAGGAAAATACAAAGCTATTTACAGATCTGTGTGTATGCGGACTATCAGATCTAACATAGCATCCCTCTCTGAAGACGGAGGAAGCACTGCAAGCTCCTGGCCAAGGGTATCTACACGAGCGAGTAGATCAGAGGCTAACTGCATGGTGGCATAGTGCTCATCAATGTAAGCACTCATGTTGGCAAGACTGACAGTCATCTGGGATCTCACTGAAGTGCTGTTTGGAATGGCCACATCCATAGCAGATAAGACAGCATCCCGCTCCACTATCAATGCACCCCTGGCTAATCTAGCCTCATCCCTCTCTAACAGAGCGGCGTCTCTCCCATCAAGAGCTATCAACATCGCGAACCTAGCCTGATCTCTATCGTAGGTCATCAGATGTAAGCTCTGCTCCAAATCTTTGTGTCGAATCTTCGAGTAATGTGTGGCACTTTCGGGTGGGAGAATCCATCACAAATCTTTGGCGGCAGCCGTGATCAAGTCATCGATGAGAACAACATCCTCCTTTATAGGTTCCTCATCGCCAGAATCAATCCCCTGCACTGTGGATACTACCGCAGCCAATGCAGTCTCTGTCTCCATCCATACGGAATACTCTGCAGAATAACCTGGATGACTAATAGAAAACTCAGCCAGCTCTCGCTGATCCCAATAGGCATACAACCTGGATCTGTCCTCCGCTGATAAATGGTCTGACACAAAGCGCTGACTCACTGCCCCCTCATACAGATGAAAATCTGGCCCGGTCAAACCGACACATCACGACCAGTGGGTGGTAAGTGATCATGCCCCTCAATCCAGCCAGAGGGAGATAATCCATGCCCGGAGCATGAGTAATGAAGCTGTAGGGTGAGCTAAGCCCTGAACATGGCAATATGTCAAACGGATCCCTAATCCTTGCCAGGAAAACTAACCATGATGCAGCAATTGTGCACTCTGCGGGCTGAAAGGAGTATGACATGGCTATCTCCTGGGTGAAACAAAACCCCTGCCGTCTAAATGTGCCAATCAGTCTCAAGTGTGACATAAACCACACGTATAGCATGACCGAGCTACCTGTAAACACTCCAACTGGATAAGTGCAGCAGTATGTAGCTGACCTTAGTGTCTCTGCAATGATCATCGGTACAATGGTACGACCCTCCCTGAGAGCTCTCACTGCCATAATGACACCGATATCCAGCTCATCCATGTACCGCGGCATGAAGACGTATGACAATATGCATACAAGCAGTACATCTACTCTGGCTGAACGCCAATGGTCCTCCGGTGTGGTGAAATCTCTGGAATACCGTGTATAGGCCGTCCTCGAGCCAAACACGTGAACAGAAGCTTATTTGGGATATCACGTGGGTTTGGATGTAATCTGCGTCCGGAGCACTCTACGTCTCAATCCGGTGAGGGTCATGAACTGTCTGCTCATGTCTCCAATAGCCATATGCACGCAAGGTCTGTCTAGCGGCAGCATCGTCAACCATGCATACTCCTCCAAAGTAGGAGTCAACACCTGGGTCCCAAATCGAAAAACCAGCCCCTCCGATACCCAGTGCTCTAGCATGCCCTCTATAAATACTGTGGGAACCTGAAACATCAACAGGGTCATAGTATGCTGTAGCAAATCATCTACGATCACCATGTCTGATGGTGATATACTATCATACCATGAGCGCATACCAGCTACCACCACAAATGGTGGGGTATGATATACGGCTAACTGTCGAAGAAGACATCTGTGTGGGCCGTGTCAAAAGACCATCCAGGGGTCAATGCTGAGTATCTTTGGACATACATACATATGCATAATACAATAACATACATGATACAATAGATGATAATATGATATAGGGAATGGAAAACTATACATACATTCCTAAGTATATCATCATTTAATACATCTCTGTCTGACTAAAATACAGTGGAAATGGGGGTGAAGCTACCCAACATACAATGAGGCCTATCAAAAGATATAGGGAGAATGGGGTGAAGCTACCCAGTTGCTAACAGAGGCCTATCAAAAGAAATAGTGAGAAATACATCAAAAAAAAGTCAAGAGTGTCAATGTCTACATCATCGATTCTGTCCACCTGATGTAACTCTTTCTGAGTCACTGGATCTCTATCTACAGGGATGTCAGGCCGATACAAGGGAGGATCTGCACCGGCAAAACCATATGGGTCACCCGAGGAACCAGCACCAGAGTTGGAAGGATCAAAAGTATCTACCTCTACAGGATCTCTGCCCAAATGCCGAATGAAAAGATGTGACCGGTCCAGCTGCCGAGTCAATCTGTCAATCTATGTCACATGAGTCGGATCTCTGACACAGGCTAGCCAATCCGTCATCATCACGGATCCTAGAACCATATCCCCCATAAATTGTGTGGTGCGGGTCTTCGCTCCAATGGTACGAGGGATCTACCAATGCTGGAACATCTCCCGAGACCAGGGGACCTCTGACAATGTAAAACCGTCAATCCCCATTAATGGGATGTCAATGACGGGTGACTACGAAATAGGCCAATAAGGCCTGGCAGGAGGCAAGATCGGCATACGAATCTCTCCTGTAGTGCTCCTAATAGCACGCTCTCCTAAATAGAGCTCCCATCCTCCATCTATAAAGAGAGGAATCATGCGGGTGGAAATGACGTACTCAACTCCAGTCGGGTACCCATCCTCAAAACCAACTTTTAAATGCTCTCCAGAGTAGGGAATCAATGTGATGACATCGGCTATCAATAGCTTTAGCTGTAGGCGACAATGAGTGAAACCCTCAACAACAGGGACCTCCGCCAGTATGGAATGATGCCATCTCCGTCCTCGTGGATAGGTGTCTAAACCTAACACGCTCACATGACGTAAATAAGGAAGCCTCTCATAGGCCTAAAACTGCCAACTCAAAGGCAAACATCTACTGTCAGTAAACACTCTTAACCTATACATGGGAAAAGACAAGAGAAATACTCACCAGCAAAAATGGGTAGAATCCTAACCACACCTCGGTCAAGCCCTACGATCGCATACGCATTCCCCTGAGGAAATAGGCAAACGTGTAGGAACCCCAATCATACTCTCCTATACGGTCCACGTGTCGAGTGGAGCTGATCAAAGCGAAGGACACCGTAGAAGAGTTATCTGCTATGAAGCAGCCCCTAATGATCATCAGGAACAATCGCCGGAGAATGCGATCGCTGACTCTCACATCATCGGGTATGGGCTCACTCAATAGCCTGCTCATAGCATCTACGCTTAAAGGACCTGTACGAATAGTCCTGCCCTTGAGCGCTTCCGTCGGAACTCCCAACAAGGATCTGACGGCAGTAGGGGTGATATCCGCGTGTGAGGAAACCGGCTCCCTCAAACTCCATACCGTGATAAAGCGCCAATCCATCGACATCATCATCACCTCGCATGATCCAAGACCAAATGGAGTGGATCGAGTGCAGGTGAAACCACCGCTCAAACAATGCCCTGAGGTAACCCCAGGGACAACAACGGGGTAGAATGGAGAAGAACCTCCGGAATCCCCAGCCATGGACAATCGCTCTATAGTTATCATGCAAGGCCTGATACATAGAGTGGATGCAAAACCAGTTCCCTCAAGGCTGTGTGAAGCCGGGAACCTACATCAAATGCAGATCAGCATCAGACTCCTTGACTCCTCATCAATAGGAAATAAGGAAGATTAAAGATCTAACTTCATACCTCATTTGCGTGCAGGTATACTGAAGGATGCCTACTCAAGTCACCCAGAAGATCTGGGTTCGCCACTTGAATACCTAGCAATTCCCTACAGGGAACACGTACAGCAGGAGCAGGAACCTCGATCGGTGCATCCTCCTCCTCGTCCTCGACATTCGACGAATAGGACGTATCACCGCCTCTCCGCCAAGCAGCGAAAGGTCGTCTAACGTGAAACGACATCGAGGCTCTTCAAAAGCCCTCATCCGTACACCAGAAGTGGTCCTGCGGGAACTACTTGACTGATGTGGATCCATGATATCTGTACAACTAGTCTCCAAATCACCTCATAAAGGGTGTGGTAATTTCTTACCTGAAGTCTTTTCAAAATGCATTCTATATTAACATGCATGCATGCATTGTTTTAACATACATCTACAGTAGAGTTAAAAATGCATGACTACCCAATACCTACATTTTGGGAAAATTTTGCCATAGCCCCCTTTGTAAATGAGACTATCCACATGCACATAGGCATGACTAGGTGGCCATTCAGTAGCACACCTGTACACAGTCATATACATCCCATATGCATTAATCAAATTGCAGTAAAAAATTCGTAAGTATAGTCTAATTACCAGGATTATTTTGTTTGTCTACCTTTACTCATTTGTCCTCAGATAGGATAAGAAATGACAGTAAAAGGTGCCAATTTGACTGTTTCAAAAGTCAAATTTTTTTACATCATTATGTTCAGCATGGTTTAATACTAACATTTACTATGTTGAATATTTTTTATCAAGTCATATCAGCATGCATATTCACTACTATGTGTCTAAATGCATTTCATACGTTAAGTCATTTTCCAACGGACAAAAATTAGAAAAAATACATGCATGTGTTACTAGGACAGTGAAGAACACTTGTACGGTGGCAGAATATGCAAAAAGTTTCCCGAACTCAGTAGATCTGAAGAAGAGCTCTCAGATTTCCTTCGCTGTACAACTTGAAAATAACTTATAAAAGCGACCAGCCACCTATACATAGGCACGGTTGGCCGCAGGCTAACCTGCGGCTCCTGCAGGTACACCTGCGGCACTTCTACATGGGTCCCACACCTCCGGCTCACTCCAGTTAGAGTTGTAAAGGAGGTCTCACAAGCTGAAAAGGCCAAATTAGGAATAAAAGTGCTACGCGATTGAGCGAAATAGCCTGAAATCCTGGTTTCTTGTCGGTCAGAGTTAAACTCCCGTTGTCTCAATGGTATTCGCCTGAATGCAGGGTATACTATACCAATGAGCTCAGCTTTCACAGATCATGCTCGAAAATACCCCACAAAGGTCCGATGCCATCATTTGCAGGGTCGCAACCCTAAATCTCCCCGGTGGGGGTTACAACACAAAACCACAAAATATCAAACCTCCCTGGCGGGGGTTACAATGCCAAAGTTATCAAACATCTATGTATCCCCGGCGGGGGTCATAACATATATCTTTCAAGCATCTACGTATCCCCGGCGGGGGTTACAACGCAATGCAACCATTGATTGATACACACATTAATGAAGGTCAAGCAGCCTTGACATCATGTCAGCCGATGGCAAGTAAACTCATTGAAGCAACCTTCTCCAGTAAGGGCTACAACGCAGTGCTAACATTTACACATACATCAATGAAGGTCAAGCAACCTTGATAATGCACGCAATAGAGATTTATCCGGTGATACACACATATCTCTTACACACAAGAGGTACCTCTATGGAATATAAGCTAGTGTCTAGGATTCAAGACTTTGGTGATAGTCCCAACGTCAACATCCTTGGAGACTTGGATCGCATGTCCAAGCCATCACTGATTGTCATCCCAACACGATTACCTGACAATTATTTATGCATTCTACATGCATTTGCATCATGTTGCTGCATATAGCATCATGTTTATCTTGCTGTCATTTCAAGTGTCTAGTATTCTTTATCCTATCCATGCCTTGCATTGCATGAATATGATAAAGAGGGTCATCTGTAGACACTCGAAATTTTCTGCGCTCCTATTACTAACATTGCAGGAGGGTAAATTCGTCTTTTGGAGATAACCCTAGAAGACAGCTTACATCCATTCCGGATACTACCGAAAGTTCCGATCCAACCTGAAACACAAACCGGAAACATCAGTTCCAACCCGGAACACAAACTGGGAATATCATCTCAAACCCGGAACACACACCTGGAATGTCATTTCCAATCTCAGAGATAACCCCGAGATATGCAGATCAAAAGACCGACAACAACACCAGAGAGGACAGTTATGTCTCGGTAATAACATCGCGATGCTTAGTTCCAATCCCAGAGATAACACTGGGAGTAACAACCCCATCCTTGGTTATAGCCCCAAGAGATGTCATTGCAGTTCCGATGATAACCCCAGAAATGCTTGTTTCAAACATATACAATCAGCTTCAAACCCAGACATCCTGTTAAGGCACACACACCTCAGACCCGGAGATAACAATGGGCAGACAGGAACATCTACTGATGACAGTGAGACATACAAACAAGCAGCAGTCCAATCTCAGATGTAACCCTGAGCAAAGTCTGCTTTCCGCTTAAATCGGCGATAACCCCGGTGAGGAGTCACAACGTCATCTTACCATCTCAACAAGATGATATCGCGGCATACCAACAAGTAGTCCAATCTCAGCTGTAACCCTGAGCAACGTCTACTTTCAACTCAAATCGGCGATAACCCCAAAGAGGAGTCAAACGTCATCTTGTTCCTTCGACAATGGCATGTCGTCTCAATACTTCATACATACATACATGAAATAATGTCCCACAAGAACCAAGGATTGACAATCCCGAGTGACTATTACGTGTGGCAGTACTTTGGATAGAATTTAAAGCTTGAAGACCATGGGCATAGACCCCTCTTCCTGACTTCGTACAACCTCTAATCCATGTTATTACGTAACTCTCGACACAAGAGGTCCAAAGAAGGTCAAATATACCTCGTTCGGATGCTGGGATTGAAGTTCTACAAGTTCGAGCGGACATTATAGTGCATGAGTACACGCGTTCACGTGAGCCGAGAACCCGTGAGGCTCGGATGCATCACACGACCGGTAATAAGTACAAATACAAGCTGCGGCTGCAGTGTACTGCTGACCATCCATCTATATATACAAGCCTTGGGGTCAGCCATTAGAGAAGAAAAGAGAGGGAATAAGGCGAGGAAGCCCTGTCCATTTTACTCTGCATACACATCTTTTGAGTGTTTCCTCTCTTTTAAACACTAGTTAGCTCACATATAGCTATCTTTTATCCGGTGGGAGTTGAGTGTTTATCCATTTAAAATCATAGAAGTCTACTTTGGCAGCCCACTGTAAGCCTTCTTATATTCTATAAATCTTTCTTCTCATATTATCACACACTGTTGTACACGTTGAGAGTCGTATGAGTGTGTTTGCTCGAACTTCGGTCTGTGGTTTTCATTTCAGTCTGTATATATATACTTATATATGTATATATTTTATATATGGACTAACATTATCGAGTTATGCCTCGATTGAGCCTAGACTTCGGTCTGGAGCGTTTAATTGTTTATATATATATATATATATATACTTATATATAAACTGTGGTCAGACTCTGTCTGATGAGCCTGGATTTTATATCCGGTGCGTTGTCAAACATATCTGATGAGCCTGGATTTACATCCAGTGCATTTAATCGCTTATAAATATATACATATATATAATTGCTGTCGGACATATCCGATGAATCTAGATTCACATCTAGTGCGTTTACTGCTTTTATATATATATATATGTACATATATATATATATATTTACATTTCTGTCAGGCCTAGAGTTCACTTCGTGGCCTTTTACAGCTTTATTTACATTACATCTGCTGGAGTTTACTTGTGGCGGTTGATCGCTTACTGACTTTATTTATATTTTGTCCTTTGGAGTTTACTTCGTGGCGGTTAATCATATTATATATATATATATATTTCTGATATTTATATATATATATATATATATATACTCGCCATCGCTTTCCATACAAATTTAAAGATATCATGTGAGCCTAGAAATCATGTGATTACAAGTTCAAACTTCTTTGGATCTAGATTCGGTTCCCATGATGGACATTTTTTAGTATGTAAGCGACTTGTACATTATTTTATAGTGTACGAATTTCCTTGGATGGTCATTTGTCATGCCCATGAGGAGTTCTAAGATCTTTGTATATTATTTTCTCGAGAATGTTTCGCATCTTGAAAATAAAAGCAAACAAGCCGAACATTTAATAATAAAATGGAAGTATGAAAAGGTCTCAATTCCTATTGAGCACAAGGTTTGAAAAACCTCTTTTACAAAATGTCATTGATATATCTTGGTTAAAACTAAATTTTTCTATAAAATTCAAACCTTGTGTATATAGGTGCGAACGAGGCCTCACACTACTTTCAAATAACTGCACATTGATCCACACACACACACAAACACACACATTCTTATAACAATTTCTTTGAAGAGTGAAGGTCACCATGGTAACACGGATGTCGGGGGGTGCCTAACACCTTCCCTTTGCATAATCAAGCCCCCGGACCCAAAATGAATCTCGGTTTCACAGACCTGTCTAGTAGTGTCAAATCACTGGGTCAATATGCAAACCATTTTCGGTTGCGTTGGTGCAACCAGTTAAATACACCAACTGGTGACTCTTAAAGTTAAATCGTCGACATTATACATGTCAGACCTTTTTCACTTGTTTTTTCAAACAAATCTCACATTAACATGAGAACACCAAAGAACAAGTAATGAAAAGGACACTCAAAAAATCCCGGCGTCGACGGTGGCGACTCTGCTTTGGGGACTCCGAAGTAAGAGGGCTTAAGCCGCTATTACAAGCTTTTCAAAATTGTTATATGCTTGTGTGTGAATATTGCATTTACATTTCTGATGAATGTGTACGAATGCATCTTAATTACTGCACTACTAAATATCTATCTGTGATATTAGTGCTTCACATATGTCATCATTTTGCATAAACGGTGATACACGTTGTATGTGAATGTATGTTGTGTGGTCCCTACACCAGGAGGCTATCCTGTTGGTGTTTGATTACTGGACTCGTGGGAAGAATGATTCCCTGGGGCTCAGGAAAGGCACCACTCAGATTCACTCCAGTTGAACGACCGGATTAACTTCCCGTCAAGTAGATTGCGATGATCTGGGAACCTTCATGCCAAAAAGCCGCGAGAGTAACCCTAAGATAGGTTAGCCTCTGATAAACCAAATGCAGAGGAAAATCTTTTCATAATTTCCATTTTCAATTACTTGTAAAAGCATTTACTTGTAATTTTATTCCATGTTCATCCATATGTAATGGAAAATATGAAGAATATATGTGCATGCATGACATGTTATCAATTAACAACCGGTTTTGCAGGACAAAATTCCTAAAACGGACATGTTATGATAACATTTATCTTACCCTAAGACTAAACTACGTAAGTCTTTTGTAGGGAAGCAATTGGGCATGTTACCGCTCCAAAATCAAAAAAGGCCATGAGCCTCTGACCGATCATGTCTTCACGGTTTATATCCCGATCGTCGACACATTACTCATTGCTATACGTTTTATATCGCTTTATCCAAATACCTAATATTAGTAATATAGATCGCCAATATTAGAATAATATCATCACAGTATAATACTATTATATATAATCATAGAACAACCTAAACACATAATACATAACCCTATCAGTCCAACAAACTACTAAGACTCGGTATCAAGTCTGAGTTGAATCCAACAAAATTCTAACACCCCGATGGTCTAGTCAGACAATTATCGAGTTTAGGTTCAATTAAACTCTGCCTAAATACTTAACCATTATCTTAGATAATTATATTATCAATTAAAATAATTTTTCCAAGTCTCGTAATAATTTTTTACTTAATAATTATCATTTATCATGATTTTTCAATCATTACTATCATATTTATACTCCCTCCGTCCAATTGTTATAAGTTGATTTCTTTTGGCACATAGTTTAAGAAAATTAGTTTAAGTGGCAATTTTAACAAAAATTTTCCACATATACCCCTTAATATTGAATTAATGAATAAGTTAATTACTCCTTACTTATCACACTGAAACTCTCAACCTAATTGATCAATGTGTACTGACCATTAAAATAGAACTTTAACCAAAGATGAATTTTTAATCTACATAAACTTTCAACTAATCACAAAACATTTATGTTATTCCAAATTCATTTATTGAGCCTAAAAAGTTGAATTCTTTTATTGAGAATACAACAACATTAAATGTGGTGATAACAATAATGACATTGAATGTTATTTTTTCAAAAAAAAAGTAATGGTTGAATATTTATTATAAGGGCATAAAAGTAAAATAATGAACCAACTAAATTTTATAAATAGTAAGTAGCCTATATATTGGGACATCCCAAAATGAAAAATCAGCCTATAACTATGGGATGGAGGGAGTATGATTTATATACTTTAATATTATATATTATAAGTTCTTAATATAACTTGTTAAACTATTTATAACTTTAGAAAACTTAATATATCATTTCAGTTTCTAACTCAGCAAGCTAAAACAAAACTGACATCTCTTCTGACATTTTGTTTACTCATTTTAGTAACCTGGAATGTTCATTTCAGGAAGCTGAAATACACTATTCATGAAAATATGAAATCAACTTCTTATTTTTCAATCTTTTGGCCAATCATATACACATGTATTCCATACACAAAAAGTATTTTTCTGGAATTTTTCAACTCCCTTAAGTATTTTTCAATAATCAATTTCTAGTTAATTTGTGACGCCCCCAAAATAGGTATACACAACACCCATTCTGAGTCGCCAAATACATGGTACAGAAACAACTACAACTTTATTATTACAACAGTAAAACTGTGAGTTTGAATACAAATATTATCTTCTAGACAATATCTATACTCAAATAAATCCTCATCACATTATTGATTCATTATTTTACAAAAATGGTGAGGACTACTAAACAACTCTCTCTAGAATCTTCATTCCATACACCGACTAGTACTCGCTACATTCTCGCCTCCTGAGAAGAAAAATGGAACAACAAGGAAAAGGGTGAGCTCAACTAGCCCAGTAAAGAATATTATGACTAAGATAATATACAACAAATTATCGTTAGTCTTCAACAGGGAAAAATCTGATAGAATACAATAGACAACAAGTTTCAGATCAATATTCGCAGCGAAAATAATAATTCATAGAAGAGTTACGTAGAGAATGAAATCTACTATAATCTATGAATTTAATAAATCCATCATCAATATTTTATCCACGTAACATCAATCAATATGCATACGAATCAAATATTCATCTTTGCACTACTGAGCCAAAGATATTCATCGATTAGTTATGTTCATTTAAACACTGTTCATCTTTGCACTCTGTGCCAAAGATATTAATCAATCGGTCATGTTCATCTCAACACTGTTCATCTTTGCACTCTGGCCAAAGATATTAATCAATCGGTCATGTTCATCTCAACACATTTCATCTTTGCACTACTGGGCCAAAGATATTCTTAGAGAAATCATTCATCTTTGACTACTGGGCCAAAGATATTCAATAATATCATCATTTAAGACCGAGGATGATGAAAATATTTTTAAAAAAGCGAATCCAAAGTGAAACAAAATGACAAGGATTAAGGATTAAGGATTCGTACTTGGTTTTATCCACGCCCAAAAATACCTCAAAAATAATCATAGTGGTGTAAAATTCAAGAATGATCAAAACATGGATACAATCAAAGCTAGTATCCGAATAGATGTTTTAGACGAAAAGAAGAAATTTTATTTTTCTATTGAATAGTACCGTAGTATCGTGAATAGTCAGAGTATCGTGAATAGTCCGATATCGTGAATAGTAACTCCGACACCAAAAGATAGAAATTCCATAAAAACATCTTCACGCTTCATGAATAGTACTCGTGAATAGTAACTCGTGAATAGTAACTCATGAATAGTAACCCCGACATGAAAAAGTTCCAAATTTGATAAAACTTCAGATCAACATTTCAAAGATAATGATATTGAAGAAATAATATCATTACAAAAAAAAAATATCCCTTACCTCGAAAAGACAAGATTTAGTTGAAACACAGGATATAGACTATGACTTGAACTTGCACAGTATAGCTATACTCAAAGTATACTCAAAATACTCACAAGAATACGCTCGATAATATAGAGAGAAAACTTGATTTACGGTGTGATTTTCAATTCTAACCTAAGCACCCTATTTATAGGAAAATGCTTAGAACACCAAAGCAGAAAATTGAATAAAATAATAATATAATTAAACAAATTCAAGCCCACCTTAGACCAACTGAATTCAGCACATTTATATCACATGTGGGATTGCAAAAAACGTTTTTCTTAAATAAAACAATTAAAACTTCCAAAAATTAATTATTTCGGAGCTTCGGAACTTCAATAATTCATAATAAATAGCCCTTTCATCAGAAAATTTGAATATTGCAAGTTTTTATAGGAAATTCAATTCTCTACAACTTTGCAGAAGAAAGTTTTTCCAAATTCCAAATAGAAATTGACCGAAATCCACAAACGGGTGATTTTACAAGCTATAATCAAATTTTGGTCAATAATTGTGTCCACCAACACACAAAACATGTGTTAAACATTTAATGCCACAAAAATACTCTTCCTCCTCATATACTCATATATCCCACATTCATTGTAAAAATATCACCGTTAATATATTATTAAAATAATATATTTAAATGAATTATTTTATCAGAAAAAGATAAAATATTAATTTTCAACAATTGTCATTTTAAAAATTTTCTCCATCTATATCCACATAAAATCAATATTTTCCTCATCATATAAATCAATAATTAATTATTCACAAATAATATTTGAGAATCACAATATTGACAACCGAGCGGTTCCCGGAAAGAGGGGCTTTCAATAAGAATTTCTCCTTCTTGGCACGCAATTAGGTGACCAAACCTCTCCTTAGATGAACTTTCTAGACATTGCCAATAATGTTATCTAATAATATTATTAGGATAATATGAATTATTGCTTCGATAATGAAAGATACGTGTAATGACAATTATTGAAACAATGACAATATAAAATATCAACGCGACAATTATTAACTCAATAAAATCTTTGAGCGGTAATTATCGTAACCATTATTGAGTAGTGCCTTCTTACGTAAGAATCAATAATTGGTGCAATACTGGTAGCACTACCGTGCAACAACGCGTATTAGTGTGTTTTAACCATAGGGTATTCCAACAAGATTAATTCAGTAATAACTACGTCGTTATTTAAAAACAACTTATATTTGTCATTTTCTTCATCCAATCGCTTTCCGTTATGGGGCCCACACATGGCTGCGCCGTTGTACGAATATTCCCCGACAGTACGAATATTCCACGACCAAACGAATATTCCCCGACGATAATGAATATTTTATAACCACTTGCTTATTTTGAAATATTTGCGTATTTAACCCTTAACTATCCACATTAATCAAATCAACCCTTACTATTTCAAAATAATAAATAAAGGAAATTCCTTTTTATTTAAAAATTTCGGGGTCTTACAACCTCCCCTCCTTATGAAATTTCGTCCTCGAAATTGACGTACGTACCTGGTGTTTTGAAAAGGTGAGGATACCTCGCTTTCATTTCCGTTTCCAATTCCCAGGTCATTTCCTCTATAGCATGATTCCTCCACAAAACTTTAACTTGTGGTATGACCTTTGCGCGTAGGACATGCTCCTTCCTATCCAACATCTTGACAGGTACCTCCTCATAGGTAAGTCTTTGGCTATCTCGTCCGGTTCTAACTCAATAACGTGGTTCGGGTCTTTCACATATTTCTGAAATGCATGATATATGAAACACATTATGAACACACGAGACATACTCGGAGGTAACGCAAGTCTATAGGCTACATTTCCTACTCGGTCAAGAATTTGAAATGGACCAATAAATCATGGATTGAGCTTTCCTCTCTTCCCAAATCTTGTAACTCCCTTCCATGGAGCAACTCGCAACAATACATGATCCCCTACATTAAATTCCACGTCCTTTCGATGAAGATCCGCATAACTCTTTTGTCGATCTTGTGCTGCTTTGTATATCGTTGTCGAATTATTAGTCATACGTATTAACTCGGGTCCCAACAATGTTGCTTCATCCACCTCATCCCAATATATTGGAGAACGACATTTTGTCCATATAATGCTTGAATGGAACCATGCCTATATTTGTTTAATAACTATTGTTGTATGAGAATTCCACCAATGGCAAGTACTTATCCCAACTTCCTTTGAAATCTAGGACACGAGTTTTAATATATCTTCAAGAGTTTGAGTAGTCCTTTACGATTGCCCATCCGTTTAAGGATGGTATGCCAAAACCCGAATCGTAAATGCGTGCCCATAGCTTTCTACAAACTAACCCAAAACTATGGATTTGGCATGCCATGCAATCTCACAATCTCATTTACGTACATACGAGAGAAAGGCGTTCAAGGAATAAGTCTCTCGTATCGCAGAAGAAATGAAGCGGACTTGGTTAATCTATCAACAATAACCCAAATAGCATTGATGCCTTGAGAAACCGTAGGAAGACCCAGAATTGAAATCCATAGTAATGTGTTCCCACTTCCATTCCGAATCTCAAGTGGTTGCAACGGACCCTTAGGTACAAGATGCTCCGCCTTTACGTTGACAAGTTAAACACATCGAGATAAACTTTGCAATCTCTCTCTTCATATTGTTCCACCAAAATGTATGTCAAAGATCACGATACATTTTAGTACTTCCAGGATGGATTGCAAATGGCGTATTGTGTGCCTCCATCATAATCTTGTACTTCAAATCAGAGTCGTTAGGAACACAAAGTCTAGAGTGGACTCGAAGTATTCCTTCTTCATCAATTCTCGCTTACGGAATAGCTCCTTCTTGTACTTTCTTCTTCATCACGCATCATTTCTCGGGTCGGTGGCTTGAGCAACCTTAACTTTTTCTATTAAAGTTGGCTCTATGCGTATACTTGACATCATCGCACTCGTTCCCGCATATGATCTTCTACTCAACGCGTCAGCTACCACGTTCGCTTTTCCAGGATGGCATGATCAGAACATGTGCTGAAATGAGTCTCCTCTTGAGTTCTTCGAAGCTCTTCCCACATTCCTTGCTCCATTCGAATTTTGTATCTCTACGAGTCAGCTGCGTTAATGGAATAGCGATTCGAGAATATCCTTCAACGAATCTCCGATAATAACCAACTAAGCCTAGAAAGCTACGTATTTCGATTACTGACTTAGGTTGCTCTCAACTGTGACTCATATCCCAATCTTGGATAGCACGTCACAATGACACCTATCAATTTACTATAAATGCGAATATGGCGTCCCCTACAGAGAGTTCGCTTAGGTGAATTCCACAAAGGAAGTCACAAGATAAAGGCTCAGTACCAAATTCTATAGTTGAATTTTTAACTCTCGAAGTTCAATAGAGCCATTCGATATGAGATTTTAGAAATGAGTTTTGTACGGGTTCAAAGTCGATACAAAAAATTTAATATCGAAGCTTTGGGAGTAAGCCAAGAAATTCTT
This sequence comes from Panax quinquefolius, assembly GCA_020205615.1. NCBI lineage: Eukaryota > Viridiplantae > Streptophyta > Magnoliopsida > Apiales > Araliaceae > Panax > Panax quinquefolius. The sequence continues at coordinate 32,758,032 of CM035158.1, forward strand.
CAGAAATACGTCGGGAAAAATCAATAACAACAGGAATATTATTCAAATCGACGTGTCTTTATTCAAATCCATAACATGGACTAAGAAAATTTGACATCCGTAATAAGCGAATGACTTCATGGCTTGATATGAAAATGTTTGACTACAATGGTTTGATTGCTTGAATTGAATAATGAGGTTGCTTAGGAATATGAAAACTAACAACCTTACGAAAATAATCAATTTGGCGTGATGAGTAGTTAACCTTAAAATCACATCAAAAACAAATATCTCTATAGAAATAAGGTTAACGAGGTAATGTGATAGTGCCAACTGAATCAAGCAAGATTTATAAATAGTGGATGTGATGAAAGTTTCTCTAACGGAGTTTCATGAGATAGGTCAAAGTCTAATTTCTCCGAGTCAAGTTTAAGCGTTGAGCGCAAGTAAGAGAGATAAAAGAATGGGTAGAACCGATATCTAGTAAGGTATATACTTCGCAAGAATTTATAATTAACTAACTTGTGCTAACTTTGTTCGGGTTCCTTACATTTTGACCGGTCACGATAAACGCTCTTCCAAGAACCGTTGACTTTGACTTTTTACGGGACATCCTTTTGAGTCACCATTCTCATTTGATTTGGGTTTCGATATATATCGCATAATCTCGGCGATATGTCCTTCTTTTCCACAATTATAGCATACCTTAAACTGTTGTGGGCGGTTTGGTGATATGTCCCTCTTTCCGCATTTGTAACATACTGACCGGTGGTCGTTCTCCTCCTTAAAACTAGTTGCATCAAGCGCCGCGGCGTCTTCAAATGGTCGTTGTTGAATCTCCTCTTTTAAAATCTCCTCCCACTCGCGCTTCTTCTATTTTCATGGCCACGATTACCACCAGGAGTGGTTACCGCCTTTGTCGTATTCTTCTTTCTCCATTGGTTATCGTTATTACGATGATCGCTATCTTGGTATGATCCACGGTTATGGTCCCTCGGTTGAACGTATTTCGTTATCTCGCTCTAACAACTTGAGCCCTATTGACAACATCCGAATAGAGAGAAAATTTATGAGAAATGAGATCTCGACGTATGTCGGGTTTCAAACCTCTCGTAAACATCCGCGTCATCGTTCCTCATTCTCCACCAAATGAGGTGCGAAACTGGATAACTCCATGAACTTCGCCTCGTCTTTGGGACACCGTCATGTTATTCCGCTCTAGTCTAATGAACTCCACTTCCTTCATATGACGAATACTTTCGAGGAAGTACTTGTCATTGAACTGCATTTCAAACGTCTCCATGACATCGCCGAGTGCGGTTTGGATGGACGCTTCCTGATTCCCACCGATGAATCTGCCTCATTCTACGGAACATAAAAGTAGCGAATGGAACTTTTCGTTCCTCTGTGCATCCCAAGACATCGAATATCTTGGTAATTTGTTTGACCCACGTCTCGCCTTAATCGGATCCGGCTTTCCCGAATTGCGGTGGTCCCAACTCTTTGAAGCTGTTTGGTATTTGTGACCACTCGTGAATTGCTATCATTTCCTCCTCTGTATTGTGAACACGAGTCTCCTCAAATCGATTTTGCATGAAGCGCAAAAGCTTCTAAACATCCCTCGTTCATCATCTCGCTTTCGATTGGTGTTGTTCACGGGAGGAACATTGCCCGACTGTTACCACGTTCTCCTCGTTGGTGAGTCTGAGGCATCTCCACGATCTCATTTACTCCACTGTTAATATTCTCAGTCGACATTCTCAAATACTGTCATAAAATAAGGGTTAATTAAGGAAATCAATATATCACATAATATCCCTATATACTAACCAACTAACAAATAAGCTTAGGTAGGACACACTAGCGAAGGATTTACTCGTCTCTCCCCTCCTAGTTCTATTCCCCGATCTCGCCGGAGATCATATCCTAAGCTCGATACCAAACTGTGACGCGCCCCCAAAATAGGTATACACAACACCCATTTCGAAACGCCAAATACATGGTACGTAAACAACTACAACTTTATTATTACAACAAGAAAAGCGTGAGTTTGAATACAAATATTATCTTCTAGACAATATCTATACTCAAATAAATCCTCATCACATTATTGATTCGTTATTTTACAAAAATGGTGAGGACTACTAAACAACTCTCTCTAGAATCTTCATTCCATACCCCGACTAGTACTTTCGCTACATTCTCGCCTCCGAGAAGAAAAATGGAACAACAAGGAAAAGGGTGAGCTCAACTAGCCCAATAAAGAATATTATGACTAAGATAATATACAACAAATTATCGTTAGTCTTCAACGAGGAAAAAATCGATAGAATACAATAGACAACAAGTTTCGGATCAATATTCGCATTGAAATAATAATTCATGTAAGAGTTACGTAGAGAATGAAATCTACTATAATCTATGAATTTAATAGTCCATCATCAATATTTTATCCCTGTAACATCAATCAATATGCATACGGAATCAAATATTCATCTTTGCACTACTGAGCCAAAGATATTCATCGATTGGTCATGTTCATTTTAAACACTGTTCATCTTTGCACACTCTGAAGCCAAAGATATTAATCAATCGGTCATGTTCATCTCAACACTGTTCATCTTTGCACTCTGAGCCAAAGATATTAATCAATCGGTCATGTTCATCTCAACACTGTTCATCTTTGCACTACTGGGCCAAAGATATTCTTTGAAATCATTCATCTTTGCACTCTGGGCCAAAGATATTCAATAATATCATCATTTAAGACCGAGGATGATGAAAAATATTTTTAAAGAAAGCGAATCCGATTGAAACAAAATGACAAGGATTAAGGATTAAGGATTAGTACTTGGTCTTATCCACGCCCAAAAATACCTCAAAAATAATCATAGTGGTGTAAAATTCAAGAATGATCAAAACATGGATACAATCAAAGCTAGTATCCGGAATAGATGTTTTAGATGAAAAGAAGAAATTTTATTTTTAGGTGAATAGTCTCAGATATCGTGAATAGTCCGAGTATCGTGAATAGTAACTCAGACACCAAAAGATAGAAATTCCACAAAAAAACATCTTCACGCTTCATGAATAGTACTCGTGAATAGTAACTCGTGAATAGTAACTCATGAATAGTAACCCCGACATGAAAAAGTTCCAAATTTGATAAAAACTTCAGATCAACATTTCAAAGATAATGATATTGAAGAAATAATATCATTACAAAAAAATAATATCCCTTACCTCGAAAGACAAGACTTTAGTTGAAACAGGATATAGACTATGACTTGAACTTGCATCGTATAGCTATACTCAAAGTATACTCAAAATACTCACAAGAATACGCTCGATATATAGAGAGAGAAACTTTGATTTACGGTGTGATTTTCAATTCTAACCTAAGCACCTATTTATAGGAAAATGCTTTAGAACACCAAAGCGAAAATTGAATAAAATAATAATATAATTAAACAAATTCAAGCCCACCTTAGACCAACTGAATTCAGCACATTTATATCACATGTGGGATTGCAAAAAATGTTTTTCTTAAATAAAACAATTAAAACTTCCAAAATCAATTATTTTGAACTTGAACTTCAATAATTCATAATAAATAGCCCTTTCATCAGAAAATTCGAATCTTATGAGTTTTTATAGGAAATTCAATTCTCTACAACTTTGCAGAAGAAAGTTTTTCCAAATTCCAAATAGAAATTGACGAAATCCACAAAGCGGGTGATTTTACAAGTATAATCAAATTTGATTCATTAATAATTGTGTCCACCAACACACAAAACATGTGTTAAACATTTAATGCCACAAAAATACTCTTCCTCCTCATATACTCATATATCCCACATTCATTAAAAAAATATCACGTTAATATATTATTAAAATAATATATTTAAATGAATTATTTTATCGAAAAAGATAAAATATTAATTTTCAACAATTGTCATTTTAAAAATTTTCTCCATCTATATCCACATAAAATCAATATTTTCCTCATCATATAAATCAATAATTAATTATTCACAAATAATATTACGAGAATCACAATATTGACAAACCGTGCAATTCAAGGAAAGAGGGGCTTTCAATAAGAATTTTCTCCTTCTTGGCGCTTGATTAGGTGACCAAACCTCTCCTTGAAATGAACTTTCTAGACATTGCCAATAATGTTATCTAATAATATTATTCAGATAATATGAATTATTGCCTCGATAATGAAAGATCTTTGTGTAATGACAATTATTGAAACAACAATGAATATAAAATATCAACGCAGCAATTATTAACTCAATAAAATCTTTGAGCAATAATTATCGTAACCATTATTGAGTAGTGCCTTCTTCACGTAAGAATCAATAATTGGTGCAATACCGTGTGCTTCTTGTGCAACAACGCGTATTAGTGTGTTTTAACCACGGGTATTCCAACAAGATAATAGCAGGTAACAACTACGTCGTTATTTAAAAACAACTTATATTTGTCATTTTCTTCATCCAATCGCTTTTCAGTTATGGGGCTACACACGGTTTTGCTTGCAGTCAATGCGAATATTCCCCGAAAAGATGCGAATATTCCACGACCCAAACGAATATTCCCGACGATAATGAATATTTTATAACCACTTGCTTATTTTGAAATATTTGCGTATTTAACCCTTAACTATCCACATTAATCAAATCAACCCTTACTATTTCAAAATAATAAATAAAGGAAATTCCTTTTTATTTAAAAAATTTCTGGGTCTTACATAATTCTTTAAGAAATTAGCTACCTCACGTTTAACTCCAGAAATTCCCAACTCTTTGCGGGATCTTACACATGTTAATGTGAGCTTCTAGTTTAAATTTTGTGGCCATCGGACTTATAAAACTCTAGTTATAGTCGTTTTCGTCGAAAAATCACAAGAATTGAAATGGTCATAACTTGGTCATTTTAAGTCGGAATGAGCTCATTTTTGGGCAGGATGTACTTTATACCATATATTTTCTTTTCCCAAAAGGCCGGAATTTATTTCACAAATTAAGTGGCCAAAAATACCCTTTTCAATTTTTGGACAGTAGCTTTTTGTCACTTTGCAGTTTTTGACTCCTTTGCTAAAATCAGTCCATACAGAAATCTACAACTCCTTTTTCAGTGATTTCACTTGGATAAGTTAGAAAACTCATAGATCTAACTCTAGGACTTGATCACACTCAAACATTCGAAATATAATAGGAGATATGGTCATTGGAATTTCGTGTTTTGTTTTCACAAAAATCTGATTTTTAACTCTTGGTGTCTTCTAAGAAAACTTTCATGTTTTCATATAATAACTAACATAACTCATCATAAAACTTACCAATACCTCATATACTAATGATTATACCATGATACATGATTTATTTCATCAAACAATCATCAAACACAAGATTAACACCATCAAGGCTAACAAAATTATGATTTTCTACATTTTGAAAAAAAAAAACTAGCTTCCATTTCATACTTTAGATCTAACTTTTGATCCTCAAAAGGGTTAGATCTAAACATGAAACACTTATATACACATAGATCTAAGGTTTTAAAACTCAAGATCATAACTTCATATTATCAAAAATCAAATCAAACCAAAAAGGAAATAATTCTAAATTAAAGTAAAAATTTTATACCTTTGCTTGTTCTTCTCTCTTCTTCTTCCTAAGTTTAGATTAAGGAACTTTGAACACACAAAACATTCACCCTCTTTCTTCTCTCTTCCACCAAATTCTCTCTCTCACTTTCTCTAGCTTGTTTTGTTTGTTAAGTAAAATGAGATGAAACAAAAGATGGAAGAGAAAGAAATTTGATGTTAGTAAAATTTGTGTAGATATATTTGCTATATCTATATTCATCTCCCTATATCTTCCTTCTTCTCTCTCTTATTTACTACATGGATTGCTTGCACTCTTGTATAAATATGTTTGCTGAATAAACAAGTGACACCTAAGGGAGTGGGTGAGAAGTTGTTAACCTACTAAAGTGAAGTAATAATTACAAACACTCCCTTTCTCTCCTCTTCTTTCTTCCACCGAATTTTCTAGGCTTTTTCTCCCAATTTTTTTATTTTGTTTTCATGCTTTATTAGCTTACCAATTGCCCAAAATGTCCCTTATTAATTTGGCTAAAATTTGTGCTTCAATTTAATATTTTGGGCTTACAAATTAATTCTTTTGGGCTTTTAAATTAATTACTCGGGCCATAAAATTTACATAGTCCAATACCTTTAATTCCTATCCAACCCAAATCATTTAATTAGGGTTTTCATTTCCTCAATTATAATTTAAATCCCTACTCATGTACACTTAATTTCTTAACCCAATTAGACTTGCTATAATTAGGTTATAAAAATAATTATTTGAGATGTATAAAATAAATTTCTTAAAATTAGTATATAATTTATATACTAATATTCTCCCGTATCATAACCCTTAAGTTATTCAATTCTTCATTCCTAATATATAATTAGGATTACTTTCTTAGGTTTTCAAAATCAAAATTAATATTTCTAAATTATAATTAGGATTCTATAATTATACTACGATTTCCTAATCATAAATTCAAGCTTGCTAATTAGGATTAATATTTCCTAATCTAAATTGCTAATTTAGTAATTTAGTCCATAATTGTACATTAGGGTTTTAAACTTTAAAATTAGGGTTTTCTAACTAATTCGTTAGGCTTTACCATAATTAATCTTATAATCAATACACTTGAGTCTCTGAGATCCCAAGTTAGGGTTTTCTAGCTGAACGTCGATGTTCTTAATATAATAGGGTTTGTACACAGATAAAATTTATTTGGTCAACTCTTGACCTTTAACCACATTCTGTACACATAGATGACCATACACACAGAACATATACACATATACACTTAATCCTGAATAATTCACCAAAATCCTTCATAGAATTTTGAAATACTCAAAATTCCTTCCTTAAAATGTCAAATCCATTCACTTATTTTCTGTCTAGGTTCTAATATTGAACCTTAAATCAATCAATTATGATTTTAAATTTTTTTAAAATTCTCGGGTTATCACATCTACAATTTATAACAAATATATAATAATGATATATATTTATTAAACACAACATCACTTATTACATAGCTCATATTACCCTATGTAACACAATACTACATACCTCGTATCACATATATATTCTTGTTCGAACCCATCTCATGCTTTAAGAATTTTATCTAATAAATTCTTATTTTAATATTTTTTAAAAATTGGGTTCTTACACAGGCTTTGGCCCCACATCCATTCGGTGGGGCAACAGGGCCACGACTAGGTAGATGGTCCACGATGGAGGTTAATCTCCATTGCCAGTAAGGATGGAAGAGTTAGGGCCACGTAAGGAGCACACCATCCCGAACACGTGTCTAGGACGCAGGCAATGACTAACTAAGATCCACCTTGGCCAGGAAGGCTCAAGAAACAGACGATGCACAGAAAGCCTTACTCTTACATAGGCAGGAGATTGATCAACAAATGGTACTCCTAATCGGCAATAATGAGGATAGCGCCTCCAGCCATATCCAAAGGCGATGGCAATATCCAAGGGCTCGGTCGAGAAAACATCTTCCGGACGAGTCTCGGCGAACTGAGAGCAAGCTTTGGAGTCGTTCTCAGGGAAGAAGCAAGCACATGACCAGATTGGGGGATCGTTCACCAGGGAGTCAGTGTGACGCCCCCAAAATTGGTATACATCACCCATCTTGAGTCGCCAAATACATGGTACAAAATTCAAATACAACTTAATAATACAGCTATCGTGTAAAATACGACAAAACATAAAGTGAGAGTTTTAATAAGAATATTGTCATCTAGACAATATCCACACTCAAAGGAGTCCTCATTACATTTATTGTCACACTATTTAACAGAATAGTGAGGACTACTAATACTATCATCTGGACCGTCTCTCTGTTCCCTGACTAGTCCTGGCTACATTTTCATTTCCTGAAGAGAACAGTGAAAGAAAGGGTGAGTTCAACTAGCCCAGTAAAAAATATCATGACTAAGATAATGCATAATAAATTATCATTAGCCTTCAACAATGTTAAATTGATAAAATACAACAGACACCAAGTTTAACTGCAGCGAAATAAGCAATCAATTAGAAGAGTCAAGTAGAGCATGATATCTACTATCTTCTATGATTTAAAATGTTTTCAACAATTTTTATCGTTGAGACTCATCTTAATAAATAAACCACATCATCGAGTCATCCCTGCTCTACGAGCAAAGGATATTCATTAAATTATCAATGGTCATGACTAAACCGAATAATTCCTAGTCATAATCATACCAAAAACTGTCCATCAATACACTACAGGCCACTGAGGACTTTTACCACATCATTTATCACATTACAGGTCATGATTATATTGAATAATCCCTGGTCATAATCATACCAAGTCCATCTATGGACGTAAGCCAAAGATAACTTTCATCGCAATATAAGCATGAGGATGATGACAATGATATAATAATTCAATAAAACAAGTTCAAGAATAAATTTTAAAGATTTATAAGTTAATTTATCCTGAACTCAATAATGTCCAAATTGTCAACATGATACTGCTTTGTGGAGTAAAATTCAAGAATGCACAGAAGAATATTTCCATGAAAAGATACTGGATGAAGCGCAAATATCCAGGATATTCCATTAATTTCATGGAGTATAGAAGCCAAAACTTTAATCAACTCAGTTTAATAGAATATATGAAACTGCAAATGGATTTTTGCCTGCTATGCGATAATCCACGTAGACAGATCATTTCCACAATTTAATAAGGAATGAATACCAAGGATTATTCACCATGCATGTGGTAATCCACATAGACATGTTATTCCATCAGAATAATAAAGACTGGAATAACAGAAGAATTCACCATGCATATGATAGATCGCACAAACAAAGTTATTTAATGCGAATAATAAAGAATGGAACCGTGTCATGCATAATCCCTTGACCGGCTGGGATATTCCAATGAATAATAAATAATGGAACCGAAGTCACGCGTAAATAAATGCATGTGGTATTAAACGAGAATAATAAAGAATGGAATAACAATGAATTCACCATGCATGTGATAGATCGCATGCATGTGCGAGTTATTCCAATGTAATAATAAATAAACGAACCGTGTAAATGCGTAATACGCATGCATGACAGGATATTCAATGTAATAATAAAGAATGGAATAACAGAAGAATTTCACCATGTATATGGTACTTCGCATATACAGGTTATTCCAACAGAATAATAAGGAATGGAATAACTGAAGAATTTCACCAAGTATAGGGTGGTCCACGTATACAAGTTATTCCAACAAAATAATAAAGAATGGAATAACAGAAGTTCTCTTCATAAATACGAAAGAAATAATACCCCTTACCTTATAAAGAAGAGTACACCAACAGGTAGGGCGGGGATATACTTGAAGAAAACTTGCACTACGCTCAAATCTTTCTTAAACTCTAAAGAAATACACTTAAGATTATAGAAGAAGAATTCTCTGAATTTCTGGTGTGTTTTCAATTCTAACTAAGCATCCTATTTATAGGAAAATAGAAAGGATACTATGCAATAACATATAATATATTCTATTTATAATATATATATATATAATAGAATATATGAAACTGCAAATGGGTTTTTGCCCGCCATGCGGTAATCCACGTAGATAGATCATTTCCACAATTTAATAAGGAATGAATACCAAGGATCATTCACCATGCATGTGGTAATCCACATAGACAGGTTATTCCAACAGAATAATAAAGAATGGAATAACAGAAGAATTCACCATGCATGCGATAGATCGCACAAACAGGTTATTCCCAACAGAATAATAAATAAAGGAACTGTGTCATGCGTGAATACGCATAGGCGTGATATTTCAATGAATAATAAAGAATGGAATAATGAAGAATTTCACCATGTATGCGATACTTAGCGTATCTGAGTTATTCAAAGAATAATAAGGAATGGAATAACTGAAGAATTTCACCAAGTATAGGGTAGTCCACATATACAGGTTATTCTAATAAAATAATAAAGAATGGAATAACAGAAGTTCTCTTCATGAATATGAAATAAATAATACCCCTTACCTTATAAAGAAGAGTACTCACGATGGGTAGTATGCGGGATATACTTGAAGAAAACTTGACTACGCTCAAAGCTTTCTTAAACTCTAAAGAAATACGCTTAAGATTATAGAAAGAAGAATTCTCGAACTTCGGTGTGTTTTCAATTCTAATTAAGCATCCTATTTATAGGAAAATAGAAAGGATACTATGCAATAACATATAATATATTCTATTTATATATATATATATATATATATATATATATATATTTTATTTAAAATCTAATAAAATAAATAACTTTATAAAAGTATTATGTTTTATATAAAAGATTTTACTATGCAAATACTATCGCAGCACTATGCAAACATTATGCATAATAGAATATAATATATTCTATTTATAGTCTAATAAAATAAATAACTTTATAAAAGTATTATGTTTTATATAAAAAGTTTTCTGTTTTATTACATTTATAATAATAATAAAATAAACTTCATCATCATTATTATAATTCACACTATTAATCGACCAGGTCGTTCCCAAGAAAGAAGGGGCTTTCTAATAAGGATTTCTCCCTATTGGCGCGCAATTAGGTGACCAAACCTCTCCTTGGCAAAACTTCTAGACATCGTTAATATTGCAAATAATAATATTAATAACTTTGCTATCTCAATTATTGATTTAATAATATGTAAAATATCGACAATAATTGAATCAAATAACGTGAGATACTATGCAACAATTACTGTAACAATAATTGAACAAAACTAAGTGACTTCTCACGTAAGCATCAATAATCAATCCGTAGTGTACTATGCAACCACACGACATCGTATTTTTTAACACCGGGTGTTTCAACAGTTAATGGTAAAACTTCTGCCGTTATTTTTTTAAAATATTTTTGTCGTTTTCTCAATCCCAAAATAATTCTGTTGTGGGGTCCACCAATGATTGTGCCGTCATACGAATATTCCCTGTTAAAACGAATATTCCCCGACCAATCAAATATTATATAAAAACTTCCATACTTTTCAAAATTTCTAAATATTACCCACAACTATAACATTATATCAAATTTACTCCATAATATTCAAAAATAATATTTATAGAAAATTCATCTTTATTCATAAAAGTTGGGGTCTTACAGTCAGGCCAGGACTCATCGTCTGGATGGTTCTCGGCATATAGGTAGTAGGCACTGAAGTCGCTCTAGGGCGGCAAGTTCAGAGGGTTGGGGCAATTACAGGAGAAAGGATTCATCTCCCAAGGACTGGAGGAGGGGCAGAAGAGATCATTCCCCCCATATAAGTCTAACCAAGGAGTTGGCCGAGTTGGAGAAATGTTTGGCTGAGGGGAATTAGAATGTTACGACCCCGGTCAAGTCCTCATCACCGTTCTGGAGATTATGTAGGAAAAGGCATATCCGAGAAAAAAAAAACCCCTCACATGGAGAGTTATGATGGTTCGGAGGATACTTACGAGCACAAACAGGCATATGATCGGCTGATGGATTACTATAATTACTTGGACGCTGCCAAATGCCAGATGTTCATCACCACTTTGAGGAGTGATGCTCGATAATGGATGATGACGTTGGCTCCAAACTCAATTTCTTCCTGGATGGAACTTTGCGATAAGTTCGATGCCCAACTTAGTAGCAACAAGAGGAGAGGAAAGTTGACCGGCTCTCTCTCCCAAATCAGGTAGTATTCAAGTGAAATGTTGGGTCAGTACGTGAAGTGGTTCTAAGAAGTAGTAGGTCAGGTCTCAGATTTGAATGACCTTCATGTAGTGTGACTCTTTCAAAATGGTCTGGACCTTGTAAAGTTCAAGAAGCTGGTAAAAGAGCTGATGTTCAACCATCCGAAGATCTTTCCAGAGGCATTCAAGAAAGCTGAAGGTTTCATAGTAGTGGAAGAAGCGATGAATAGTTTGAAACAGAATACATCAGAAAAGCCGAAGGATAAGGAGAAAGGTAATATTAACAACAAAATCGACGGGTAATAGAAGAAGTACGATGGTAATAATGACAAATCCGGTAGTTATCAAAAGAAGTACAATAACCACAATGGCGGTTCGGGAGGGGGACGCCCACCTTTCCTGAACCAGAAGGTTAACAATGTTTACACAAAGCTCAACACTGACCGGGCCACTATCCTCAAAGAATTAAAATATAAACCTTACTTCTAGCCACCCAGGGATAACATCAAGGGGGACAGGGTAATAAGAGCAGATATTATGATTACCATGAGGTGGTCGAACACTCCATGGAGGCTTGCTGGGTTTGAGGGACCTGATCGAGAAGAATGTGCAAAATGGGGCTCTATTTCAGTATGTTTTAAGACGGGATACTTTGGAAGAGTAACAGGCGCAAAATACTACGGTACCAAACCCGATGACCTATCCCTGACAATAGGATCAGACCTAGGTAACCCACAGGATGGTGGATGTGATCACGGGCGGGTCTGTTGGGAAGGTTTCAGGGAAGAAGCGGCGAGAGTTTCTGGATGCGGTGCTATCAGTATCCGAACATCCTACACGATGTGAAAGACCCTATCCGGGTTTCGTGATATCCTTCACTTATTAAGATTTTCCAACAGAGCTGATCAAACCGTATGAGAGTGTATAGGTGATTATTGCCCAGGTGGGATCGGTGGATATGAAGCGAATGATGATAGACAATAGCTCGTCGGTGGACATACTATATGCTTACGCCTACTAGAGGATGGACTTGGGAGACAGGAAATTGGAGGTTGGACAGAAGCCTCCTTTGTATGGGTTTAACAATGACCCGCTAAAAGTTAGGGGGACTATCGAGCTACTGGTGGTCTTCGGGATGGCTCCTCAACAGGTGGAGATAGTTTGTAGATTTTTTATGGTGCATGTGAATTTTGGATATAATGTTATACTGGGGAGACCGACCTTGATAGCTCTTTAGGCGGCGAATTTGATTCCATACTTCAAAATCAAGTTTCCCACACCGAATAAAGTTGGGGAGGTGGTAGGGGATCTCGACTTGGCAAGGAGGTGCTACAGGAATGCATTGATCTCTTCGGGGGTAGGGGTCAGTAAATAGAAATAGACAATGGAGATAGAGATCGAGCCCTTTACCAAAGGTATTATAGAACCTCTGTTCATGCTTGCCGAAGAGACTAAAGAGGTGGAGTTAATTTCGGGTAAAAAGGATAACGCTGTTAGGATCGGGTCAGGGTTGCATGAGCCTTTTTGGATTAGCCTGGTGGAGTTATTACAGTGTTATGCGGATATCTTTGTGTGGGCCCCTAGTGACATGTCTGGTGTTTATCAAAAGGTTGTTGTGCATAGGCTACATATAGACCCAGTGAAGAAACCAGTTCGGCAGAAGAGGAGGATTTTCGTCTCGAAGAGATAAAAGATAATAGATGAGGAGATAGCCAAGCTTCTGGCAGCAAATTTTATTTTTGAAATCGACTACGCCGAGTGGATGGTGAATACAATATTGGTTTAAAAGAAAAATGGGTCTGCATAGCCAAGCTTCTGGTGGGTCTGCATCGACTATACAGATTTGAATAAGGCATGTTCGAAGTCCTTTTATCCATTTCCACACATCGATCATCTGATTAATGCCACTCCAGGGCATGCTTTGCTCAATTTTATGGATGCTTTTTCAGGATATCGTCATATTTTGATGCATAAAGAAGATATCCCTAAGATGACATTTATCACTCATCGGTTAATTTATGCATATAAGAAGATGACTTTCGGGTTACTGAATGTGGGGGCCACATACCAGAGGATGATGAACTACGTGTTCTCGATGGAGGTTTATGTCGATGATATGATCGTCAAGATCATGTCGGTTTGAGATCACTTAGATGATTTGGAGGATTGCTTTTAGACTATTTGGCATTTTAAGTTGAGGTTGAATATGACGAAGTGTACCTTCGGTTTGGGAGCAGGGAAGTTTCTGGGATTTTTAATCAAGAAGAGGGGAATAAAAGCGAATCCAGAGAAGATTAAAGATATTTTAGAAATTAAGTCCCCTTAGTCGTACAAGGATGTTCAGCATATGACGGGTCGGATAGCAGCTTTGAGGATGTTCATGTCTAAATCGGCTGAAAGGTGTTTGCCATTTTTTAATACGTTAAAAGGGCTGAAGAATGAGAAGACCTTCCAACGGACTTTAGAGTGTGAGGATGCTTTTCAGGGGATTAAGAAGTACTTATATTTGGCTCCTTTGTTGGTGAAGCCAGTTCCTGTCGAGCCCTTGTATTTGTATTTGGTGGCAAGTTTGTTGGCGGTAGGAGCAGTTTTTGTGCGGGAGATTGGGGGTAAGCAGCTCTCAGTTTACTATGTAAACCATGCCTTTAGGGATGCAGAAACAAGGTATCTGAATCTTAAGAAGTTTGTCTATGTGTTGATAATACCAAGTCAAAAGCTTCGGTAGTTTCCAAGGTCGGTTAATAGCGTTATACACGAATCAACCATTGAAGAAGGTTTTGGGAAAGCCATACGTTTCGGGTCGGCTCGTGGCATGGACAATGGAATTGTCACAATTTATATTAGAGTATCATCCTCAGACAACAATAAAGGGTCAGGCCTTAGCCGACTTCGTGGTGGAGTGTTTGTTCTCTGAGGCGGATGATAGTTTAGATCAGAACAAAGGGGACATTAGGACAATGATGAATGCTCAGCCAGCGCAGAGTTCATGGATGTTGTATGCAGATGGGTCCTCTACTTTGGGTGTCGGTGGAGCTGGTGCTATTTTGACGAACCCGGAGGGATTTCGGGTGCAACAAGTGACCCACTTTAAGTTTAAAGAAACCAATAATGAAGTTGAGTTGAAGCAGTCTTAGCAGGTTTACATCTTGCAAAAAGTCTCGAGGTGCAGATGTTGGTGATCTTCAGTAATTCTTGAAGGGTTTCGGCACATAAAATGCAGCGGAAATAAACAATTGAAAGACAATTGCGAAACCCTAAAACATTATCCATGCGAAAATAAATAAATTAATTCAGTGGTTAGAAATTATACTGATTATTAAAGCTAGAATCGATGCGGTTGAATCTCCAATGCAATTCAAATGAACTACATCTCTACGCTATCCACATGAACGCCCAGCGAATCGTTGTATGATCTGCACAAAAAGGAACCGCGGTACTAGCCACCAAGGATGAGAATTTTTCCAAAACTATTTTCTCTAGTCTCTCTTTAAGAGCGGCTAGGGTTTTTGTTTTTGATGTAAACCCTAAAATGGCTGATATATATCATATATATAGCAGTTAGGAGGAATTAATCAAAACCTAATATAATTAAAATCCAAATTTTATATATATATATATATATATATATATATATCTTAAATAAGTCTTACTTAAATTAATATACATATATACAAATTACCCTTTTAATTTAAATTTGCGATTTAAAATACTATCAATCATATTGATATATTTAAATCCTTACAATTTAAATTAATTCCCTTTTAAATTACGTTCTATGTGTGTGACCCTATAGGTTATTATTACATTGGCAATAATTTTAAAATCATATTATAAAATTATAAACAATGAGCGGCATCTAGTAATGCATCAGTGATACCCAAGTAATAATAAGATCGATGATTCAATACAACCCTTTCGTGACCAATGTTTCCATGTAATTTAATCCTTTTAACCTTAATATCTTAGATTAAACTTGAGTCATGAAATGTGTCATATTCTTCATAATTTAATCTGAGTTTTTCTTGATCAATGAGTAGACAATATGAAATAAATCACTATTTGAGCATGGCCATGCATTTCATAGTCCTACTCAATCAAGAGGCTGATAAGTGGTATTTATACCTACTCATTGAATATCAATTTATGCGAACTATGCCCATCTCAGGTACATCTTATTGTGTTTTAGTTGCATTTCATGTTATTTTGCATTGCATTTACTTAAAACTCCTGTTGGTGAATAAGTGCAGGAATCGACCTAATTTGGTGGTACTAGAGGGCACGAAGCTAATGGACGCATGAGGCAAGGCAAAACCTGGGAAATGCATGGTTGAGGATTGAGTGGAGCATAGATGGACAAGCATGGGTGGACATAGGACACTTCAGTAGCAGCAGCAATAATGCAGAACCAAACTCAGGAGCAGAACCAGAATTCAGCAACTATAAGCCTCGTGGCAGGATGAGCTTGGAGACGGAGGCATGCGTGAGTACCCAAATGCACAATGTTACCCATCGCAAGTAAGCGCCTACCAGCATGAAAGCATGACAAGCTTAGAGGACACGCGCCCGCGCGAGAGGTCGGCTGGACAAGTAGAGCCTTCTGAAGTCGCGCACTTGCGTCGCGTGATTTAATACACTAGAGGGGCGCTTGGTAGTCTTGCGATAAATTTTGAGTCATTTGAGTTGTTTTATTTTAATTTTTAATTAAAATTATTGTAATGGGTTTTAAAACGATATCTGACTGGGGGTTAGACATAACTTTCGGTACACTTGGATAATTTTGGACGTATTATCATCGTAGTAACTAGGGTTTACAAGTGAGAGAGATTCCAACAGAGAACGAAGCCAAAACTCCATCTTCTCTAATTCTTCTTGGGATTCTCCATCATTGTGGATTATTAATATTGTTTTTTTCTAGATTTATATAAGGATTTGAACGTAGACATTGGTTTGCAATCTACAATTGGGTTTGATTGTTCTATCCTTCATCTTTCAATTGTTTGTTTGATAATCATATTTAGCGTTGATCCCATAATGGTTTTTGGTTCAGTCATGAACTAAACTCCATTACGGGATTCTAACAGATTTTAATATATAGTTTGGTTGCATGCTTGATTGCTAGGGTTGTTTTACACATCATATGGGAATTCTATTATGGTTGTTTTACACGTATGAATGCTTGATCACCATTCATTTCAGTATTTGCATGGAATTGACAATGAACATGCGAGTATGGATTGTAGTCATAATAGCATACGTATATGGGGCTGTTATATATGGCTTGCGTATTTCGTGAATGAGATAGACATATACTTATTCACCATATGAGCTAGAATAAGGGCTTGTGCATCAATTCAGTATGATTGCAATTTCACATAGACATATAGTGATTTTGGTCATATTATTGATTACATAGAATCTATCATCTGTGGATGATGTGTAAGTAGGTCCTAGTGCATTGAAAAATGGCTATGACTCTATTAGTGCTCTTGGCTATTTGTCTGTGATATGTGAACACTTCTTGCATGATAGTGGTGATTAGATGAAATATTAAATGAAGTTATGATCCCATTATTTCCAGATTTGATTTATTCCATTAATATTCTTATTTTAGTTGTTATTTGCAATTAGTTGAATTCACCAATTATAGTCGTTAGTCTAAGCATATGAATATAGTGATTTAATTGATGCATAGCAATTTAAATTTGACAACTTTCTTTGTGGGATCAATACTTTACTTACTCTGTATTACTTGTTGACGCATGTATGCTTGCATGAGTTAGAGCTCTTTTGTCATAACTGAAAAAGAGGCAACAAGTTTTTGGCTCCGTTTCCGAGGAAACGCTTTTAGTTTAAATAATTATCATCAATTTTAAGCTGTTTTGTATGACTTAGACATAGCTATTCTTATCTCATTTCTATTTTTGTTTTATTTGTGATTTCAGGTATTTGTAGATTTTTATGCACACGAGATCTTCCAATTCAGAATTAACACCAGTGCAGGATAATGTTGGGTAAAATCTAGTTACGCACAACACGCAAGTATACGTGGTCAACAAGTAATACAGTGAAAGTAGAGTATCGTTCCCACGAGAAATTATTAATACAAATTACCAAGTACTAACCCTTAATCAAACTAATTTTATTTAAACAATCAATTTAATGTTATAAAGTAAATTACTTAATTAAACTAATTCTAATTACCACTAGTTACAAATCAGATTATGGAGATTTAAGATCACAACTTCACTTATTGCTTCATTTAAGTTAACACACTTCTCATCAATTATTCTCTATCCCGGATTGTTAATCAAGAACACGAAAGTAGTATTAACCACCTCTCAATGCACTAATACCGTATTAACGTCAATCCACAATTAAGATAGAAATCTGTTAAACACCTTAATCAACTAACCCACTATATCTCTATGTGAATTACAATTTAAGAAGTTGAAGAATAAGTTCTCTATCCGATTACATGTGATGTCAAGCATATCTCTACCTGAAACACTCATCAAGTTTAAGCTAATAACAAAATCCTAAACACATGCTATCATGATAAGATCTAAATCAATACTTCATCTCTTGAGTTCATATAGATTATCACGGTAATTGATGGCCAATCAATTAAACAATTAAGTCCAAATCACAATAGACAATCCTCATAATAGAACACAATAATTGATAGCGAAGCATATTAAAATAAACTACACAATAAGATCCATTGTAATCTCAAACAAATAATTAGTTCATGTTTATTAAATTAAAACTAAGAATCCACACTTGAATACACATTAAAAGACAAAAATAGAAGAAGATGAGAAAATAGAATCTATTGTCTGTAGATTTGATGCTCTCTCCTTGCTCCTACTTTGAATCTTCAATGGTCTCCAAGTTGCTTCAATCTCCAAAACTCATTAGAACTAGGGTTTTTATATAATTTACTCTAATCTAATCTAATAAAATTCTTCCAAAAACTTCTTCTAATCCTTGTAAATCTCCTCCTTTTATAAGCCTCTTTATATGTCTTTAAGTCCTCTTGGATGTCCTTGAATCAAAAAGCTCGAAACAATCCTTATCAGACTCAAATTCGGACAAAATCTCCTCTTTCCGCGCATACCCAAGCCCCGGCTTGCTATCAAAGCACAAAAGGGCAAGCCCCGACTTGCTAGTAAGCTGCCAATTATTTTTCTGCTGTAGCGTCCTCTGGTAAAACGGTCATAACTTTTGATCTGGGAAGAGTTACGGGGCCTGTAACCTATCAAATCGAAGATATCGACGAGCTCTACAACTTTATTTCTTTAAATTTTGAGAAATAACGAACAAATGAATGTCGAAATTTAACTGGAAGTGACTGCTATGCAAATGACCACCCAAAATAGCGAAATTCAACGTCAGTTGGTACAAATGTCATAAAATGAACATGAAAGCCCAAACGATGTCTGGATTTCTTTTCTTTGCGTTTTCCTTGCTTTTCCTTACCAATAGCCGCACACACCGGTCCCAAACATATAACCTACAAAATGAACACACAATGCATGAAAAGTAACTAAGACACATAAATATAAGCAACTAATTCAAGTAAAAGATACCAGATAAGTGGATATAAAATTCACTTATCAAATACCCCCAAACTTAAACTGTTACTTGTCCCCAAGCAACACAACATAATGCAATGCAATGCAATGAAATACAACTAATCTATATGCCTACGAATCCAGCAATATTGATAAAATCAAATATATTCACTCGGCCTTAGAGCAATCAAGAAAACACGACAATACTTCATATCAAAACCAATCAACAATTTCCTAGTCAATCATCAAGTCTTAAACTGTTATTACTGGTATAGTGTGTGTGTGCTCCGCAACAATGTTAACTGATATAAAATCAAATTTAACACATAACAAGTCTCTTTGAAGGCATCATACAATGTAAACTCAAGAAATCCAAAAACAAGCTAGATCCAACTAAAACCAAACAATTACCAATATCGAGGGTCAACATGGGATACTTATGCTTTATTTTTCATCTATGGGAGCTTTTTGCTCTCATTTCCCATTTTATTCATTTTTTTTCTTTTTGTTTATATACACATAGCTATGCAATGTCTTATTCCCTTAGGCTTTTCAATGCTACCTTAACGAGCTTTCGACCAACGATTCCCAGACCATTAAGACCTTAGGGCGCTAGGTGTAAAGACAATCCCCTCAGGCTTACTTACTCAAGTAACAAAGGCCACAAAACTAGACAAGCACGCCACGGTGTTTATTCATTTTTTTTCTTTTTTTTATATAGCTTATATACCCCAAATATTCCCCCAAACTTTGGTTCTTGTCTAACTTTAGCCATCACTACTTATTCTTGTCATTCTTTCATTCAAACTAGCATTATCCTTTAGAGTCCCATTATGTATCAATTTAAATTCAATCAATCAACAAGGTGTTTTTATTGTGCTAACCTTGATTATACCAGTTTCAAACAGGAAAAGATTCAATTCCTAACAAGAAATCACATCAAAGCTCTAATAGTCAGTACTATACTTGTCTACCCAATTCCAATCTCATCATTGGCCAAAATAAACTTAAACTATCAAACAGCTGGAATCATGCAAGATGAACATAATAACTAACTATTATTTTTGAATTTTTGAATTTTTTGAATTTTTTTTAACAAAAAAAACTGAATATAATGCTATTCAAACTATACTATTATGCAACTACTTATGCAGTTGTACTACATGAATGCAAACATAATGAACCTAAAATAAATTAACAATGTATGCAAAATACATAAAATAAACATGAAACTAAACATGCAATAAAGAACAAAACTAAAATCCCCCAAACTTAGCAATTACAATGTCCTCATTGTAAGAATATAGCGGTTAGTTCCCATTTACGATGGCTAATGCATCAAAGTCACGTAGCATGCTCTGATTTGGTATGATCTCAATCAAGAACGTCCCACAGTTAGGTGTTTTCTCCACTGTGTATGTGATCACTTTGGGGCATGGAAGCTTGTCACACACAATGGGTTCTTCGTCTATCTTCTCTTTCTCTTCCCACCATGGATTGAAAATTGTACTCACTCTTATGTCAACAAGAGCTTCGTCGACGACATGACTACCAAGTGGGCATGATTTTGCAAATCTGACAGACTCTTTGATCTTTGGTGGAGACCCATTTAGATCTTCGTGGATCTCTATTTCATTATCCCTAATTGTCTCAACACTTCCTATATCTTGTGGCTCATCCAGTTGCAGATTTGGTTCAGGTTCTCCATCAATTTCGTCATCCATGTCATAAAGCCAAGTGTTTGGAGGAAGGTTGCTTACGTCTTTGGTCATTTGCTCTATCTGATCCGCAAGATTTTGACTTTCCCGCACTTGATTACTCATCTTCTCCTCGTCTACTATGAACTTGGATAATAATTCCCCCAGCCTTGAATTTTTTGTTTCAGTCTCGGAAGCCATGTATTGAGGACCATTGGTTGAGGTTGTGAAATGTTGTTCCATCCATTTATTAAAATTTTGGATTGACAGCTCCTGACTCCTTATCATCTCTTCTGTTTCTACTATACTCCTTAACATAAATTCCTTAAACTCTGAACTGACTTCTTGTCACCTTGGAGGTGGATATGAGAATTCCGTCGTGTATATTGGACTTGGAGCATAGAATTGATCTTGATGAGTATGGCTCCATGAAAAATACGGGTGATACCCCCAAACCTGATCATAATTATCATATGCATTCTGGTTAAGGTAGTTACCACCATACTGTACCGGCCCAAGATTGATGGTGCATTGATTACTCGGGTGATTGCCAGCACAATAGTCACACATAACTGTCATCCTTCGACTGTGTTGGGCTACGATAACGTCCAACCTCCTCGAAAGTTCTTTAATTTGTGCTGACATTGCAGAAAGTGTCGCGAGTCTGTCAATCTCCACTCCCCTTGGCTGAGTCATTCTTGCCATCCTTCGACTCCGTTGGGCTGCAATAACCTCCAACGTCTTCGAAGTTGCCTCAATTTGTATTGGCTCTATAGAAGATGTATTAAGTCCATCATTCCCTGTTTCCCTTGGTTGAGTCATGTTCGTGTATGACCATTGATACGCAAAGTCATCCATGGTACCTGAAAAGAGAGAAATATAGGAAGAGAATTAAAATTAAAAATAAAAATGTTTAAATTAAGACTAATTTGATTGAAGTTAATATTGGTAAAAAATATTAAACTAATTCCCCGGCAACGGCGCCAAAAACTTGTTGGGTAAAATCTAGTTATGCACAACACACAAGTATACATGGTCAACAAGTAATACAGTGAAAGTAGAGTATCGTTCCCACGAGAAATTATTAATACAAATTACCAAGTACTAACCCTTAATCAAACTAATTTTATTTAAACAATCAATTTAATGTTATAAAGTAAATTACTTAATTAAACTAATTCTAATTACCACTAGTTACAAATCAGATTATGTAGATTTAAGATCACGACTTCACTTATTACTTTATTTAAGTTCACACACTTCTCATCAATTATTCTCTATCCCGAATTATTAATCAAGAACACGAAAGTAGTATTAACCACCTCTCGATGCACTAATACCGTATTAACGTCAATCCACAATTAAGATAGAAATCCGTTAAACACCTTAATCAACTAAACCACTATATCTCTATGTGAATTACAATTGAAGAAGGTTGAAAAATAAGTTCTCTATCCGATTACATGTGATGTCAAGCATATCTCTACCTTAACACTCATCAAGTTTAAGTTACTAACAAAATCCTGAACACATGCTATCATGATAAGATCTAAATCAATACTTCATCTCTCGAGTTCATATAGATTATCACGGTAATTGATGACCAATCAATTAAACAATTAAGTCCAAATCACAATAGACAATCCTCACAATAGAACACAATAATTGATAGCGAAGCATATTAAAATAAACTACACAATAAGATCCATTGTAATCTCAAACAAAGAATTAGTTCATGATTATTGAATTAAAACTAAGAATCCACACTTGAATACACATTAAAAGACAAAAATAGAATAAGATGAGAAGAAAGAATCTATTGTCTGTAGATTTGACGCTCTCTCCTTGCTCCTACTTTGAATCTTCAATGGTCTCCAGGTTGCTTTAATCTCCAAAACTCATTAGAACTAGGGTTTTGATCTAATTTACTCTAATCTAATCTAATGAAATTCTTCCAAAAACTTCTTCTAATCCTTGTAAATCTCCTCCTTTTATAAGCCTCTTTATATGTCTTTAAGTCCTCTTAGAAGTCCTTGAATCAAACAGCTCGAAACAATCCTTATCGGACTCAAATTCGGACAAAATCTCATCTTTCCGCACATACCCAAGCCCCGGCTTGCTAGTGGCCTGCTATTGATTCTTGACCCCAAGCCCCGGCTTGCTATCAAAGCACAAAAGGGCAAGCCTCGGCTTGCTAGTAAGCTGCCAATTATTTTTCTGCTGCATCGTCCTCTGATAAAACGGTCATAACTTTTGATCTGGGAAGATTTACGGGGCCTGCCACCTATTAAATCGAAGATATCGATGAGATCTAAAACTTTCATTCTTGAGTTTTGAGAAATAACGAACGGATGAATGTCGAAATTGGACTGGAAGTGACTACTATTCAAATGACCACCCAAAACAGCGAAATCCAATGTCCGTTGGTACAAATGTCATAACTCTTGCATCCGAACTCCGATTGGAATGATTCAAGATGTTCCGGAAAGCTAAGAAGACGCTCTACAAAATTTTCCAAGTTCCAAGCCAAGAACATGAAATGAACATGACAGCCCAAACGATGTCCAGATTGCTTTTCTTTGCGTTTTCCTTACTTTTCCTTACCAATAGCCGTGCACACCGCTCCCAAACATAGAACCTACAAAATGAACACACAATGCATGATAAGTAACTAAGACACATGAATATAAGTAACTAATTCAAATAAAAGATACCGGATAAGTGGATATAAAATCCACTTATCAGATAACATTAACGGGAGAGGTTGGAAAGCAAGTGTGCGGAGAAATTTACAAGCTCAGTTAGAAAGTACAACATTTAGCATGGCAGAAGAACAAAGGATTGAGCAAAGAAAAGAGCATCGGGCTCTACGAGAATATTCCATGCCGAATATAAATGGGCTACAGTCTAGTATAGTCAGATCGACGATAGCAGCCAACACCTTTGAGATTAAACCGGACACTATTCAGGTGCAGAACTCGATTCAGTTTGGGGGTGCTGCCACGTATGATCCGAATGAACACTTATTTAGCTTCATCGAGATTTATGATACATTATGATATAACGGTGTGACGGAGGATGCTATCAGACTGCAGTTGTTCCCATTCTCATTGAGGGATAAAGCGAGGAGTTGGCTTCATTCTTTGCCGTCAGGGTCAATCACTACATGGGAGGACTTAGCGCAGAAATTCTTAGCCAACTTCTTCCCAATGGCTAAGACTACAAAGATGAGGACAACTATATGTTAGTTTGAGCAACAACAGGGAGAGTTCTTATATGAAACATGGTAGAGATACAAAGAGATGCTACGAAAGTGTCCGCATCACGGTATACCGGATTGAATGGTGATCAACACCTTTTACAATGGATTGGGATGGCAGTCGAGATCGATTCTAGATGCAGCTGCAGGAGGGGCATTATGGGCAAAAAGCTATGACGAGGCTTATACACTTATTGAGACTATGACAGCTAATGATTTCCAGAATCCTACATCACGAATGCCACAGCCCAAGGTAGCAGGTGTGTTGGAGGCAGATGTTATTACGCAGTTGTCGGCACAGATGGCAGCTATGGCAAAGAAGATAGACACTTTGGCAGAAAGCAAGACAAAAATAGTTGCCTTCGTTTATGAAATTTGTGCGGGGTCACACTCCACGGATCAATGTGCCATCAGCTCAGAGTCGGTGCAGTATGTGAGCAACTATAGGAAAGACCAAGGTCAATTTCAGAATACATACCACCCCAACAACCGAAATCATCCAAACTTTAGCTGCTCGAATAACCAAGGAAATCAGCAGAATCAGTTTCAGCCAAACCAACAATTTCAGCCACAGTCATCTCAGCCACAGTTTTCATCCAAACCACCGTTTCCACTAGAATTTTCTCAACAACATCAACATCATGCTCCAGCTGCACCACAGCCATAAAAGTGTTAGGTTTGTAATAATCATGTGCGCAATCAAATTGCATAAATAAGCGGAAGGGAGTAAAAATCAGAGTTTAAAAATTTACAAACCATATACCCGGATCACCCTTTATGCACAATTATTAATTAAACGAAAAGATATGAAGAACAAACATACCCTTGAAGATTCGAGCTTCCTCAGGTACAAGTTCACCTCCAATCCTTTTCGCGTTCAACTTGAATCCACCGGGTTTGGTTCCTTCCTTTGATCAACGTTAGCCACCCAAGTGTTTGGCCTCTAGAGGTGATCCACCAAGGAAAAAGAATTTTCAAGAAGAAGGGGTATTGGCTCAAACCCTAGTTTTTCCTATTTGTATAGAAAAAAGGCGTACTCTCCAACAAATTAGAATTATGTCGTTGTAAAAGTCAACAACCCCCACCACCCATAATAAGACTCCTCTTATTTATAGATGTGGGCAACCCACCTTAACAATTAAGGAATTGGGATTTATTTAATTAATTAAATTTTTTTAATTAATTAAGCTCCCTAATCTTATTAGGGATAATTAATTAAACTCCTTTAACTAATTTTCCTTCCTAATCCAATTAGGAATAAATGAGAGTACTTATATTAAATTAATTCCTAAACTCTTTTAGAAATTAAAATAATAATAATTGTAATAATATTAATAAGACTCCTCTTATTAATTTATATTTAATATTTCTAAAATATTAAATAATAAATATTAAGCTATTTAATTTATTCTATCACCATAGATTAAATTAAATATACATAATAATATATTATTACGATTATACCATTAACTTCTTAAATAATTATTCTTCCTTTTATGGTGTGACCCTTTAGGTTCTCCATATTAAACCCGGTTGTGAATAAATCAATTAGAACAATTCTAATCTTATTTAAATAAATAAATTAAACAATTAATTTATTTAAATAAATAATATTTATTCTACAATAGGATAAGCCTCCCCAAGCGATCAGCGACTTTCCGGATAATATAGATTTCAACATTAATCATTAAAGAACCTTTGAGTAAATAGTTACCGCACAATTCAATCCTTCCACCATACAATGTCTCAATTAAATATAAGACATGGAATTCTTTGTCAAGTCTTATTTTATTTAATTATATGTATTTCGATCCTTAAATGCACAACTCAAATAATGCAAATTAGAAACTCCTTTCTAATTTCATTACGCCGCCAAGGACTCTTTGGGTTATCATTTATCGAATCACATAGGACATTTCTCTTCTTTTATTAGAAGTGGTAGATTCTTTATTGATCATACATTATCTCCATATACAACTTATTATACCCAAGCATACCCTTTGATATACCCTAAGGGTCTTAAGGAATAAGTCAAAGTATAATTCATCATACACAAGATACTATGATGATCTCAAGTCCAAGGATCACTTGTACTACTATCACTCTGAGAATTCCTATCGACAGCAAATAAAACTCCATTAGGTATTCCTTAGCAAGCCACGCTCAAAGATGAACTTATTCTCTAATAAGCACCTACATACTTGTTTTAGTGTCTCCACACAAATGATCATGAGATCAATCATCCTCATCCAATGAGCAAGCAACATATGTACCAATCTATCCAGGATTCACTAATCCCCAATTTAGTAATCCAATGATTGGGAACTATTTTATTTTTAAGCTTTCTAAGAATTTAGATCTCATTAGAATGATCATCATCATTATTCTAAAAGCATTGCTTAAAACTATGGGTTTATCACATATTTTAAAACAGCATCATGTAGATAATTAAAAGCCTTTAATAAATTAATACTTTTTATTAATAAATGAATAAGATTGTTACAAAGTATATGCTTTATCATCAAACATGATTGGCTTGTGTGCATACTACTTTCAAAAAGAAATCAGAAATTGAGGAAATAATGTTGAAATACATGGCAAACACTAAAGTTATGATCAAAAGCCAAGCAGTGGCTATCAAGAATCTGGAGACTCAGATGGGGCAGATGGCGAACATGCTTAATAACAGGCCCCAAGGTTCCTTGCCGTGAATCTGAGACAAATCCCGGAAGAGAGACGGGAAGGAGCGGTGTCAAGTGATCACATTGAGGTGCTGGGAAAGATTTGACAAGCTTTGCGTAAGTCATACCGCCGCCCAATGGTACTAAGGAAGTCACGCCACAAGCAAGACAGAAAGAAGCAATCACCGATGAAGAAAATCAGGAAAAATCTGAGTCGCAACAGGGAGAAAAAGATAAAATAGGTTCAGAGGAAAACCCTAAGAGTTCAGTGCCACCAATTCACCCTCAAGTATCGTATCTGCAAAGATTAACTAAACAGAGGGAGGATAAACAGTTTAGCAAGTTCTTGGAGGTTTTCAAAAAGCTGCAGATCAACAAACCGTTCGCCGAGATTTTGGAACAAATGCCAAGCTACACAAAGTTTATAAAGGGTATATTGTCAAGGAAGAGAAGACTAGATGAGTTTGAGACAGTAGCCTTGACAGAGGAATGCAGTGCAGTGCTTCAGCAGAAATTACCTCCAAAGCTAAAGGATCTGGGCAGCTTCACAATTTTGTGCACAATTGGAAAGACGAACTTCAGTAAGTGTTTATGTGATCTTGGGGCAAGCACAAATTTGATGCCCTTGTCAGTGTTTAACCAGTTGGGATTGTCAGCTCCAAAGCCAACAAACATATCATTACAGCTAGCTGATAGATCCATCACATATCCACGGGGAATTGTTGAAGATGTGTTGGTTAAGGTGGACAATTTTATTTTTCCGGCTGACTTCATCATTTTAGACTATGAGGAGGACAAAAGCATACCAATAATACTGGGGAGACCATTCTTAGCCACATACAGGACTTCGATAGATATGCAAAAAGGTGAACTCACTATGTGTGTTCAGGATCAGGAGGTCACCTTCAACGTCTTTAAAGCAATAAAGTTACCAACGAATGAAGAAGAATGCTTTCTGGTTAACTTGGTGGATTGGGGCCTAAAGGATGAGGCACAAAAACCGAGGAATTATGGACCATTGAGGTGTGTAACGGGTGAAAATTCAGAGTTGAAGGTAAAGGCATGGATGAAAGCTGAAGTCATCAAATTTTGGGGTGTGGTGGACAATAAGGAAGGCACCTCAATTCTTGATGTGACGTGAGATTCAGAGACAGTCAAGCGAATTGACTATAACTTAGCGCTAGATGGGAGGCAACCCATTATTTCTGCCTCATTTGACTTTTTAGTTATTCATGTTAGATTATTTTAGTTAGTTATATCTAATTCATTTTTAAGAGAATATCAGATTTTTATGCTTGAGTGTGTCGCAAGAATTGCTTTGTGAATAATTGCAAGATGCTAGCATTATGTGGCCACAAATTCATGCCTTAACAATGTGCATTCATGTCTATGCAGGAACCATCATTGGAAAGCATCACTGATAGGCAGAGTGGAATTGAACTTTAGCATTGCAAATATCAAGATCGTCGTTGCCAAGCAAATGACTTATCAAGAAAACTCATGGCTACCGCTCACCAAGTCAATAAGGACAACAACACATTCTGTAAGTCTCACGCCCGCGCGTCCAACCCAGTAAAAACTCGTGCGGCCGTGCGCAACACCGGATTAAGACAGATCTGAAGATTTTAAAAATGAGTTGTGGACCATTTGGACTCTCATTTGAAATAATAACAGACGCGAAATCCTCTCACTCTCCATAACTCACGTCTCTATCTCTCTATCAGTTACAAATTGAAGTCGTACATCTCTCAATCACATCTCTACAATTCTCTCCACGTTCAAATCTCAACCCACGCTCTCATCCATTATATAAAGCTAGGGTTCCTAATTTGGGTTTGCAGAATCAATTTTGGGGGCTATCAATTCATAAGCTTTTCTTCATTTCCAGTCGAACTCATCTGCACTATCTTTCTCAAAGCATATGGGTCCAAAAAGAGCTCGCGCCGCTTCATCTTCTTCTTCATCCTCCTCTGGCAGTCAAGGAGAGGATGTGGTTGATCACACTAAGTTCTTGGATTTAGCAGCCCAGCAGGAGTATTACCGAATTGTGGCGAAGACGTTCATCAAAGAGCGCAGTTTCAAACTGGAGGAGCAAGATGGCCAGTTATGTGCCATGATTCGCGAAGGGGGATGAGTTGGATTCACTGCCACTCCCACGCCCATTCCGATGAGCATAGTCTGAGAGTTTTACGCCAATGCCAAAGTCAACATGGACGATATCGGTATGGTTCGAGGTGTCGAGGTAGATTACAGAGCCATCGCCATCAGAAACATTTTCAGAATCACCGAGAGACCACCAACGGGGGCTGCCAATTGGATCACTGGGGCACATCTGGAAATAGACTTGGAGCTTGTTATTGCAGAGTTGTGTGTGCCAGGCACGAAGTGGACTTACAAAGTCGGCACGACCCAACCTCTCATATTCCCAACAACCGCACTGAATCGATATGCCAAGGCGTGGAATTTATTTATATGTGCCAAGTTATTGCCTTCGTCTCATCAGCATGAGATCACGGCGGAAAGGGCCATAATTTAATGGGGTATAATCACGGGCAAGTATATTGACATGGGACATTTGATTCATCAAAATATTGTGCAGTATCTGAAGGGAAATACCACGGGGAGCATTCCACACGCATCAGTGGTAGCCATGTTATGTGCGCATCAGGGGTGCAACTGGGGTAACGAACAAATGCAATATCCGAGCCAGGATATAACTCATGCCACCATTGCAAAATTTGAAGACTGGGCAGGTGGTGAGCCACACCCGCGCAGACGAGGATTTATTCTCTGACCCACATTCCTAGAGCCATCCCAGCAGCCCCCTTAGACAGATGAGGCATGCTCGTCGACCCGATCACACATTATTCCTAGCGATCGACAGCTCCGAAGGTTGGAGCAAAAATTTGATGCCATGTATGATAATTTTGGAATGTTTTCTACGGGACTCACGAAGGCCTTGGCCGAGTCGTTTAAACAACAAGGAACAATGCTCAAGTGGCCTTAGTTCGGTATAGCAGTGCCTTATCCACCACCAGATTCACCACCCGAGGAGGGTGGTACAGCCAAGCAGTAGGGGAGTTTTCTTGTACCCTTTACCTTCATTCAACGGGGCATTGAATATTATAATTTTGGGGGTATGGGGGAGTAGTATAGTAGCATATAGTTAGTTTTTGCATGTTTAGTTAAAATATTGCATTTTTAGTTTAATAATTTAGTTATTTTTGGTGTTATTGTTCTATTGATAGAAATTTTTTTGTTTTAGTTAATTTGCATGTCTCACAAAATTCTTGCTTTATAGAAATTTTTTTTAGCATGCATTGCTTGAGGGCAAACAATAGTTCAAGTTTGGGGGTATTTGATAAGTGGTATTTATACCTACTTATTGAATATCAATTTATGCGAACTATGCCCATCCCAGGTACATCTTATTGTGTTTTAGTTGCATTTCATGTTATTTTGCATTGCATTTACTTAAAACTCCTTTTGGTGAATAAGTGCAGGAATCAGCCTAATTTGGTGGTACTAGAGGGCACGAAGCTAATGGACGCATGAGGCAAGGCAAAAGCTGGGATATACATGGTTGAGGATTGAGTGGAGCATAGATGGACAAGCATGGGTGGACATAGGACACTTCAGTAGCAGCAACAACAATGCAGAACCAAACTCAGGAGCAGAACCAAAATTCACTAATCAGAAGTCGCATGGCCACGCCAGCGGAGATGAGCTTTGGAGATGCGCGGCGCGGCGTGAGCACCAAACCCGGATTAATGTTACCTATTGCAACTTGCGCGACCGCGAGTATGACAAGCTTAGAGGACGTGCGCCCGCGCGAGAGGTCGGCTGGACAGGTAAGGCCTTCATAAGTCATAGCTGGCCGCTGCCGTATTTAATACATCTGGAGGGGCGCACCATATTGGACTCTTTGAGTTGTTTTATTTTAATTTTTAATTAAAATGATTGTAATGGGTTTTAAAATGATATCTGACTGGGGGTCAGACATAACTTTCGGTACACTTGGATAATTTTAGACGTATTATCATCGTAGTAACTAGGGTTTACACGTGAGAGAGATTCCAACTGAGAACGAAGCCAAAACTCCATCTTTTCTAATTCTTCTTGGGATTCACCATCATTGTGGATTATTAATATTATTTTTTTTCTGGATTTATATAAGGATTTGAACGTAGACATTGGTTTGCAATCTATAATTGGGTTTGATTGTTCTATCTTTCATATTTCAATTGTTTGTTTGATAATCATTTTTATCGTTGATCCCATAATGGCTTTTGGTTCAGTCATGAACTAAACTCCATTATGGGATTCTAATGGATTTTAATATGTAGTTTGGTTGCATGCTTGATTGCTAGGGTTGTTTTACACATCATATGGGAATTCTATTATGGTTGTTTTACACGTATGAATGCTTGATCACCATATTTGCATGGAATTGACAATGAACATGCGAGTATGGATTGTAGTCATAATAGCATACATATATGGGGCTGTTGTATATGGCTTGCGTATTTTGTGAATGAGATAAACATATACTTATTCACCGTATGAGCTAGAATAAAGGGCTTGTGCTTCAATTCAGTATGATTGCAATTTCACATAGACATATAGTGATTTTGGTCATATTGTTGATTACATAGAATCTATCATCTGTGGATGCTGTGTAAGTAAGTCCTAGTGCATTAAAAATTGGCTATGACTCTATTAGTGCTCTTGACTATTTGCCTATGATATGTGAACACTTCTTGCATGATAGTGGTGATTAGATGAAATATTAAATGAAGTTAGGATCCCATTATTTCCAGATTTGATTTATTCCATTAATATTCTTATTTTAGTTGTTATTTGCAATTAGTTTAATTCACCAATTATATTCGTTAGTTTAAGCATATGAATATAGCGATTTAATTGATGCATAGCAGTTTAATTTTGACAACTTTCTCTGTGGGATCGATACTTTACTTACTCTGTATTACTTGTTGACGCGTGTATGCTTGCATAAGTTAGAGCTCTTTTGTCATAACTGAAAAAGCGGCAACAGAGGCCTATGGATATCACCCTTAATACATATGAGGGTTAAATTCCATCTAGATCACTCATATTCCTCACATAATTCATGATGTACCCAATAATCACCTTTATAGTCCACCCTATTAAAGGTGACCTTTGATGATATCAAAACACATAAATTCTCGTGTAGTAATATAGTGATTTCAGGTCGGAGGATCATTACATCATTGTCACTATGAGAATCGCTAATGACACTTCGCATAATGCTCCATATAAATTCTGGTGGTGAATTACATCGAAGACATCGTTCTCAACATATACCTACGCATTGACTTAATATCTCATATATTTATGACCAATGAGATTTGGTCATCAATCAATCCACATACTTAGTCTCGGTGCATCATTGTTGTCCCATCAACAATGATACTCGATTAAGGACTTTTAAGAATAATGATACTAATTATAATTATATAATCTCATGTTCAAGATCACATACTTGAAACTATATAATTTGTATCACTATTCTAAGGAATTTTATTATGTTAACATTTATATAACGCAGTAAATAAAAACATAATAAAATTATTTATTTATTTAATCAAATATAATATCAAAATGTTAAGTAATTATATCAAATAATTGGCCTCTAGAGCACAAACTCTAACAGTCTCCCATTTGCACTAGAGCCAATCACTCATGTATCTAATACCCATGGAACTAGTGTGACCTTCGTGATTCTGCTGCGATAAAGCCTTGGTCAGTGGATCTGCAACATTATCATATGTTGGCACTCTTCCTATATGTACATCTCCTCTATCAATGATTTCACGGATGAGATGATACTGCCTAAGTATATGCTTGGATCGTTGGTGAGATCTGGGTTCCTTAGCCTGTGCAATGGCTTCATTATTATCACAGTATAGCTTAACCAGATCAACAATGGTTGGAACACCACCAAGTTCAGTGACGAACTTTTTAACCAGATCAACAATGATATTCTTAACTGTTGTCCAGTGACCTTCACCTAGATTCGACTGGTATCTGCTCGTCATGCTCAAAGAATACGAGACATCCGAACGAGTACATATCATTGAATACATGATAGATCCAATTGCCGAAGCATAAGGGATCTTTCTCATATGCTCCTCATCATCTTGTGATTTAAGACTTTGGGCCTTATAGATCTTTACACCATGAGTTATAGGTAAGTGTCCTCTTTTTGCCTCTTACATGCTGAACCATTTCAGCACTTTATCAATATATGTACTCTGACTTAGGCCAATCATTTTTCTTGATCTATCTCGATAGATCCTGATACCTAAAATGTAGGCTGCATCACCTAAATCATTCATGGAGACACATTTTCCTAACCATGTTTTTACAGCCTGTAATGAAGGAATGTCATTCCCAATAATTAATATGTCATCAACATATAATACCAGGAATACAATATAACTCCCACTAACCTTCTTATATAAACAAGGTTCATCTTCATTTTTAATAAAGCCAAACTCTTTGACTGCTTCATCAAATCAAAGATTCCAACTCTGAGATGCTTGCTTCAATCCATAAATGGATCTCTGCATCTTACATACCTTTCCAGCATTCTATGGATTGACAAAACCCTCAGGTTGTGTCATGTACACATCTTTAAGGAGATTTCCGTTAAGGAAAGTAGTTTTGACATCCATCTGCCAGATTTCGTAATCATAAAAAGCTGCAATAGCAAGTAAGATCCTGATGGATTTAACCATTGCCACTGGAGAGAAGGTTTCATCATAGTCAACACCTTGAATTTGTTTGAAACCTTTTGCTACTAGTCGGCCTTTATTGGTTTGTACATTACCATCCATGTTGGTTTTCTTCTTAAAAATCCACTTACACCCGATTGGTTTTACCCCTTCTGGTGGATCAACTAAAGTCCATACTTGGTTAGTATACATGGAGTCCATCTCAGATTTCATGGCTTCAAGCCATTTCTCAGAATCTGTCCATTCATAGCATCACATCGCCATTTTGAGTTACAAGATATCCATAATATCTCTCAGGCTCTTGGCGTGTCCTACCAGATCTACAAATGCCTCGTCTAATTTGAGCAGGTTCACTTTCAAAATATCTTGGGGTTCCTGGTCATGTTCCAACTCAGGTTCAATGATATTTTGTGGTTCTTGAATTTCTTCGAGTTCTACTTTTCTCCCACTGTTTCCTTTAGAGACAAATTCTCTTTCTAGAAAAATACCAGTTCGAGCAACAAACACTTTATTCTCAAAAGGTTTATAAAAATAATACCCTTTTGTTTCTTTTGGGTATCCCACAAAATTACATTTATCAGATTTGGGTCCGAGATTGTCAGAATCCAGACGTTTTACAAACTCCTCGCAACCCCAAATCTTCATGAACGACATACTAGGATGTTTGCCAGTCCACATCTCATATGGTGTCTTCTGAACTATCTTTTTAGGAACACGACTAAGTGTGAATACAGATGTCTCTAGGGCATGACCCCAGAAGCTTATTAGAAGATCTACATGAATCATCATTGATCGTACCATGTCCAACAAGGTGTGATTTCTCCTCTCAAAAACACCATTCCATTGTGGTGTTCCAGTTGGAGTGAGCTGTGATATAATACCATACTCCTTTAGAAGGTCATCAAAGTCTTGGATTAAGTATTCACCTCCTCGATCGGATTGAAGGGCTTTTATGCTTTTGCCAAATTGGTTTTGAACTTCATTCTTGAATTCTTTGAACTTTTCAAAGGATTCGGATTTTTGTCTCATAAGATACACATATCCATATCTACTGAAGTTGTCAGTAAATGTAATGAAGTAATAAAACCTACCTCTTGCTAACGAACTCATGAGTCCACATACATCACTATGTATAAGTCCCAATATATCGCTAGCCCATTCACTGTGTCCAGTGAAAGGGGCTTTAGTCTTCTTGCCTAATAAACAAGACTCGCATTTCTCATATGATTAAAAATCAAATGAATCCAAAAATCCATCTTTATGCAGTTTTGATTTGCGTTTCTCATTTATATTGCCCAAACGACAGTGCCAGAGATATGTCAGATTTGAATCATTTGATTTAAATCATTTTGTATTTATGTTATAGATATGCATTTCTAAATCAAGAATATAAAGACCGTTAAACAATTATGCAACACCATAGCAAATATAATTTAAGTAAAATGAACAACGACTGTTCTTTATTATAAATGAAAAACCTTTCTCGTCCAAACAAGAAACATAAATAATGTTTTTTCTTATAGCTGGCACATAATAACAATCCTCTAATTCAAATACTAGCCCAGTGGGCAAAGATAAATGATAAGTTCCTACGGCTAGTGCAACAACTTTTGCTCCATTTCCAACTCGAAGGTCAACCTCTCCTTTTTCCAAAGTCCTACTCCTTCGAAGTTCCTGCACATTAACATAAATGTGAGAACCACATCCAATATCCAATACCCATGATGTAGAAGTAGACAAGTTAACTTCTATAACGTATATACCTGAATCAGAAGTCACATTTCCTTTCTTTTTCATCACTTCTTCCAAATAAGCATGACAATTCCTCTTCCAGTGTCCAGGTTTTCCACAGAAGTGACAATCACCTTCTTTAGCCACCCCGCCTTTAGGTTTTAAAGCCCGTTTAGTTTTGGAATTGGGTTTGGCACCAGATTTAGATCCTATCTTCTTTTTGCCTTTCCAATTTCCCTTAGCATTCCCCTTTTGCACCATCATTATGGGAGCGGGTCCTGCCTTTTTCATGTTATTCTCGGCAATTCTTAACATGCTCAATAACTCGGTAAGGGGTTTCTCAATTTAATTCATAAGATAATTCATAACAAATTGAGAGTAGCTACTGTTCAAGGATTGAAAAACAAGATCAGTTTGGGCTTCCGGAGTAATTGGAAAACCCAACCTATCAAGGTACTCAATATACACAATCATTTTTAACACATGTGGACCAACTGGATCACGTTCACCCATCTTGCAGTGATACAACGCCTTGCTTGTATCATACCTCTCCTGTCGAGCATGCCCTTCGAACAATTTCTTGAGATGGTCGATCATCTCATAAGCATCCATCAACTCATTTTGCTTCTAAAGCTCAGTGTTCATGGTTGCTAGCATGAGAAAACTCACGTCTAGAGCATCATCTTGATGCTTCTTGTAAGCATCATGCTCTGCACGTCGTGTAGTATCAGCTGGTGCTGCAGGAATGGGCTTTTCAATGACATATAACTTGCGCTCTTGTTTGAGGACAATCCTCAAGTTCTTATGCCAGTCAAGGAAATTAATTCCACTCAGCTTGTCCTTCTCAAGGACTGATCGTAGTCAAAGACTACTTGTGTTGTTGTTATTTGCCATTGATATCTACAATTTATAAGTGCCAAAATAATAAGTCAAATTGCAGAGTTGATATTATGTAATTGATAACAGTATATTAAAAATACACCTCCCACTATTTTATTCAAATTAATAGCCCTCACCATTAAATCGCAAAGCATTTTCTATTAAATCTTTCTAGTGAGCTAAGATCCATATTTCATTATGACTTAAGTTAGCTTTGTCTAATCTCTTATAACACATTTATTTAGGTAGACAACCCTTTTGTCAATTATATCATATATAACTCTTAGATAGTTTGGTAAACAATATTTGTTTCTAGTCCATCTAATGGTACCTACCAAACTCTATGTCTCTAAGTCCACAATCCTATTGAGATAACTTAGTTAAGTCGGGCCCAATGATTTTAACAGTTTGGATATCACAATTATCCTATCGCATCTTACCTAGATAAATATGGTACTTTGCTTTAACAAACCTACATCTATTGATCAAGGTCTTGATGACTGTATTCATTGGAAGGCATCTGATTTAGACTTAATAATTTACTGAGGGATTTTATTAATAAATTTAGATCTCACCATGTTTTTTATTAAGCATGCACATTATTTATCATATCATATACAAGCATAAATAAAGTGCAAAATAAAATAAATGTGTCACAATTATGGCCCAATCCACTGTCAATCTTTTCAAGCTAATGAAAGATTGAAGGTCAATCTAAGGTGGTAAAAGATCTCAAAATAGTAGCTTCCTTGAATCTTCCTCATCCATGAGCCTCCTCTCCATCATCATCTTTCCATCGTGATCTTCATCTTGTCATCTTCATCGATAATAGATTATTACATGACATAAAGAAACCTCGAGTTACAATCGAGGGGATTTAGATGAGAAGAGAATGTTACATCAGAATTTATAGAAAGACGCGACATGCAAGCCGTATTTCAAAACCAAAAACCACTAACCTATGGGTCAAAAGGACATAACTGTGCACCATGCATATCACAATAAGCACATAACAGTTTATATATAATTAAAGAAAACTATATATCAAATATTGGAGTCACGACCATCGTGCGCTACGACGGGGTCTCACTTTCATGATGGGTCTCATTGCATTGGGTCAAGCAAACACCCTTGAAAAGTTTTTCGAACTACAATCTATATTGTAGAATATTTCCATACGAATCTCTGAAATAGTTTCAGAATCATATATTTAATCCACCAAAACACCCATAATAACAATACACCCAATACATATCATATATGTCTAGTTTCATTTAATCATATTAAACCGAATCTTCATGCTTCTAATCCAATTAGAACACAAGGTGTATACTATTATTACACCATATAAGATATAAATAACAGAACATCATATACATGCATATCTATTACTGATATTCATAATACCAAAATACGCCTACAGACAGAATATTATATATGCAATTTCAGATCGGTAAAATTGTATCATCATATATCATATATATCGAAAACAATAAAACATGTAATCTAAATTAATCGTTTTCGCAAGTAGCTCTGATACCACTGAAGGGTTTCAGCACATAAAATGCAGCAGAAATAAACAATTGAAAGACAATTGCGAAACCATAAAACAGGATCCATGTGGGAAAAAAAATTAATTTAGTGATTAGAAATTATACCAATTATTAAAGCTAGAATCGATGCGGTCGAATCTCCAATGAAATTCAAATGAACTGCGTCTCTACGGTATCCACACGAACGCCCCACAAATCGTCGTACGATCTGCAGAAAAAGGAACCGCGGTACTAGCCACCAATGATGAGGATTTTTTCGAAACTGTTTTCTCTAGTCTCTCGAAGAGCGGCTAGGGTTTTTATTTTTGATGTAAACCCTAAAATGGATGATATATATCATATATATAGCAGTTAGAAGGAATTAATCAAAACCTAATATAATTAAAATCAGAATGTATATATATATCTTAATTGTAACAACCCGATATTTTCTATACAAATAAATTAGAAATTTTAAGTATAATTTTTTATTATTATTTATTAAAATAAATATGGGGAATATGTGCCAAGATAATGTGTATGTATTTATGTGATGAATATAAAATATATTTATTACATGAATAATTATAAATGATTTTATTTTAGAATTATTGATCATTATAAATTATATTCTATTAATTATTAATTTTACTGAGTAGAAATGTTTTTATTAATTATTTTTCATGAAAATATAATTATATATTATTTAAATAACATATGAAATGATTTTTAGAATAAATATAATAATTATTTTAATATATGAATTTTAGTATGCATTATTAAGTTAATTATTTTAACTTAATGAATAATGTTAAGAATGGCAGATAAATCAGATATGGAATCCAAATCCTAATTTTGGATTTTGATCAAGGCATGAGAATAATAATATAATATTAATCATATTTTAATTTTTCAGTGCTATAAATATGTACTATATGTAGGTGAACTGACAATGATAGGTCAATTATGGTGCAGTATTGGAAAATCCTAGTTTTACTGTGGGAAACCCTAAATTGAAACTCAATTATGAGTTTAAGACTATTATATAACTGTGTTATACGATTTTATGGTTAATTAGGTCAACCCTAATTAACATTTAGATATATTAATTTCTGGAAACGTTAATGTTTGAATTATAAACCCGAATTATGATTTGGTAACCCTAATTACCAAAATTATAAACCCTAATTTCTAAATTAGCTAGGTTAATTATAATTAGTAATTAATACCCTAATGTTCATGTATAATTAGAACCCTAATCTAATTAAGAAAACCCTAATTACAAATTTTAGAAACTAAAATTTTTATTTTGCGTAAACCCTAATTGCTAGATATTGCAAATGCTATGTGCTAAACCTTAGGGTTAAACCTTAAGGGTTTGCCAATTTACAAGATTGCCTTTAAAATTACAAGCCAAAAGACTAAATTGCCCTTTTGTGCATTAAAGAAGTTAATGTATAGGTTTTGACATTAGAGGAAGTTGGTGACCAAACCCAACAACCCCATGTGCTCTATAATTGACAGCAATAACTCTCTATATCAACCATTCATGCATCTACCACTCTTATATATAGATTGAGAGAGAAAGGATTGCATTTGTTAGCCCATTTTCACATATGTAAGACCCCAACTTATTATAAATGAAATTAAATTTCCTCTATCTATTATTTTGAAATAGTAAGGTTTGATTTGATTAATGTGGTTAGTTTATGGGTAAAATGCTAAATATTTTAAATAAGCAAGTGGTTATAAAATATTCATTGTTGTTTGGGAATATTCGTTTGGTCGTAGAATATTCTTACCGTCAGAATATTCAGACGACGCACAAGCATCCTTGTGTGGGCCCCATAACTAAAAAAGCCATTGGATGAAGAAAACGACAAGTATAAGTTATTTATAAATAACAGTAGTTAGTTACAATTAATACCGTTGAAATACTCGGTGGTTAAAACACAAGAAGATTACTTCAGATTGCACCAATTATTGATTCTTACGTAAGAAGGCACTACTCAATAATTATTACAAAGAATTATCGCTCAATATTTTATTTTATTGATTCAATAATTGCTACGTTGATATTTTATATTATTGTTGTTTTAATAATTGTCACTACAAAGTATTTTCCATTATCGATCAATAATTCATATTATTTGAATAATATTATTAGATAGCATTATTGGCAATGTCTAGAAAGTTCGCTCTAAGGAGAGATTTGGTCACCTAATTGCGCTACCAAGAAGGAAAAATCCTTATCGAAGCCCCCTCTTTCGGGGAAGGCCTAGTTGTCGATATTGTGATTTTGTAATATTATTTGTGAATAATTAATTATTGATTTATATGATAAAAAAAATATTTATTTTATGTGGATATAGATGGAGAAAATTTTTAATGTGACAATTGTTGAAAATTGATATTTTATCTTTTTTGATAAAATAATTCATTTAAATATATTATTATATTACAATAATATAATAATGGTGATATTTTACAATGAATGTGTGATATATGAATAAATGAGGAGGAAGAGTATTTTTGTTACAAAAATTGTTTAAAACATGTTAAACATGTTTGTGGGCCCATTTCTTGACTGAAAATTGATTATAGCCCGTTAAATCGCTCGTTTGTGGATTTCGGTCAGCTTCTGCTTGGAATTTGAAATAATTTAAAACTACAAAGTTGTAGAGAATTGAATTTCCTAAGGAATGGACATAAGATTTGAATTTTTCTGATAAAAGAGCTATTTATTATGAATTATTGAAGTTCCGGAATAATTAATTTTTGAAGTTTTAATTATTTTTTTTAAGAAAAACATTTTTATTATGTTGGTGGGCCCCACTAGTTAGCATTTGAATTCAGTTGGTCTAAGGTTTTGCGTGTAGGAATTTTATTAAAATAATAATATTTTATTAAATTTTTACTTTGGTGTTCTAAGCAATTTCCTATAAATAGGTGCTTAGGTTAGAATTGAAAATCACACCGTAAAACAAGTTTTCTCTTTTCTCTCTATATTATCGAGTGTATTCTTGTGAGTATTTTGATACTTTGAGTGTTGCTATATGGTGCAAGTTTCCTTCAACACTATATCCAAAGATTCCAAATGTAAAGCATCGTCTTTTCGAGGTAAGGGATGTTATTTTTTTTATAAATGATATTATTTCTTTCAATAATAATTAGCCCAAATAATTGGAAAGATTTTTCTTGTGAAATTCTTGTCTTTTAGTGTCGGGGTTACTATTCACGATACTAAGACTATTCACGAATACTGACACTATTCATTTAATCAATATTATTAATTATTCACAAAAAAATTAAATTTTCATTTTTTGTCCAAAATATCTATTATGGATACTAGCTTTGATTGTATCCATGTTTTTATTATCATTCTTGAATTTTACTCCACTATGATTATTTATGAAGTATTTTTGAACTTGGATTGTTTAAAGTACTTAATCCTTAATATTTGTTCTTTTGTTTCATCGGATTCGCTTTTCTTTAAAATATTTTTCATCATCCTCAATTCTAAATGATGATATTACTTGAATATCTTTTGGCCCGTAGTGTAAAGATGGTTGATTTTTTATGAATATCTTTCGCCCGTAGCAAAGATGTACATGTGTGTTGAGATGAACATGACTTAATCGATGAATATCTTTGGCCTCAGTAGTGCAAAGATGAATATTTGATTCAAGATATATATTGATTGATGTTACAGAGATAAAATATTGATGATAAACTTTTAAATTCATAGAAAAAAATAGATTTCATTCTCTACGTAACTCTTCTAATGAATTATTATTTTCATTCATAATATTGATTTAAAACTTGTTGTCTATTGTATTCTATCGCATTTTTTTCCCGTTGAGGACTAAAGATAATTTGTTCTATGTTATCTTAGTCATAATATTCTTTCCGGGCTAGTTGAGCTCACATTTTCCCTTTTGTTCCATTTTTTCTTCTCGGGGAGGCTAGAATGTAGCGAAAGTACTACTCGAGGTATGGAATGAAGGTTCTAGAAAGTCATTTTAGCAGTCCTCACTATTTTGTAAAATAGTGTATCAATAATTGTAATGAGGACTTATTTGTGTGTTGAGATTGTCTAGAAGATAATATTTGTTTTTAAACTCACAATTTATGTGTTGTCGTATTTTGCACGATAATTGTATTAATAAAGTTGTAGTTGTTTCTGTACCATGTATTTGATGACTCAGAGTGGGTGTTGTATACCTATTTTGGGGGCGTCACAGTTGGTATCGAAGCTTAGGGATATGATCTCTGGAGGAGATCGGGGAATAGAACTAGGAGGGGAGAGACGAGTAAATCCTTCGCTAGTGTGTTCTACCTAAACTTATTTGTTGGTTGGTCAGAATATAGTGATATTATGTGATATGTTAATTTCTTCAATTAACCCTTATTTTATGGCAATATTTGAGAATGGCAACCGAGAATGTTAACAGTGGAGTAAATGAGATCGTGGAGATACCTTTACCCACCAATGAGGAAAACGTGCAACAGGCCGGCAATGTTCCTCCTATAAACAACACCACTGATCAGACGATAAATGATGGAATATTTAAAAGGTTTTTGCAGTTCTTGCAAAATCAGAGGAAGGAGACTCGTGTACAAAATATAGGTGGAAATGATAGCAACGCACGGTTTGTCACAACTAAGCAGTTCAAAGAGTTGGGACCACTAGAATTCTGGGGAAAACCGAATTCGATTAAGGCGGAGATGTGGGTCAAGCAAATTACCAAGATATTTAATGTCTTGGGATGCACGAAGGAACAGAAGGTTCCA
This sequence comes from Panax quinquefolius, assembly GCA_020205615.1. Lineage (NCBI taxonomy): Eukaryota > Viridiplantae > Streptophyta > Magnoliopsida > Apiales > Araliaceae > Panax > Panax quinquefolius. The sequence goes on from CM035158.1 coordinate 32,800,767, forward strand.
TTCGCCACCTTTATGTTCCAGAACGAGGCAGACATCGGTGGGAATCGTGAAGCATACCCATCCAAACCGCACTCAAGCATGTCTTGGGAAACATTTCAAAATCGCTCAATGACAAGTACTTTCCCGAAAGTATTCATCATATGAAGGAGGTAGAGTTTATTAGATCGAGCAAAATAACATGACGACGGTGTCCCAAAGACGAGGTTAAGTTCGTGGAGTTATCCGTGTTTCACCTCATTTGGTGGAGAATGAGGAACGATGACGCGGATGTTTCTAAGAGGTTTGAAACCCGACATACGCCAATATCTCATTTCTCATAAATTTTCTCTCTATTCAGATGTTGTCAATGTGGCTCAATTATTAGAGCGAGATAACGAGTACGCTCCAACCGAGGGACCACAACCAGATCATCCGGTAATAAAGATGCATCGTAACAACAACAATAACCAATGAGAAAGAAAAATACGGAAAAAAGCGGTAACCACTCGTGGTGGTAATCATGGCATGAAAAAAGAAGAAGAAGCCTGGGGAGATTTTATAAAAGAGGAGATTCAACAATGACAATGTGAAGACGCCAACACCAAAGAAAGAATCGGTTCTAGGGAGGAGAACGACCACCACCCATCAGATGCTATAAATGCAAAAAAAAGAGGACATATTAGCCCAAACCGCCCCACAACAGTTCAAGGTATGCTATAATTATGGAAAGGAAGGACATATCGCCGAGATCAGATGGTAGAAAAACCAAGTCCCAAATGGGGATGGTGACTCAAAAGGTCGTCCCGTAAAAAGTCAAAGTCAATGGTTCCTGGAAGAGCGTTTATTGTGAATGATCAAAATGCGAGGAACCCAAACGAGGTGATCATGGGTAAGCTAAACATAAATTCTTGCGAAGTTTATACCTTACTAGATACCGGTGCTACCCATTCATTTATCTCTCCTGCTTGTGCTCAACGTTTAAACATAACTCCGAAGAAATTAGACTTTAACTTATCTCTGGAGACTCCATTAGGAGAAACTTTCATTGCATCCACTGTTTATAAATCTTGTTTGATCCAAGTTGGCACCATCACATTACTTGTTAACCTTATCTCTTTAAAGATACTTGCTTTTGATGTGATTTTAGGGATTTATTGGTTAACTACTCATCATGCCAAAATTGATTGTTTTCGTAAGGTTATTAGTTTTCATATTCCTAACCAACCTGTTGTACGAATTCAAGCAACTAAACCACTAAAATCAATCACTTTCATATCAAGTCATAAAGCTATTCATTTATTGAAAAACGGATGTCAAGCTTTCTTAGTCCATGTTATGGATTTGAATAAAGACACGTCAGATTTGAATAATATTCATGGTGTTAGTAAATTTCCTGACGTATTTCCTGAAGAACTTCCTGCTCTACCCCGTAACGTGAATTTGAATTCTTTATTGATCTTGAAACCCGCATACAAAGCCCATTTCTAAAACCCCATATCAAATGGCTCCTATTGAACTTCGTGGAGTTAAAGGTCCAATTACAGGAGTTGTTGGACATCGGTTTCATTCTGGCCCTAGTACATCTCCCTGGGGTGCTCCTATTTTATTTGTAAAGAAAAAAGACGGAGTATGCGATTTTGTATCGACTATCGGAATTAAACCATGTCACTATCAAGAATAGGTATCCGCTACCTCGCATTGATGACCTATTTGACCAGCCATAAGGAGCACAATTCTTTTCAAAGATCGATCTTCGCTCGGATATCATCACCAAGATTAGAATCGAGGATATCCCAAAGACCGCCTTCATAACTCCAGACGGGCATTATGAATTCTTGGTCATGTCTTTTGGATTGACTAATGCTCCTGCGGCTTTCATGCATATGATGAACCGAGTATTCAATGAATATTTGGATCAATTCGTTGTGGTCTTTATTGATGATATCCTTATATATTCCAAAAGCCGTGAAGATCATGAGCACCATTTGAAGCTGGTACTCCAAAGGCTTCGTGAAAACAAGTTGTATGCCAAGTTGATGAAATACGAGTTCTGGCTTGAGGAAGTAGCATTCCTTGGGCACGTAGTGTTAAAACATGGAGTATCTGTCGACCCGGCGAAGATTGAAGCAATACAAAGTTGGGAGCAACCGAAGACGGTGACCGAAGTATGTAGCATTCTAGGCTTAGTTGGTTATTATCGGAGATTTGTGGAAGGGTTTTCTTGAATCGCTATTCCGTTAACTCAGTTGACTCGGAAGGATACAAAATTTGTATGGAGCGAGGAATGCGAGAAGAGTTTTCAAGAGCTCAAGAGGAGACTCATTTCAGCACTTGTTCTGACAATACCGTCTGGTTCGGATGGATTTGTTATCTACAGCGATGCTTCAGGCAAAGGGTTAGGATGTGTTCTCATGCAACATGGGAAAGTCGTAGCCTATGCCTCGCGACAACTTAAAGAATATGAGAGGAATTATCCTACTCATGATCTAGAGTCAGTAGCGCAAGTTTTCAGCGCTTAAAGATCTGGAGGCACTATCTATATGGGGAGAAAGTGGAGATATATTCAATCATAAAAGCCTCAAATATTTCTTCACCCAAAAGGAACTCAACATGCAAGAACGACGTTAGCTCGAAATGTTGAAAGATTACGACCACACTATTCAATACCATCCCGAAAAGTTTAACGTGGTAGCCGACGCATTGAGTAGAAGATCATATGCGGAACGAAAAGTGCGATGTTGTCAACACAAAGGCCCATTTTGTGTGATTTACAAAAGATGAAGATAGAATTCAAGACTCGGGGACCCATGCGATGATGTCAAGTATATACGACAGAACCGACTTTAATCAAAAAGTTAAAGTTGCTCAAGCCACCAACCCAGAAAGTCGATGCATATGAAGAAGAAAGTACAAGAAGGTGTTATTCCGGAAGCAAGAATTGATGAAGAAGGAATACTTCGAGTCCACCTGCACTTTGTGTTCCTAACGACTCGATTTGAAGTACAAGATCATGATGGAGGCACACAATACACCATTTACAATCCATCTCGAAGTATCAAAATGTATCGTGATCTTCGACATACATTTTGTGTGAACAATATGAAGAGAGAGATTGCAAAGTTTATCTCGAGGTGTTTAACTTGTCAACGTGTAAAAGGCGAGCATCAAGTGCCAAAGGGTCCATTGCAACCACTTGAGATTCTCGAAATGGAAGTGGGAACACATTACCATGGATTTCGTTACATTAGTCTTCCCACACGGTTTCTCAAGGCATAAATGATATTTGGGTTATTGTTGATAGATTAACCAAGTTCCGCTTCATTTCTTGCCTATACGGAGACTTATTCCTTGAACGTCTTGCTCAGTATATATACGTAAATGAGATTGTGAGATTGCATGGCATGCCAGTATCCATAGTTTTGGATCGTGACCCAAGATTCACTTCACGATTTTGGGTTAGCTTGCAAAAAGCTATGGGCACGGATTTACGATTCAGTTCGGCATACCATCCTCAAACGGACAGACAATTAGAGAGTACTATTCAAACTCTTGAAGATCTATTAAGACTCTGTGTCCTAGACTTCAAAGGGAGTTGGAATAAATATTTACCTTTGGTGGAATTCTCCTACAACAACAATTATCAGGCAAGTATAGGTGTGGCTCCATTCGAAGCATTATATGGACGTAAGTGTCGCTCTCCAGTATGTTGGGATGAGGTGGGTGAAGCAACATTGTTGGGACAAGAGTTGGTACGTATTACTACAGAAAAGATCCAAATGATTCGACAATGTATACAAATGGCACAGGATCGACAAAAAAGTTATGTGGATCTTCATCGAATGGACGTGGAATTTAGTATTGGGGATCATGTATTGTTGTGTGTGGCTCCATGGAAGGGAGTTACAAGATTTGGGAAGAGAGGAAAGCTCAATCCATGATTTATTGGTCCATTTCAAATTCTTGACCTAGTAGGAAATGTGGCCTCGCATTATCTCCAAGTATGTCTCGTGTTCATAATGTTTTTCATATATCTATGCTACGTAAATATGTGAAAGACCCGAACCACTTTATTGAGTTAGAACCAGACGAGATAGCCGAAGACTTAACATACGAAGAGGTACATGTCAAGATCTTGGATAGGAAGGAGCATGTCCTACGCACAAAGGTCATACCACAAGTCAAAGTTTTATGGAGGAACCATGCTATAGAGGAAATGACCTGGGAGTTGGAAACGGAAATGAAAGCGATATATCCTCACCTTTTCAAAACACGAGGTACGTACGTCAATTTTGAGGATGAAATTTCATAAGGAGGGGAGGTTGTAAGACCCCAACTTATTATAAATGAAATTAAATTTCCTCTATCTATTATTTTGAAATAGTAAGGGTTGATTTGATTAATGTGGTTAGTTATGGGTAAAATGCGCAAATATTTTAAATAAGCAAGTGGTTATAAAATATTCATTATTGTCGGGGAATATTCGTTTGGTCGTGGAATATTCTTACCGTCGGGAATATTCGTATTTATTTATTGAGCAAATTTTGTGTGGGCCCCATAACGGAAAGCGATTGGATGAAGAAAACGACAAGTATAAGTTGTTTATAAATAACGGCATAGTTATTATCGTTAATACTGTTGAAATACTCGGTGGTTAAAACACAATAGCACACGGTATTGCACCAATTATTGATTCTTACGTAAGAAGGAACTACTAAATAATTATTACAGTAATTACTGTTCAATATTTTATTTTATTGATTCAATAATTGCTACGTTGATATTTTATATTATTGTTGTTTCAATAATTGTCACTACACGGTATTTTCCATTATCAGATCAATAATTCATATTATTTGAATAATATTATTAGATAGCATTATTGGCAATGTCTAGAAACTTCTGTCTAAGGAGAGATTTGGTCACCTAATTGCGCGCCAGTAAGGAGAAATCCTTAATCGAAAGCCCCTCTTTCTGGGAACTACTAGTCATCGATATTGTGATTCGTAATATTATTTGTGAATAATTAATTATTGATTTATATGATAAGGAAAATATTTATTTTATGTGGATATAGATGGAGAAATTTTTTAATGTGACAATTGTTGAAAATTGATATTTTATCTTTTTTGATTAAATAATTTATTTAAATATATTATTATATTACAATAATATAATAATGGTGATATTTTACAATGAATGTGTGATATATGAATAAATAAGGAGGAAGAGTATTTTTTTACAAAAATTATTTAAAACATGTTAAACATGTTTGTGGGCCCATATCTTGACTGAAATTTAATTATAGCCCGTAAAATCGTCCGTTTGTGGATTTCGGTCAGCTTCTGCTTGGAATTTGAAAAAATTTAAAACTACAAAGTTGTAGAGAATTGAATTTCCTAAGGAATGGACATAAGATTTGAATTTTTCTGATAAAAGAGCTATTTATTATGAATTATTGAAATTCCGAAATAATTGATTTTTGAAGTTTTAATTATTTTTTTTAAGAAAAACATTTTTATTATGTTGGTGGGCCCTACTAGTATTGAAAGCATGTTGAATTCACTTGGTCTAAGGTTTGCGTAGGAATTTTATTAAAAATAATAATATTTTATTAAATTTTCTGCTTTGGTGTTCTAAGCAATTTCCTATAAATAGGGTGCTTAGGTTAGAATTGAAAATCACACCAGAAACAAGTTTTCTCTCTCTTTCTTTCTCTATATTATCGAGCGTATTCTTGTGAGTATTTTGATACTTTGAGTGTTGCTATACGGTGCAAGTTTCCTTCAAAGACTATATCCAAAGATTCAAGTCGTAAGTAATCGCCTTTTTCGAGGTAAGGGATGTTATTTTTTTTAAAAATGATATTATTTCTTTCAATATCATTATGCCGAAATATTGGTAAGATTTTTCTTGTGAAATTCTTGTCTTTTAGTGTTGGGGTTATTATTCACGATACAAAGACTATTCACGATACGACATTTATTCACTATTAATATACGACATTATTCACGTAAAAATTAAATTTTCATTTTTGTCCAAAATATCAATTATAAATACTAGCTTTGATTATATCCATGTTTTTATCATTCTTGAATTTTACTCCACTATGATTATTTATGAAGTATTTTTGAACTTAGATTGTTTAAAGTACAGATCCTTAATATTTGTTCTTTTGTTTCAATGGATTCGCTTTTCTTTAAAATATTTTTCATCATCCTCACCCTAAATGATGATATTATCGAATATCTTTTGGCCCAGTAGTGCAAAGATGGTTGATTTTCTTATGAATATCTTTGGCCCAGTAGTGCAAAGATGTACAGGTGTTGAGATGAACATGACCAACTGATGAATATCTTTGGCCTGTAGTGCAAAGATGAATATTTGATTCAAGATGTATATTGATTGATGTTACAGGATAAAATATTGATGATAAACTTTTAAATTCATAGAAGAAAGTAGATTTCATTCTCTACGTAACTCTTCTAATGAATTATTATTTCCGCTGCGAATATTGATTTAAAACTTATTGTCTATTGTATTCTATCAGATTTTTCCCTGTTGAGGACTAACGATAATTTGTTCTATGTTATCTTAGTCATAATATTCTTTTTCGGGCTAGTTGAGCTCACATTTTTCCTTGTTGTTCCATTTTTCTTCTCAGGAGGCGAGAATGTAGTGAGTACTAGTCGGGGTATGGAATGAAGGTTCTAGAAAGTCATTTTAGCAGTCCTCACTATTTTGTAAAATAGTGTATCAATAATTGTAATGAAGACTTATTTGAGTGTTGAGATTGTCTAGAAGACAATATTTGTTTTTAAACTCACAATTTATGTGTTGTCGTATTTTGCACGACAATTGTATTAATAAAGTTATAGTTGTTTCTGTACCATGTATTTGATGACTCAGAGTGGGTGTTGTATGCCTATTTTGGGGGAGTCACAACATATACAAGCCCCACTAACACACATCATAAATCAATAGCCAAGAAATCAGATCTTGTTCATTTAAAGGTATAAAACCCTAGCTATAATTTGATTCTTGATCTGTTGTTAGATGTTAGTTTTTAGTGTTAAAATATGTATAAGTAGTGTATAATGATGATCTGGGTTGCTAGATGTTAGATCCATAACATCTAGAGGCTCAGATTTGAAGATCTACAAAATCTGGAAAATTTGTGTTTTATGGTCTGACAACGAATGTCAGTGCCTTTAGATTTTTGTCCGATCTTGTTTTGTGTTGTTTAAAGCTTCGAATGTGTAGCCTGTTATGTGGTATGTGATCTGGAACAATAATAAAGCTTATATCTGGTCTAGATTTCTTGTTATTTAAGGTCAAAAGTTCATTGACCGGCCACGATCAGGCGTTTCGGGTAACACGTAAAGCAATTTGGACAACAACTGATCTACTTGATCTGTCAGTATATTGATGTTTTGGTTCTGTTGTTGTAATAGAATGGTAGCTAGGTATAAGTACTACAAGATTATGCCTTAAATTCTCCTTAAGATTAAACGAGTCGAAGGTAGTTGATGGTCAAAGTAGACCATCCGATCATGTTTTCTGTTTCTGGGAATTTCTAGAAACTGGTTGGAGCTTATTTCCGACAGTGGTTGTGTAAGCCCCAACTTATTATAAATGAAATTAAATTTCCTCTATCTATTATTTTGAAATAGTAAGGGTTGATTTGATTAATGTGGTTAGTTATGGGTAAAATGCGCAAATATTTCAAATAAGCAAGTGGTTATAAAATAATCATTGTTGTCGGGGAATATTCGTTAGGTCGTGGAATATTCTTCTTTGCTGACGGGGAATATTCGCATTAATGGCAAGCAACCTTGTGTGGGCCCCATAATGTAAAGCGATTGGATGAAGAAACGACAAGTATAAGTTGTTTATAAATAGCTGGCAGTAGTTATTACAATTAATCTTGTTGAAATACTAAATTGGTTAAAACATATAGTAGCACTGCGGTATTGCACCAATTATTGATTCTTACGTAAGAAGACACTACTCAATAATTATTATAGTAATTATTGTTCAATATTTTATTTTATTGATTCAATAATTGCTACGTTGATATTTTATATTATTGTTGTTTTAATAATTGTCACTACACGGTATTTTCCATTATCAAATCAATAATTCATATTATTTGAATAATATTATTAGATAGCATTATTGGCAATGTCTAGAAACTTCGCCTAGGAGAGGTTTTGGTCATCTAATTGCGTGCTAGTAAAGAGAAATCCTTATTGAAAAACCCCCTCTTTCAGGGTGGAACTACCGGTCATCGATATATTGTGATTCTGTAATATTATTTGTGAATAATTAATTATTGATTTATATGATAAGGAAAATGTTTATTTTATGTGGATATAGATGGAGAAAATTTTTAATGTGACAATTGTTGAAAATTGATATTTTATCTTTTTTGATAAAATAATTCATTTAAATATATTATTATATTACAATAATATAATAATGGTGATATTTTACGATGAATGTGTGATATATGAATAAATAAGGAGGAAGAGTATTTTTGTTACAAAAATTATTTAAAACATGTTAAACATGTTTGTGGACCCATTTCTTGACTGAAATTTGATTATAGCCCGTAAAATCGCCCGTTTGTGGATTTCGGTCAGCTTCTGCTTGGAATTTGGAAAAATTTAAAACTACAAAGTTGTAGAGAATTGAATTTTCTAGGGAATGGACATAAGATTTGAATTTTTCTGATAAAAGAGCTATTTATTATGAATTATTGAAGTTCTGGAATAATTGATTTTTGAAGTTTTAATTATTTTTTTTAAGAAAAACATTTTTATTATGTTGGTGGGCCCCACTAGTATTGAAAGCATGCTGAATTCAGTTGGTCTATGGTGTGCGTAGGAATTTTATTAAAAATAATAATATTTTATTAAATTTTCTACTTTGGTGTTCTAAGCAATTTCCTATAAATAGGGTACTTAGGTTAGAATTGAAAATCACACCAGAAACAAGTTTTCTCTCTTTCTCTCTATATTATCGAAGTTTATTCTTGTGAGTATTTTGATACTTTGAGTGTTGCTATCTGATTGCAAGTTCCTTCAAAGACTATATCCCCGTATTCCATCGTAAAAATTGTCTTTTCGAGGTAAGGGATGTTATTTTTTTTATAAATGATATTATTTCTTTCAATATCATTATGCCGAAATATTGGTAAGATTTTTCTTGTGAAATTCTTGTCTTTTAGTGTCGGGGTTACTATTCACGTATACGGCACGATTCACGTATACGACACTATTCACGAATACGACACTATTCACAGAATAATTAAATTTTTATTTTTTGTCCAAAATATCTATAATGAATACTAGCTTTGATTGTATACATGTTTTGATCATTCTTGAATTTTACTCCACTATGATTATTTATGAAATATTTTCGAACTTGGATTGTTTAAAGTACGAATCCTTAATATTTGTTCTTTTGTTTCACTGGATTCATTTTCTTTAAAATATTTTTCATCATCCTCAGTCCTAAATGATGATATTATTGAATATCTTTGGCCTGTAGTGCAAAGATGGTTGATTTTCTTATGAATATCTTTGGCCCGTAGTGCAAAGATGTACAGGTGTTGAGATGAACATGACCAACTGTTGAATATCTTTGGCCTGTAGTGCAAAGATGAATATTTGATTCAAGATGTATATTGATTGATGTTACATGGATAAAATATTGATGATAAACTTTTAAATTCATAGAAGAAAGTAGATTTCATTCTCTACGTAACTCTTCTAATGAATTATTTTTTTTGCTGCGAATATTTATTTAAAACTTGATGTCTATTGTATTCTATCAGATTTTTTCCTGTTGAGGACTAACGATAATTTGTTCTATGTTATCTTAGTCATAATATTCTTTACTGAGCTAGTTGAGCTCACCCTTTTCCTTTTGTTCCATTTTTTCTTCTCGTGGAGGCGAGAATGTAGCGAGTACTAGTCGGGCTATGGAATGAAGGTTCTAGAAAGTCATTTTAGTGGTCCTCACTATTTTGTAAAATAGTGTATCAATAATTGTAATGAGGACTTATTTGAGTGTTGATATTGTCTAGAAGACAATATTTATTTTTAAAGTCACAGTTTATGTGTTGTCGTATTTTGCACGACAGTTGTATTAATAAAGTTGTAGTTGTTTCTGTACTATGTATTTAGCGACTCAGAATGGGTGTTGTATACCTATTTTGTGGGCGTCACAGGTTGACCGGCTTGTATCTGCTTTATTTGTTGATGTTATGACGATGTTATGTGATAGATCTGTTGTTGTATGTGTGGTCTACAACCTGAAATTGATAGATCACAAAAACATTACAAGCCTAGCATGTAGTGGAGGCTGGAAAGTGGCACCTTAGACTGTTCTTCATTTCTGGGTAACCCAGAAATGAAGAACAATCTCTGACAGCTACTTTAGGCCCTTAGATCTCTTTGGTTATGCATGATATGACTATGTTTGTTGTTGGGTCTTGTAGTGGTGCATTTGTGATACATGATCTAATCAACAACGAGTCTAGAAATACTTTTTGTGATGAATGATTGATGGTCAAACTTGGTCGCTCGGTAACTGGCTTGAAGATCTAGGTTTGCATGAAGAACATGAAGAACACCTATAGCAACGGTTCTATCGCTATAGGTGGTCTTTAGTGACAGTTTATTTATAAAAATTATATTTTTATTAAATAATTATAGAAAATTAGTTTTTAATTATGAAAAATACATAATAAATTATTAAAAATTATTTTAAAAGTCTGAAAATTAGTTTTTAATTATTTTTAAGATATTTCATAAATATTTAATATTTTTGAAATATTAAAGGTATTTAATTTATTTAATTATTATATTAAATAAATTATTTAAAAATGATTTTAATATTTGAAAAATCATTTAAAATTATATTATGGTATAAGAAAATATTTTATGTTATTTTTAATGACTTTTAATATTTTGTGATGAAATTCATTAATAAATTAATATTAATAATAATTAAGTTATTTAATAAATGAATTAAATAAATAGATTAAAAATGATTTTATTATATTAAAAATCATTTTAAATAATAATAAGGTATTTAAAAATATTTTAAGTTATAAAATATAACTTTCAATATTTAAAGGTAAATTTCATTAATTAATTATTATTAATGATATTAAAGTTATTTAATAATTATATTAAATAATTTAGTTTAAAAATGATTTTATTATTATAAAAATCATTTTAAATGAAAATAAAGTGTTTAAAAATATTTTAAGTTATAAATTATAACTTTTAATATTTAAAGGATAATTTCAATAATAATTTAATATTAATGATATTAATTTAATGTTAATGAAATTAAATTTATTTAATAATTATATTAAATAAATGGTTTAAAAATAGTTTTATTAATTTAAAATCATTTTAAAAAAGATATAAATGAATTAAAAATATTTTAAGTTATACTTAATGACTTTTAATATTTTGATAAATGGTACATTAATATTTAAATATTAATAGTAATTATTTATAAATGATTTTAAATTTTTAAAAATCATTTAAGGGTAATATAAATATTTTAAAAATATTTTAAGTTTTTATAAATAACATTAATATTTTGGCAATGGTTTCATTAATACTTTAATGTTAATTAAATATTAATGATAATAGAATTATTGGATATTTAAATCATTTAATAATGATTCCGGTGTTTGAAAATTTATGATAAATTATAATAAATGTTTATTAAGTCATTTAAAATAATATGACTGATACTTACGGATATTGAACTTCGAAATAGAGTCTTAGACTCGTTAATTACCTGATAAAGTTGTTGGAACACCGACATGTTTCAAAAATTGATCTGGACTTAGATATTTTGATTTTGTTAATGTTTGTTTATGATTCAAACGATCTTTGAATATGTGACAATGTGATTAGTTATATGTCGATCGCAATATGCAGTACTATGTGTTATAGTATATTGTTCTAATCGAACGAATGATCTGATTAATGATAGGTCGCGATATAAAAGATAAAACTAAGTTGCATTTTGTAAGCAGCAGACCAGATAAGTATCCTACCTTTGCATTTTCTTTATGCAATGGACATGAGTAAGAATGTTTCAGAATTATATTATTATTGTATAGATTATTAACCCTATATTATATATGCCCATTGATTATCAACATGTTAGTATATGGTAATTCAGATATATATTTTGTTCGTTAATTTTTATAAATGGTTATATAAGTGTCCCCACTTGGATAATCATTGTATTTAATCACATGTTGATACACATTTGTTAATTAACTGTATATATATATATGTTGAATTATAGATTATTGTTGAACAAGATAAAACCTTACTATTAACCAACCGAATTGCTTTGGTTTGGAACCCTGACAAGTATGAACATCCCTTATATGGGAAAACTTTTTATGCACCCAAGGTGGACAGATTGAACGATAACATCGTTCTTGCAATGTAGTATTGATCAATTTAGGTACAACTGGTTTGATCACCCCCTGTGCGTCTGTAAGTTATGATTTGCCATAAATGAAGTTCCGTTTAACTTTTTCGAAAATGAAAATAATGTTCATAGTATGTCACCTTAACCTTATTTATAGTCAGTAAGTAGTTTCAAAAATTTGACAGAGGGTTGTTATGTTATTATTATCGGTTCAGATTACTTCACAACTATTGATTTGTTGTAGAAGGTTAGTATAAAGAAAACATTTAAATTCATTCAACTTATATATATATATATATATATATATATATAATTGTTAATATTTGCTGGGCACTCAAATACTCATCCTCGCTTAATTTAAATGTTTTCAGCTAAGTGTGAAGAACCAGAAGGCTCATGCAGAAACAAAGGAAAAGGAAAGCTAACCAAATAAGAGTTGTGGTAGTTATGTAATAGTTTGATATTATTAAGACAATGTTATATATATTATCTATCAGGTTATGTAATAAATGTTTAAAGGTCTCGTACCTGGGGAGATAGACTCTGATAATTATGTAAATTAAGTTTGTTATTTATATTATTGTTATTATTATTAGTATTATTCCGCTTATAGAAATTGTATAGTGAAGCACCGAGTTCGGAATTCAAGTACCTGAATTTAGGGGCTTTACAGGTTGGTATCAGAGCTTAGGGTTAGAAACCTTAGGTGGGATAGACCTTAGGCTATAACTTTAGAACAGAGGGAAACGTTGAAAATATAAACAACTCATATAGAGTTTAAAAAGAGATGAATTGAATAAATTCATCGTCAAAAAAAATAAAAGATAACCCATATAAAACTATTATTTGCTGTGTGCGTATACTATACGCTAATCAGGATAATTTATTTGTGTAGATGTCTGGTAGAAAGGGCTTGTTATATGCTTATAACTTGAAGAAGGATCAGATCCATTCACCTGAGCTAATATCGAAGCCAATAGCTGAAATAGAGGCTCACAATGAAACCAACTCAGATGAGGTGGTTATTTTAGAAAACGTAGTACCAGATCCAGAAATGGTATAACTGACAGATAGTGATTCGGGCACTAAAGTTGAAGCTGATCCAGCAACAACGGAGGTGCAGAATCTGAGGAACAAGGTTTCTCCTCTGGAAAAGTTGTGGGAGATAGAAAAGCTGCTTAATAATCAACAAATGGAAAAGGAACACATGGAAGAACAGGATAAGCTTAAAATGGAAACAATGGAAGAACAGGATAAGCTTAAAATCCAAATTGATTAGATGGGAGCCTCAAGCAACACATCGTGTGCAGCTCCGAGCAATAAGGGAAAAGGAAAGATAGAAGACCATGACTTAGAAAGACCCGATAAAAAGAAAGGGAAAAGAATATGTTATCTTTGCGGCTATGAGGGGCATACCACTCTGTATTGTCCCGACTATAAACCAGGTGCATGTTTTATTTGTGGAATGGAAGATCATCAGGCGAAGGGTTGTCCAAGAAAAAGGCTTAGTAAATAGGTAGTATAGGATTTGTTGTGTAGGTATGTTTAAGGTAATATGTGTGATAAGTATGTCTGTGTAATGAAATATTCTCAACTTTTATGTTGGTCAAGGTTGTAAATCCTGACTTTTGCAGTCACAAAGGGATAGCTGATGTTTAAAGCAGTATGTGCTATGATATGTAAAGTATTTTGAAATCGTTGAATGAATATGAATCTAAGTTTGAATGATGAAACAAGTTTAAAATATTAAACTTATATGATAAGGTTTTGAATGTAAGTTAAATTCATGTTTATTTAACCAGATAATGCTGCCAAGATGTCAAACTCGAAACCAAAGGGCAGAAGAATCTGTCAACATTGTTGAAGGACAACAACAAGCAGACCCGATGCAACATTTTGCAAAAATGGTAACTTTGGCTATGCAGCAAGGAATGCCAGCCGCAGGGAACCAACTGGGTAATCACTTTGCAAATTTTAAAGACTTTAAGGCTGTCGGACCGCTGGAATTCAAAGGTACAACCTGACCTGTAGAGAAGCCCAAACTTGGGTTAAGAAGATTGAGAAGGCGTTCGTGATAGCTAGGGTAGCTGAGGGGCAAAAGACGGCTTTTTTCTCCTACATGAAGAAGGGTGAGGCAAATTTTTGGTGGGAAGCAAATCAGGCGAGGGCAGGAGAAGGTGTTGTTACATGGGATAGGTTTAAAACACTGTTTTTCAAAAATTATTTTTCAACTAGTATGCAAGCTAGAATGGACGTGAAATTTTTGGAGTTGAAGCAAGGGGATATGTCAGTTACGGAATATGCCGCAAAGTTCAATGAGTTAGCTAGGTTTGCTCCGCATCAAGTTGATACGGAGGCTAGGAAAGCAAGAAGGTTTGAGCTGGGATTAAAACCTTAGCTCTACAACAAGGTGGCGGTGTTGCAGATCCCTACATTTGCAGCACTTTTGGAGAAAGCGATTATAGCTGAGGAGGGAAGTGAAGCCATGTGCCTCTACAACAAGGAGAGGAAGAACAAATGTAAGGTTGAAGGAACTGGGAAGGTAGAAATTAATAGTGGAAGTAAAAGTGGTAGTAGCAAGAGGAAGGGGAGCAATTTTGGAAGTGTGCAGGTAAAATAAGAAGGTGTTAAGAAGCCAGCGGTGCAGTATGGAAACTCTGGAAAAAATCACTCTGGGAGTGTCTGAAGGGAAAATTTGTTTGCTATAATTGTGGGCATGAGGGTTATATCTCTCCCAACTGCCCCAATCCAAGAATGAATACTGGTTGTTTTCTCTACGGGTCGATGGAGCATAGGGTGAAGGATTGCCCAAAAAGAAGAATGGAGGCAAGGAGTGTGAATATGGGCAAGGGCAGCGAGACTTTAGCAATCACAGGACCACCGTCATCCAGCAAGCCGACAAAATCAACAGTAAGGGTCTACAACATGACAGTCCAGGATACAGCGGCAACTGGTAATGGAACTCCAAGTATTATTCGTATAACTTTTATTTTATTATGCATGATTTTCATATATATAGTAAATTATTTTATAAAGAAATTTTGAAGGAGGAATTTGAGTTCTTTTAGAAATCAAATTTTCGTTGAATCAGATAGACAAGTGTTATGTGAATAGTTAAAGATCAGTACGATCATTTATGATCGAGATCTATTTGCAATGATTGTTGCTATGTACTTTGGTATGTATGGGTTTTAAAACGGTGATTTCAGGGACGGAATCTTTATAAAGGAGGATGAATGTAACAACCCGATATTTTCTATACAAATAAATTAGAAATTTTGCATATAAATTTTTTTATTTATTTATTAAAATAAATATGGAGAATATGTGCCAAGATAATGTGTATATATTTATGTGATGAATATAAAATATATTTATTACATGAATAATTGTAAATAATTTTATTTTAAAATTATTGATCATTATAAATTATATTCTATTAATAATTAATTTTATAGTAAAAATATTTTTTATTAATTATTTTCCATGAAAATATAATTATATATTATTTAAATAATATATGAAATGATTTTTAGAATAAATATAATAATTATTTTATTATATGAATTTTAGTACTGATTATTAAGTTAATTATTTTAACTTAATTAATAATGTTGAGTATGGCAGATAAATCAGATATGGAATCCAAACCCTAAATTTGAATTTTGATCAAGGAATGAGAATAATAATATAATATTAATTATATTTTGATTTTTCAGTGCTATAAATATGTACTGTATGTATGTGAACTGACAATGATTGGTCAATTATGGTGCAGTATTGGAAAACCCTAGTTTTACCGTGGGAAACCCTAAATTGAAACTCAATTTTAAGTTTAAGACTATTATATAACTGTGTTATATGATTTTATGGTTAATTAGGTCAACCCTAATTAACATTTAGATATATTAATTTCTGGAAACCTTAATGTTTGAATTATAAACCCTAATTATGATTTGGTAACCCTAGTTACCAAAATTATAAACCCTAATTGCTAAATTAGATAGGTTAATTATAATTAGTAATTAATACCCTAATGTTCATGTATAATTAGAACCCTAATCTAATTAAGAAAATCCTAATTACAAATTTTTGAAACTAAAATTTTTATTTTGTGCAAACCCTAATTGCTAGATATTGCAAATGCTCTGTGTTAAACCTTAGGGTTAAACCCTAAGGGTTAAGCCTTAAGGGACAAACCCTAAGGGTTTGCCAATTTACAAGATTGCCTTTAAAATTACAAGCCAAAAGACTACATTGCCCTTTTGTGCATTAAAGAAGCTAATGTATAGGTTTTGACATTAGAGGAAGTTGGTGACCAAACCCAACAACCCCATGTGCTCTATAATTCACAGCAATAAGTCTCTATATCAACCATTCATGCATCTACCACTTCTATATATAGATTGAGAGAGAAAGGATTGCATTTGTTAGCCCATTTTAGCACAAACACTCAACTAGACTCTCTCTCTCTCTCTCTTAAACCAACGAAATTTGGTAGCATATCAGTCACATATACAAGCCCCACTAACACACATCATAAATCTGTAGCCAAGAAATCAGATCTTGTTTATTTAAAGGTATAAAACCCTAGCTATAATCTGATCCTTGATCTGTTGTTATATGTTTGTTTTTAGTGTTAAAATATGTTATAAGTAGTGTATAATGATGATCTGGGTTGCTAGATGTTACATCCATAACATCTAGAGGCTCGGATTTGAAGATCTACAAAATCTGAAAAATTGTGTTTTGTGGTCTGACAACGAATGTCAGTGCCTTTATATTTTTGTCCGATCTTGTTTTGTGTTGTTTAAAACTTTGAATGTGTAGCCTATTATGTGGTCTGTGATTTGGAACAATAATAAAGCTTATATCGGGTCTAGATTTCTTGTTATTTAAGGTCAAAAGTCGTTGACCGACCATGATTGGGCGTTTCTGGGTAACCTAGAAATGGCCTGACAACGCTTTTGATCGACTATCGATCATCGAGATATTGATGTTTTGGTTGTTTTTGTTGTTTGTAATAGAATGGTAGCTTGGTATAAGTACTACAAGATTATGCCTTAAAATCTCCTTAAGATTAAACGAGTTGAAGGTAGTGGATGGTCAAAGTAGACCATCCGGCCATTTTCTCTTTTTCGGGAATTTCCGTAAACTGGTCAAGAGCTTATTTTCGATAATGGTTGGTCGACCCCATTTATCTCGCTTTATTTGTTGATGTTTTGACGATGTTATGTGATAGATCTATTGTTGTATGTGTGGTCTACAACCGAAATTGATAGATCACAAAAATATTACAACTAAAGTGTAGTGGAAGCTCAAAGTGATGAGTAGTGAATCTGTTCTTCATTTTCGGGTAACCCGAAAATGAAGAAAAACCTCCGATGTACTACTTTTTAGGCCTTTAGATCTCTTTGGTTATGCATGATATGACTATGTTTGTTGTTGGGTCTTGTAGTAGTATTGCATTTGCTACTACATGATCGATCAATCAACAACGAGTCCGTAAACAACATAATGTGGTGAATGATTGATGGTCAAACTTGGTCCCTCAAGAATCGACTTGAAGATCTAGGTTTTAAGATGAAAGAAGAACACCTATAGCGATTCGCCTGCTATCGCTATAGTGGTCTTTTTAATGATAGCTTTATTTATAAAAATTATATTTTTATTAAATAATTATAGAAAATTAGTTTTTAATTATTAAAAATACATAATAAATTATTAAAAATTATTTTAAAGTCTAAAATTAGTTTTTAATTATTTTTAATATATTTCATAAATATTTAATATTTTTGAAATATTAAAGGTATTTAATTTATTTAATTATTATATTAAATAAATTATTTAAAATGATTTTAATATTTGAAAAATCATTTAAAATTATATTATGGTATAAGAAAATATTTTAAGTTATTTTTAATGACTTTTAATATTTTATGATGAAATTCATTAATAAATTAATATTAATGATAATTAAGTTATTTAATAAATGAATTAAATAAATAGATTAAAATGATTTTATTATATTAAAAATCATTTTAAATAATAATAAGGTATTTAAAAATATTTTAAGTTATAAAATATAACTTTCAATATTTAAAGGTAAATTTCATTAATTAATTATTATTAATGATATTAAAGTTATTTAATAATTATATTAAATAATTTAGTTTAAAATGATTTTATTATTATAAAAATCATTTTAAATGAAAATAAAGTGTTTAAAGATATTTTAAGTTATAAAATATAACTTTTAATATTTAAAGATAATTTCATTAATAATTTAATATTAATGATATTAATTTAATATTAATGATATTAAATTTATTTAATAATTATATTAAATAAATGGTTTAAAAATGATTTTATTAATTTAAAAATCATTTAAAAAGGATATAAATGAATTAAAAATATTTTAAGTTATAATTAATGACTTTTAATATTTTGATAAATAGTACATTAATATTTAAATATTAATGATAATTATTTATAAATGATTTTAAATGTTTTAAAAATCATTTAAGGGTAATATAAATGTTTTAAAATATTTTGAGTTATTATAAATAACTTTAATATTTTTGGCAATGGTTTCATTAATAGTTTAATATTAATTAAATATTAATGATAATAGAATTATTGGATATTTAAATCATTTAATAATGATTCCTTGTTTAAAATTTATGATAAATTATAATAAATGTTTTAAAATTATTATTAAGTCATTTAAAATAATATGATCGATACTTATAGATATTGAACTTGAAATAGAGTCTTAGACTCGATAATTACTCGATAAAGTTGTTTTGCAGACAATCGGACATATTTCGTAAATTGATCCGGACTTAGATATTTTGATTGTGTTAATGTTTGTTTTGTGATCTAAACGATCGTTGAATATGTGTGATAATGTGATTAGGTTATGCGTATCGATCGTTGATATGCAATACTATGTGTTATAGTATATTGTTCTAATCGAATCTAATGATCCGATTAATGATAGGTCGTGATATAAAAGATAAAACTAAGTGCAGATTTTAGTAAGCAGCAGAGAAAAAAGTATCCTACCTTTGCATTTTCTTTTGCAATGGAATGGAGAATGAGTAAGAATATTTCGTAATTATATTATTCTTATTGTATATATTATTAACCCTATATATATATACGCCCATTGATTATCAACATGTTAGTATATGGTAATTAGATATATATTTTGTTCGTTAATTTCTATAAATGGTTATACAAGTGTCCCCACTTGGATAATCATCAGTATTTAATCACATGTTGATACACCTTTTGTTAATTATATATATATATATATATATATATATATATATATATATATATTATAGATTATTATTGAACAAGATAAAACCTTACTATTAACCAACCGAATTGCTTTGGTTTGGAACCCCGACAAGTATGAACATCCCTTATACGGAAAAACTTTTTATGCACCCAAGGTGGACAGATTGATCGATAACATCGTTCTTGCAATGTAGTATTGATCAATATAGGGTACAACGGGCTGATCACCCCCGTGCCCGTAAGTTATGACAGTTTACAGATGATGTTCTGTTTAACCTTTTCAAAAATGAAAACAATGTTCATAGTATGTCACCTTAACCCTATTTATAGTCAGTACGTAGTTTCAAAATTTTGAAAGAGGGTTGTTATGTTATTATTATCGGTTCAGATTACTTCACAACTATTGATTTGTTGTAGAAGGGTAGTATAAAGAAAACATTTAAAGTCTTTCAGCTTATATATATATAATTGTTAATACTTGCTGGGCGCTCAAATGCTCATCCTTGCTTAATTTAAATATTTTCAGCTAAGTGTGAAGAACTAGAAGGCTCATGCAGAAACAAAGAAAAAGGAAAGCTAACCAAATAAGATTTGTGGTAGTTATGTAATAGTTTGATATTATTAAGACAATGTTATATATATTATCTATCAGGTTATGTAATGAATGTTTAAAGGTCTCGTACCTGGGGAGATAGACTCTGATAATTATGTAAATTAAGTTTGTTGTTTATATTATTGTTATTATTATTAGTATTATTCCGCTCATAGAAATGGTATCGTGAAGCACCGAGTTCGGGTTTTAAATACCTAAATTTATGGGCTTTACAAGTTGGTATCAGAGCTTAGGGTTAGAAACCTTAGGTGGGATAGACCTTAGGCTATAACCTTAGAACAGAGGGAAACGTTGAAAATATAAACAACTCATATATAGTTTAAAAAGAGATGGATTGAATAAATTCATCGTCAAACAAAATAAAAGATAACCCATATAAAACTATTATTTGTTGTGTGTGTATACTATCTGCTAATCAAGATAATTTATGTGTGTAGATGTCTGGTGGAAAGGGCTTGTTATATGCTTATAAATTGAAGAAGGATCAGATCCATTCACCCGAGCTAATATCAAAGCCAATAGCTAAAATAGAGGCTCACAATGAAACCAACTCGGATGAGGTGGTTATTTTGGAAAACATAGTACTCGATCCAAAAATGGTGGAACTGACAGATAGTGATTCGGACACTAAAGCTGAAGCTGATCCAGCAACAACGGAGGTGCAGAATCTAAGGAACAAGGTTTCTTCTCTAGAAAGGTTGTGGGAGATAGAAAAGCTGCTTAATAATCAACTACATTAGGCGTTAATAGAAATAATGGAAGAACAGGATAAGCTTAAAATCCAAATTGATTAGATGGGAGCCTCAAGCAACACATCGTGTGCAACTCCGAGCAATAAGGGAAAAAGAAAGATAGAAGACCATGACTTAGAAAGACCCGGTAAGAAGAAAGGGAAAAGAATATGTTATCTTTGCGGCTATGAGGGGCATACCACTCTGTATTATCCCGACTATAAACCAGGTGCATGTTTTATTTGTGGAATGGAAGATCATCAGGCGAAGGGTTATCCAAGAAAAAGGCTTAGTAAATAGGTAGTATAGGTTTTGTTGTGTAGGTATGTTTAAGGTAATATGTGTGATAAGTATGTCTGTGTAATGAAATATTCTCAACTTTTATGTTGGTCAATGTTGTAAATCCCGACTTTTGTAGTCACAAAGGGATAGCTGATGTTTAAAGCAGTATGTGCTGTGATATGTAAAGTATTTTGAAATCGTTGAATGAATATGAATCTAAGTTTGAATGATGAAACAAGTTTAAAATATTAAACTTATATGATAAGGTTTTGAATGTAAGTTAAATTCATGTTTATTTAACCAGATAATGCTGCCAAGATGTCAAACTCGAAACCAAAGGGCAGAAGAATCTGTCAACAATGTTGAAGGACAACAACAAGCAGACCTGATGCAACATTTTGCAAACATGGTAGCTTAGGCTATGCAGCAAGGAATGCCAGCCGCAGGGAACCAACTGGGTAATCACTTGGAAAATTTTAAAGACTTTAAGGCTGTAGGACCGCTGGAATTCAAAGGTACAACTGACCCTGTAGAAATCCAAACTTGGGTTAAGAAGATTGAGAAGGTGTTCGTGATAGCTAGGGTAGCTGAGGGGCAAAAGACCGCTTTTTTCACCTACATGAAGAAGGGTGAGGCAAATTTTTGGTGGGAAGCAAATCAGGCGAGGGCAGGAGAAGGTGTTGTTACATGGGATAGGTTTAAAACACTGTTTTTCGAAAATTATTTTTCAGCTAGTATGCAAGCTAGAATGGACGTGAAATTTTTGGAGTTGAAGCAAGGGGATATGTCAGTTACGGAATATGCCGCAAAGTTCAATGAGTTAGCTAGGTTTGCTCCGCATCAAGTTGATACGGAGGCTAGGAAAGCAAAAAGGTTTGAGCTGGGATTAAAACCCTGGCTCTACAACAAGGTGGCGGTGTTGCAGATCCCTACATTTGCAGCACTGTTAGAGAAAGCGATTATAGCTGAGGAGGGAAGTGAAGCCATGTGCCTCTACAACAAGGAGAGGAAGAACAAATGTAAGGTTGAAGGAACTGGGAAGGTAGAAATTAAGAGTGGAAGTAAAAGTGGTAGTAGCAAGAGGAAGGGGAGCAATTTTGGAAGTGTACAGGTAAAATAAGAAGGTGTTAAGAAGCCAGCGGTGCAGTATGGAAACTGTGGAAAAAATCACTCTAGGGAGTGTCTGAAGGAAAAGTTTGTTTGCTATAAGTGTGGGCATGAGGGCCATATCTCTCCCAACTGCCCCAATCCAAGAATGAATACTGGTTGTTTTCTCTACGGGTCGATGGAGCATAGGGTGAAGGATTGCCCAAAAAGGAGAATGGAGACAAGGAGTGTGAATATGGGCAAGGGCAGCGAGACTTTAGCAATCACGGGACTACCGTCATCCAGCAAGCCGACAAAATCAACAGTAAGGGTGTACAACATGACGATCCGTGATACATGACAAGAATGGCAATGGAACTCCGGGTATTATTCGTATAACTTTTATTTTATTATGCATGATTTTCATATATATAGTAAATTATTTTATAAAGAAATTTTGAAGGAGGAATTTGAGGTTTTTTAGAAATCAAATTTTCGTTGAATCAGATAGACAAGTGTTATGTGAATAGTTAAAGATCAGTACGATCATTTATGATCGAGATTTATTTGCAATGATTGTGTATGCAATGTACTCTGGTATGTATGGGTTTTAAAACGGTGATTTCAGGGACGGAATCTTTATAAAGGAGGGTGAATGTAACAACCCGATATTTTCTATACAAATAAATTAGAAATTTTGGGTATAAATTTTTTTATTTATTTATTAAAATAAATATGGAGAATATGTGCCAAGATAATGTGTATATATTTATGTGATGAATATAAAATATATTTATTACATGAATAATTGTAAATAATTTTATTTTAAAATTAATGATCATTATAAATTATATTCTATTAATAATTAATTTTACAGTAGAAATATTTTTATTAATTATTTTCCATGAAAATATAATTATATATTATTTAAATAATATATGAAATGATTTTTAGAATAAATATAATAATTATTTTATTATATGAATTTTAGTACAGATTATTAAGTTATTATTTTAACTTAATGAATAATGTTAAGAATGTCAGATAAATCAGATATGGGATCCAAATCCTAATTTTGGATTTTGATCAAGGCATGAGAATAATAATATAATATTAATTATATTTTTATTTTTCAGTGCTATAAATATGTACTGTATGTAGGTGAACTGACAATGATTGGTCAATTATGGTGCAGTATTGGAAAACCCTAGTTTTACTGTGGGAAACCCTAAATTGAAACTCAATTGTGAGTTTAAGACAATTATATAACTGTGTTATATGATTTTATGGTTAATTAGGTCAACCCTAATTAACATTTAGATATATTAATTTCTGGAAACCTTAATGTTTGAATTATAAACCCTAATTGTGATTTGGTAACCCTAATTACCAAAATTATAAACCCTAATTGCTAAATTAGCTAGGTTAATTATTATTAGTAATTAATACCCTAATGTTCATGTATAATTAGAACCCTAATCTAATTAAGAAAATCCTAATTACAAATTTTAGAAACTAAAATTTTTATTTTGTGCAAACCCTAATTGCTAGATATTGCAAATGCTCTGTGTTAAACCTTAGGGTTAAACCACAAGGGTTGTTTTAAGGACAAAACCCTATGGTTTGCCAATTTACAAGATTGCCTTTAAAATTACAAGCCAAAAGACTACATTGCCCTTTTGTGCATTAAAGAAGCTAATGTATAGGTTTTGACATTAGAGGAAGTTGGTGACCAAACCCAACAACCCCATGTGCTCTATAATTGACAGCAATAAGTCTCTATATCAACCATTCATGCCTCTACCACTTCTATATATAGATTGAGAGAGAAAGGATTGCATTTGTTAGCCCATTTTAGCACAAACACTCAACTAGACTCTCTCTCTCTCTCTCTCTTAAACCAACGAAATTTGGTAGCATATCAGTCACATATACAAGCCCCACTAACACACATCATAAATCAGTAGCCAAGAAATCAGATCTTGTTCATTTAAAGGTATAAAACCCTAACTATAATCTGATCCTTGATCTGTTGTTAGATGTTAGTTTTTAGTATTAAAATATGTTATAAGTAGTGTATAATGATGATCTGGTTTGCTAGATGTTAGATCTATAACATCTAGAGGCTCAGATTTCAAGATCTATAAAATCTGGAAAAATTATGTTTTGTGGTCTGATAACGAATGTCAGTGCCTTTAGATTTTTGTTGTGACGCCCCCAAAATAGGTATACATCACATATTCTGAGTCGCCAAATACATGGTACAGAATACAAATACAATCTTAAATATATAATAAGAGCTGTGAGTTTTAATACAAATATTGTCTTCTAGACAATATCCACTCTCAGAATAAGTCCTCAATACAATTATTATCACACTATTTCATAGAATAGTGAGGACTACTAATGCTATCATATGGACCGTCAATCCATTCCCTGACTAGTCCCTGCTACGTTCTCATTTCCTGAAGAGAACAATGAAAGCAAAAGGGTGAGCTCAACTCGCCCAGTAAGAAATATTATGACTAAGATAATGCAAAAAAAATTATCGTTAGCCTTCAACAGTGTTAAACTGATAAAATATAACAAACATCAAGTTTAACTGCAGCGAAACAAGCAATCCATTAAAAGAGTCAAGTAGAGAATAAAATCTACTATCTTTTATGATTTAAAAAAGTTTTTCATCAATTTTATCTCCGAGACTCGGCTTAATAAATAATCCACATCATCCCTGCACTACGGCCAAGGATATTCATTAGTATCACGACCATAAATTATCCATGCACTACGGGCCAAGGATATTCGTGTATTCATCAATGGTCATGATCATGCCAACAATCGTCCATCAATGCACTACGCCAATGAGGACTTTACCACATCATTTGTAACATTACGGTCATGATTACACCAAATAATCCCTGGTCATAATCATACCAAGTCCATCTATGCACTACAGGCCACAGATGGCTTTCAACAAAATATAAACATGAGGATGATGACAATGATATAAGAATTCAATAAAACAAGTTCAAGAATTAATTTATCCCGGAACCAATAACGTCCAAATTGTCAACATGATACTGCTTTGTGGAGTAAAATTCAGGAATGCTAAGAAGAATATTTCCACGAAAAGATACTGGATGAAGCGCAAATATCCAGGATATTCTACTAATTTCATGGAGTATAGAATCCAAAACTTTAACCAACTGAGTATAATAGAATATATGAAACTGTAAATGGATTTTCACCGCCATGCAGTAATCCACGATATCTGCATCATTTCCACAATTTAACATGGAATGAATACAAAGGATCATTCACCATGCATGTGGTAATCCACACAGACAGGTTATTCCAACAAAATAATAAAGAATGGAATAACAGAAGAATTCACCATGCATGCGATAGATAAATGCATGAACGGAGTTATTCAGCAATGAATAATAAATAATGGAACCAGTCACGCATAAGCGCACGAGACGGGATATTCCGGCGTAATAATAAAGAATGGAACTGTGTGCGTGCGTAAACGCATGCACAAGATAGATATTACGTGAGAATAATAAAAAATAGAACCAGGTCATGCGTAAACGCAGAGACAGGATATTCCGACAGAATAATAAAGAATGGAATAACAACAGAATTTCATCATGTATGCGATACTTCGCATAAACAGGTTATTCCAACATAATAATAATGAATGGAACAACAGCTCTTATGAGTATTTGAAAGAAAATAATTCTCTTCGTGAATACGAAAGAAATAATACCTCTTACGAGTATTGAAAGAAAATAATTCTCTTCATGAATACAAAAGAAATAATACCCCTTACCGTAAAAGAAGAGTATTCCGACTGGTAGGGCGAGGATATTCTTGAAGAAAACTTGCACTACACTCAAAGCTTCTTAAAACTCTAAAGAAATACGCTTAAGATTATAGAAGAGAATTCTCTGAATTTCTGGTGTGATTTCAATTCTAATTAAGCATCATATTTATAGGAAAATGAAAAGGATACTATGCAATAAAATATGATATATTATAAATATATATATATATATATATGTATTTATATATTTTATTTAAAATCTAATAAAACAAATAACTTTATAAAAGTATTTCTGCTTTTATATAAAAGATTTTACTATGCAAAATACTATGCAGTGCACTATGCATAATAAAATATAATATATTCTATTTATAGTCTAATAAAACAAATAACTTTATAAAAGTATTACATTTTATATAAAAAGATTTTACTATGCAAAACACTATGTATAATAGAATATAATATATTCTATTTATAGTCTAATAAAATAAATAACTTTATAAAAGTATTACATTATATATGAAAAGATTTTACTATGCAAAAATACTATGCATAATAGAATATAATATATTCTATTTATAGTCTAATAAAACAAATAACTTTATAAAAGTATTCATTTTTATATAAAAGCTTTTCTGCTTTTATTACATTAATAATACTAATAAACAAAATTTATATAATATATATATATATATAAACTTCTGTGACTTCATAAAAAGATACCTCAATATATTTAACAACATTTATCATTATTATTATAATTCACAATATTAATCGACTAGGTCGTTCCCAGGAAAGAGGAGGCTTTCTAATACAGATTTCTCCCTATTGGCGCGCAATTAGGTGACCAAACCTGTCCTTGGCAGAACTTCTAGACATCGTTAATATTGCAATTAATAATATTAATAACTCCGCCATCTCAATTTTTGATTTAATAATATATAAAATATCGACAATAATTGAATCAAATAACATGAGATACTATGCAACAATTACTGTAGCAATAATTGAACAAAATTGAGTGACTTCTCAGGTAAGCATCAATAATCAATATCGTGTGCTACTATGCAACCACGCCAGACATCAGTACTTTTAACACCGGGTGTTTCAACAGTTAACGGTAAAACTTCCGCCGTTATTTTCATAAAAATATTTTTGTCGTTTTCTCAATCCGACAATAATTTCGTTGTGGGGTCCACCAATGATTGTGTTGTCGTACGAATATTCCCTGTTAAAACGAATATTCCCCGACCAATCGAATATAATACAACAACTTGCATATTTTGTAAAAATTATAAAAACTACCCACAACTATAACATTATCTCAAATCCACACCATAATATTCAAAAAAATATTTTCAGAAATTTAAATCTTTATTCATAAAATTTGGGGTCTCACAATCTCCCCTCCTTATGAAATTTTGCCCTCAAAATTTACGTACATACCTGGTATGCCGAAGAGATGAGGATACCTTGACTTTATTTCAAATTCTAACTCTTGAGGTATAACCTTTGAGTGTTGAATACGATCCTTCTTACCCAAGATTTTAACACGTATATCATCATACGTTAAATCTTCTGCTATCTCGTCTAGTTCTAATTCAATAATATGGTTCGGGTCGTCCACATAATTACGTAACACCGATACGTGAAAAACATTATGAACACGCAACATACTTGGCGGTAAAACAAGTCTATAGGCCACAGTTCCTACTCGATCGAGGATTTCAAATGGGCCAATTAAATTGAGGGTTGAGATTTCCTCTCTTCATCGATTCTTGCTTCTAGAATAACTCCCTCTTGAACCTTCTTCTTCACATTCATCAGCTCTGAGTATGTAGCTTGAGCGGCTTTAACTTTATCGATTAAAGTCGATTCTACTTGTATTTTCGCTATCTTTACGTGGGTCTCTAGAGTCTTTAACTCTATCTTCATCATTTGTAAGTTATACAAAATGGGTTTTTGTGTTAACAACATCGCACTCGTAAACGCATACGATCTTCTACTCAACGCGCCAGCTACCATGTTCGCTCTTCTATAATGATATTGAATGGTATAGTCGTAATCTTCAACAGCTCGAGCCAATGTCTTTGGCACATTATACGCTTGTTTTGGTTGAAGAAATATTTAAGGATTTTAGAAATGGGTTTTGTACTGGGGTCAATACAAAATTCGATTTCACGCTCTAGGTTAGGCTAAGAAGTCTTAAAGAATACGTCAGAAAATTTATTAACAATAGAAATATCATTCAAAACGTGACTCTCATCCCAAGACTTGGATAGCACGTCACATTGATACCTATCAACTTGCCACCGTTTTTCACGGCTTCGTCTACAGAAAGTCTGGCTTCGGTGCATTCCACACAAGGAAGTCACCAGCAAAAGGCACAGGGCTCTTTACTTATGGCTTAATATAACAATGATTGACTTTAGTGGTTTGGTTGCTTGAATTCGCATAACAGGTTGGTTAGGAATATGAAAGCTAACAACCTTATGAAAAACATGATGAGTAGTTAACCAATCTATTCCTAAAATCACATCAAAGGCAAGTATTTTCAATGAAATGAGATCGACAGGTAATGTGAGGGTACCGATTTGAACCAAACAAGACTTATAAATAGTGGAGGTAATGAAGGTTTCTCCCAACGAAGTTTTAACCGATAAGTCAAAGTCTAATATCTCTAGAGTCAAATTTAAACGTTGAGCGCAAGCAAGAGAGATAAAAGAATTGGTAGAAACGATATCTAATAAGGTATAGACTTTGCAAGAGTTTATAATTAACTTACCCATAATAACTTCGTTCGGGTTTCTCGACAAACGCTCTCACTTTAAACTACCTGTTTTGACTTTGCTATATAATACATTCCACCGTTAATTTCTTCGTCACATTCCTGATCCATGATTTGAATCATTACTCTCTGATCCATATCGAATTGGGGTTGACCGCTCTGCACAGGGTAATTCCGTATTCGATGTTGGATTCTCCCAATTGTTGTCCAAAAAGCAAAATCCATTTCATCTATTTTGACCTTATTGGATCGGATGTCTTTTTCTAGAATATCTACGCGTCATCTATTCTCCTTCATTCAGTTGTTTCTTCTTTCATCAGAACTTTGTTCATAGCATTCTTAGATTCCAACTCTAATTTCTTATACTTTGCCAAAGAGTGTTTCTGTTCAAGCATCACACATCGGGTAACACAATTTTGAATTGTTACATCTCTTTGCTCCACGACCGTTTGTCGTTCTTTAGCCTGTTCTTCTAACTCAGGAATACGATTTTGTAATTCTAAATTTCGATCATAAAATTCTTCTAATCAATTCTCCTCTTCTTCCTCTTCTTCCTCACTCTCAGTTGCTACCTCTGCAACTAGCTCGGGTGTAACTATTAGTTCTTCACTCATCACATAGATATCTCTAATTTCTTCTTCGTCTGACATCACATTAACCTGGTTAGTGATTAAAGGTGTCTCAACGGTCTCATGTGCTTCATTGATTATCTCAACATTTTCGGATGCCATTTTCAAATACTGCCATAAAACAAGGGTTAATTAGCATATCACATATTATCCCTATACTCTGACCGATTAATTAAATACCAAATAAACTTTGGTAGGTCATACTAGCGAAGGAATTCCCCATCTCTCCCCTCCTAGTTCTTGTCTCACATCTCAGCCGGAGATCATAACCCTAATCTTTGATACCAACTGTAACGCCCCCAAAATAGGTATACATCACTTATTCTGAGTTGCCAAATACATGGTACAGAATACAAATACAATCTAAAATATACAACAAGAGCTGTGAGTTTTAATACAAATATTGTCTTCTAGACAATATCCACTCTCAGAATAAGTCCTCATTACAATTATTATCATACTATTTCATAGAATTGTGAGGACTACTAATGCTATCATCTGGACTGTCACTCCATTCCCCGACTTTTCCCTGCTACGTTCTCATTTCCTGAAGAGAACAATGAAAGCAAAAGGGTGAGCTCAACTAGCCCAGTAAGAAATATTATGACTAAGATAATGCAAAAAAAATTATCGTTAACCTTCAATAGTGTTAAACTAATAAAATATAACAAACATCAAGTTTAACGGTAGCGGAACAATCAATCCATTAAAAGAGTCAAGTAGAGAATAAAATCTACTATCTTTTATGATTTAAAAAGGTTTTTCATCACTTTTATAGCCGAGACTCAGCTTAATAAATAATCCACATCATCCCTACACTACGGCCAAGGATATTCATTAGTATCACGACCACAAATTATCCATGCACTACGGGCCAAGGATATTCGTGTATTCATCAATGGTCATGATCATGCCAACAACTTTCCATCAATGCACTACGGGCCAATGAGGACTTTTACCACATAATTTGTAACATTACGGTCATGATTACACCGAATAATCCCTAGTCATAATCATACCAAGTCCATCTATGCACTACAGGCCACATATGACTTTCAACAAAATATAAACATGAGGATGATGACAATGATATAAGAATTCAATAAAACAAGTTCAAGAATTAATTTATTCAGGAACCAATAACATCCAAATTGTCAACATGATCATTGCTTTGTGGAGTAAAATTCAAGAATGTTCAAGAATATTTCCACGAAAAGATCTTTGGATGAAGCTTAAATATCAAGGATATTCTACTAATTTCATGGAGTATAGAATCCAAAACTTTAACTAACCGAGTATAATAGAATATATGAAAGCGCAAATGGATTTTCACCCGTCATGCGGTAATCCACGATACATGGATCATTTCCACAATTTAACAAGGAATGAATACAAAGGATCATTCACCATGCATGTGGTAATCCATTACGATATGTTATTCAAATGTAATAATAAAGAATGGAATAAATGAAGAATTCACCATGCATACGATAGATCGCATGCAGAAAAGTTATTACCAATGTAATAATAAATAATGGAACCGGTGTCACGCGTAAACTCACGTACGTGATATTAAAGCTGAATAATAAAGAATGGAACCAGTCATGTGTAAACGCACGAATAGGAGGATACAACGAATAATAAGGAATGGAACCAGTCGTGCGTAAACGCATACAGATGGGATATTAAACAAAATAATAAAGAATGAAATAACAATGAATTTCACCATATATGCGCAGACTCAGATAAACAAAGTTATTCCAACATAATAATAAAGAATGGAACAACAGCTCTTATGAGTATTTGAAAGAAAATAATTCTCTTCATGAATACGAAAGAAATAATACCCCTTACGAGTATTGAAAGAAAATAATTCTCTTCATGAATACAAAAGAAATATACTCCTTATCGTAAAAGAAGAGTATTCCGACTGGTAGGGCGAGGATATTCTTGAAGAAAACTTGCACTACGCTCAAAGTTTCTTAAAACTCTAAAGAAATACGCTCAAGATTATAGAAGAGAATTCTCTGAATTTCTGGTGTGATTTCAATTCTGACTAAACATCCTATTTATAGAAAAATGGAAAGGATACTATGCAATAAAATATAATATATTCTAAATATATATATATATTTTATTTAAAATCTAATAAAACAAATAACTTTATAAAAGTATTACATTTTTTATATAAAAAGATTTTACTATGCAAAAATACTACGCAGTAACTATGCAAACACTACATAATAAAATATAATATATTCTATTTATAGTTTAATAAAACAAATAACTTTATAAAAGTATTCTGCATTTTATATAAAAGATTTTACTATACAAAATACTATGCATAATAGAATATAATATATTCTATTTATAGTCTAATAACACAAATAAGTTTATAAAAGTATTCATTTTTATATAAAAGATTTTACTATGCATAATAAAATATAATATATTCTAATTATAATCTAATAAAATAAATAACTTTATAAAAATTATTCGCTTTTATATAAAAGCTTTTTCGCTTTTTTATTACATTAATAATACTAATAAAACAAAATTTATATAATATATATATATATAAACTTCTGGGACTTCATAAAAAGATACCTCAATATATTTAACAACATTTATCATCATTATTATAATTCACAATATTAATCGACCAGGTCGTTCCCAGGAAAGAGGGGGCTTTCCAATAAGGATTTCTCCCTATTGACGCGTAATTAGGTGACCAAACCTCTCATTGGTAGAAATTCTAGACATCGTTAATATTGCAAATAATAATATTAATAACTCGCTATCTCAATTATTGATTTAATAATATATAAAATATCGACAATAATTGAATCAAATAACGTGAGATACTATGCAACAATTACTGTAGCAATAATTGAACAAAACTGAGTGACTTCTTACGTAAGCATCAAAAATTAATATCGTGTACTACTATGCAACCATGCGTATTACTGTACTTTTAACACCGGGTGTTTCCACAGTTAACGGTAAAACTTCCGTCGTTATTTTCTTAAAAATATTTTTGTCGTTTTCTCAATCCGACAATAATTCTATATGGGGTCCACTACGATGATTGTGCCGCATTTAATATTCCTCGTTAAAGCGAATATTCCCCGACCAATCGAATATAATACAACAACTTGAATACTTTGCAAAATTTATAAATACTACCCACAATTATAACATTATCTCAAATACACACCATAATATTCAAAAAAATATTTCGAGAAATTTAAATCTTTATTCATAAAATTTGGGGTCTAACATTTGTCCGATCTTGTTTTGTGTTGTTTAAAGCTTCGAATGTGTAGCCTGTTATGTGGTCTGTGATCTGAAACAATAATAAAGCTTATATCTGGTCTAGATTTCTTGTTATTAAGGGTCAAAGTCATTGAGCCATATGATCGGGCGTTTCGGGTAACCCGTAAACCGCTTAGAAACTACCGACAACGCTTTTGATCGACTAGATCTGTCAGTATATTGATGTTTTGGTTCTGTTGTTGTAATAGAATGGTAGCTTGGTATAAGTACTACAAGATTATGCCTTAAAATCTCCTTAAGATTAACAAGTCGAAGGTAGTGGATGGTTAAAGTAGACCATCCGGTCAAACTTTCTGTTTCTGGAAATTTCAAGAAACTGGTTGGAGCTTATTTCCGACAGTGGTTGACCGGCTTGTATCTACTTTATTTGTTGATGTTATGAATGTGATAGATCTGTTGTTGTATGTGTGGTCTACAACCTGAAATTGATATATCACAAAAACATTACAAGCCTAGCATGTAGTTAGACTGGCAAGCAGGCGGCCGAAAGTAAGTAGGAGAGAGCGGTCAAGAATTGAGCGGTAGGTAGCCAAAATGGCCGAGTTTTGTTAATTTTGCTTTTGTGAGGCCAGTAGCTTACAGTTGAAGCCATGGACTTTTCTTTAATTTTTTTTTTTTACAACATGACTTTAAAATTAAAATTAAGAAAAAATATTGTTACTTTATTTATCCTGTGTATAATAAATCATCCTAAAACAAACACTTGGATTATTTATAAAAGATAAAATCGTACCTCTGATTAGTCATAATCTGTCAAATTAACGTAATCTCTTGAAAATTATATATATTTGTAAACATGCAAACAAAATGTAAAGAATTTCTAAAAAGTAATCAAATAAATAGAATGCAGTTTAGAGAATGCAGTTTGACCAAATACATCTGGTCAACTCTTCAACAGAAAGTCACATTCTTTAATTTTTTGTATATGTAATGCTGGAACCAGCCACTCATTTCATGCCTATAGAAATTTAGAGAATGCAGTTTGACCAAATACATCTGGTAAATGAAAAGTTACTAAAAAGTAATCAAATAAATAGAATAAAAAATTTAAATAAAAACAAAAGAAACTTCATTTTCAAGTATCAGGAGAAACCTAATAGACTACCATTGGATGAAGCACTGCATGCCAACAGTGTGGCTATAAATTTATCATTACATCATACCAACAGTGTGGCCATAAATTTACTTAAAACAAAGCGAAGATAAATTATATACCCTCACAGCACGCCAATGATCTAGACATTAGCGGTGAACATACTTTGAACTTTTATTTATTTATTTACAAGTGTTGTATTCAAGTCTCATAACCCACAAGTAGCAACACATTATTTTAAAAAAAAATCATCGAGGCTTTGATGACCGTAAAAAATGGACTCGCTAAAATGACCCACATTTTCTTGGGCTAAAATATTGCGGCCCATAGCCCATGTTTTTACGGGCGGGCCTGGGCCTAAATTGTCAAGTCTACATGTAGTGGAGGCTGGAAAGTGGCACCTTAGACTGTTCTTCATTTCTGGGTAACCCAGAAATGAAGAACAGCCTCTGACAACTACTTTAGGCCCTTAGATCTCTTTGGTTATGCATGATATGACTATGTTTGTTGTTGGGTCTTGTAGTGGTACATTTGTGCTACATGATCTGATCAACAACGAATCTAGAAACACTTTGTGTGATGAATGATTGATGGTCAAACTTGGTCCCTCGGTAATTGACTTGAAAATCTAGGTTTGCATGAAGAACACCTATAGCGACGGTTCCGTCGCTATAGGTGGTCTTTAGTGACAGTTTATTTATAAAAATTATATTTTTATTAAATAATTATAGAAAATTAGTTTTTAATTATGAAAAATACATAATAAATTATTAAAAATTATTTTAAAGTCTAAAAATTAGTTTTTAATTATTTTTAATATATTTCATAAATATTTAATATTTTTGAAATATTAAAGGCATTTAATTTATTTAATTATTATATTAAATAAATTATTTAAAAATAATTTTAATATTTGAAAAATCATTTAAAATTATATTATGGTATAAGAAAATATTTTAAGTTATTTTAATGACTTTTAATATTTTATGATGAAATTCATTAATAAATTAATATTAATGATAATTAAGTTATTTAATAAATGAATTAAATAAATAGATTAAAAATGATTTTATTATATTAAAATCATTTTAAATAATAATATAGGTATTTAAAAATATTTTAAGTTATAAAATATAACTTTCAATATTTAAAGGTAAATTTCTTTAATTAATTATTATTAATGATATTAAAGTTATTTAATAATTATATTAAATAATTTAGTTTAAAAATAATTTTATTATTATAAAATCATTTTAAATGAAAATAAAGTGTTTAAAAATATTTTAAGTTATGAAATATAACTTTTAATATTTAAAGGATAATTTCATTAATAATTGAATATTAATGATATTAATTTAATGTTAATGATATTAAATTTATTTAATAATTATATTAAATA
The DNA here is from genome assembly GCA_020205615.1 of Panax quinquefolius. Taxonomy (NCBI): domain Eukaryota; kingdom Viridiplantae; phylum Streptophyta; class Magnoliopsida; order Apiales; family Araliaceae; genus Panax; species Panax quinquefolius. The sequence goes on from CM035158.1 coordinate 32,836,314, forward strand.
AATGGTTTAAAAATAGTTTTATTAATTTAAAAATCTTTTTAAAAGGATATAAATGAATTAAAAATATTTTAAGTTATACTTAATGACTTTTAATATTTTGATAAATGGTACATTAATATTTAAATATTAATGGTAATTATTTATAAATAACTTTAAATATTTTAAAAATCATTTAAGGGTAATATAAATGTTTTAAAAATATTTTGAGTTATTATAAATAACTTTAATATTTTTTGCAATGGTTTCATTAATACTTTAATGTTAATTAAATATTAATGATAATAGAATTGTTGGATATTTAAATCATTTAATAATGATTCCGGTGTTTGAAAATTTATGATAAATTATAATAAATGTTTATTAAGTCATTTAAAATAATATGATTGATACTTATGGATATTGAACTTCGGAATAGAGTCTTAGACTCGATAATTACCTTATAAAGTTGTCGGTACACTGACATATTTCAGAAATTGATCTGGACTTAGATATTTTGATTGTGTTAATGTTTGTTTGTGATCCAATGACTGCTGAATATGTGTGACAATGTGATTAGGTTATGTACTGACTGCAATATGCAGTACTATGTGTTATAGTATATTGTTCTAATCGAACGAATGATCTGATTAATGATAGGCCTCGATATAAAAGATAAAACTAAGTTGCATTTTGTAAGCAGCAGACTAAGCATGTATCCTACCTTTGGATTTTCTTTATGCAATAGACATGAGTAAGAATGTTTCAGAATTATATTATTACTGTACAGATTATTAACCCTATATTATATACGCCCATTGATTATCAACATGTTAGTATATGGTAATTCAGATATATATTCTGTTCGTTAATTTCTATAAAATGGTTATACAAGTGTCCCCACTTGTATACTCATTGTATTTAATCACATATTGATACACCTTTGTTAATTAACCGTATATATATATATATATATATATATATATATATATATTGAATTATAGATTATTGTTGAATTAGATAAAACCTTACTATTAACCAACCAAATTGCTTTGGTTTGGAACCCCGACAAGTATGAACATCCCTTATACGGGAAAACTTTTTATACACCCAAGGTGGACAGAGTGAACGATAACATCATTCTTGCAATGTAGTATTGATCAATATAGGGTACAACGGCCTGATCACCCTCGTGCCCGTAAGTTATGACGGTTTACAAAAGAAGTTCTGTTTAACCATTTCGAAAATGAAAATAATGTTCATAGTATGTCACCTAAACCCTATTTATAGTCAGTACGTAGTTTCAAAAATTTGAAAGAGGTTGTTATGTTATTATTATCGGTTCAGATTACTTCACAACTATTGATTTATTGTAGAAGGGTAGTATAAAGAAAATACTTAAATTCTTTCAACTTATATATATATATATATAATTGTTAATACTTGCTAGGCGCTCAAATGCTCATCCTTGCTTCATTTAAATGTTTTCAGCTAAGTGTGAAGAACGAGAAGGCTCATGCAGAAACAAAGGAAAAAGAAAGCTAACCAAATAAGATTTGTGGTAGTTATGTAATAGTTTGATATTATGAAGACAATGTTATATATATTATCTATCAGGTTATGTAATGAATGTTTAAAGGTCTCGTACCTGGGGAGATAGACTCTGATAATTATGTAAATTAAGTTTGTTATTTATATTATTGTTATTATTATTAGTATTATTCCGCTCATAGAAATGGTATCTTGAAGCACCGAGTTCGGGTTTCAAATACCTGAATTTGGGGGCTTTACATTAATTAAGTCTTACTTAATTAATATACATATATACAAATTATCCTTTTAATTTAAATTTGCAATTTAAAATACTATCAATCATATTGATATATTTAAATCCTTACAATGTAAATTAATTCCCTTTTAAATTACGTTCTATGTGTGTAACCCTATAGGTTATTATTACATTGGAAATAATTTTAAAATCATATTATAAAATTATAAATAGTGAGCGGCATCTAGTAATGCATCACTGCTACCCAAGTAATAATAAGATCGATGATTCGATGCAACCTTTTCGTGACCAATGTTTCAATGTAATTTAATCCTTTTAACGTTAATATCTTAGATTAAACTCGAGTCATGGATTGTGTCATACTCTATATAATTTAATCTGAGTTTTTCTTGATCAATGAGTAGACTATATGAAACAAATCATTATTTGAGCATGGCCATGCATTTCGTAGTCCTACTCAATCAAGAGGCCTATGGATATCACCCCTAATACATAGGAGGGTTAAATTCCATCTAGATCACTCATATTTCTCACACAATTCATAATGTACCCAATAATCACCTTTATAGTCCACCCTATTAAAGGTGACCTTTGATGATATCAAAGCACATAAATTCTCGTGTAGTAATATAGTGATTTCAGGTCGGAGGATCATTACATCATTGTCACTATGAGAATCGCTAATGACACTTCGCATAATGCTCCACATAGAATTCTCATGGTGGGTCTGTCCAGTACATCGTTCTCTAACATGTACCTATGCATTGACTTAATATCTCATATATTTATGACCAATGAGATTTGGTCATCAGTCAATCCACATACTAGTCTCAATGAATTATTGTTGTCCCATCAACAATGATACTCGACTAGGGAATTTAAGAATAATGATACTAATTATAATTATATAATCTCATGTTCAAGTCACATACTTGAAACTATATAATTTGTATCACTATTCTAAGGAATTTTATTATGTTAACATTTATATAACGCAGTAAATAAAACCATAATAAATCATTCTTTTATTCAATCAAATATAATATCAAAATGTTAAGCAATTATATTAAATAATTGACCTCTAGGGCACAAACTCTAATAATTCTCAGCTGGTGGTTAAGCAAATCTCGGGGGAGTATGAGGCTCGGGAGGCAAGGATGGTAAAGTATCTGGTAGAGATGAAGGATCAGGTCCAATACTTCAGCTCGTTTACTTTTCAGGGAGTGGATAGATCTGACAATTCCATAGTCGATGCTTTGGCGAGGTTGGCTACAACTGATGCGAGCACGTTCAGTGGATCGGTTTACTTGGAGTTCTTGAATCAGCCAAGTGTTTAATGTGCAGAGGTCATGTTTGTAGAACGGTTTAACTATTGGATGATTGTTGGCTTGTTTTGGTGTGAACAAAATAAATACACACGTGCAAGTATACACGATCAACAAGATCCTTTTCACCTCACGATTGGAGACCTCAGCTTGGTCATTCCTTTAAGGATGGTAAGTGTGAGACCCCAGATTTTATCAATAAAGATTTAAATTTTTTCGAAATAATTTTTTAATATTATGGTGTGAATTTAAGATAATATTATAGTTGTGGGTAGTATTTATAAATTTTGCAAAGTATGCAAGTTGTTATAAAATATTCGTTTGGTCGGGGAATATTCTTTTGTTTGGGAATATTCAGACGATTTTACTCAATCATTAAGTGGACCCCACAATGGAAGTATTTGTCGTAGTTAGAAAATGACAAAATTATCTTTCTATAAAAAAATAATGGCAGAGGTGTTACCGTTAAAACCGTTGAACTACCCGGTAGTAAAAAAAAGTACATGAATAATGGCGTAGTTGTATAGTAACACGATATTGATTATTGATGCTTACGTGAGAAGTCACTCACCTATGCTCAATTATTGCTATAGTAATTCACGATCATATCTCTTATATTATTGATTCAATTATTGTCACAAAGATCATCTCAGATAATATGTTATAGTATTAAATCAATAATTGAGACGACAAGTTATAAATGATTAATAATTGTTGAAAGATTAAATATGTGTTGATAAAAAAAAAAAATAAAAAAAAAAAAAAAAATGATTTGTGGTAAGTTGATTATTTTATGGGGGGGCTCATATGTCATCATCTAAGAGTCTCTTCGTCAATAGTAATTACCTTCGTCAATAGTAATTACCCTTGTGAATAGTATTTATCTTCGTCAATAGTAATTGCCTTCGTCAATAGTAATTACCCTTGTGAATAGTATTTACCTTCGTCAATAGTATTTACCTTCGTCAATAGTAATTACCCTTGTGAATAGTATTTACCTTAGTCAATAGTATTTACCTTCGTTAATAGTAATTACCTTTACCAGACGTCGAACCACTTGTCGCTTCACATTACAAAAGCGCCGAACCACTTGTCGTTTCACATTACAAAGGCCAAACCGGTAACCGTCAAGCCACTTGCCTTTTCACACTAAGCGGTGCTAAGCTAGAAATCTTCTATAAATAGAGGCCTAGGGCTTCATTATTTTTCACTTAATTCAATCAAACTCTCTGAGAGAGAAACTATAGAGAGAAAGAAGAAAAGTATTTCGCTACTTCACCTTGCCAATATTCAGTTCTTCTAAGGTAGGGAATATTATTTGTTGTACTGTAAGGGTGTTATTATTTTCTTATTCATGAAGAGAACTCATTGTTATTCCATTGCTTATTATTCGTTGGAATAACTCAGATATGCCGGTTTACCCTATACTTGGTGACATTCTTCTATGATTCTCATTGGAACATCCCGTCGTGTGTTTTACACCTAACGACGGGTTTCGCCTTCTTTATTATTATTCGTTGGAACATCACTGCTCGTGTGTTTTACACCGGACTGGTTAAAATCTTTATTATTCTTCGGCTGGAACATCACATGCTGTGGTGTTTTACACCGGACCGGTTAAAATCTTTTTATTATTACGTTGGAATATCCTATTCGTGTGTTTTACACCGGATCGGGTTCCATCTTTATTATTACATTGGAACATCCCGCTTGTGAATTTCACTTGACTTTGGTTCCGTTATTTATTATTCTCGTTGGAATAACTCCGTCTGCATGCGGTCTATCGCATGCATGGTGATTTCTTTTGTTATTCCATTCTTTATTATACCCGGTAAGTTAAAACTTTGACTTCTATACTCCATGAAATTAGTGGAATATCCTTGATATTTCATGTTTCATCCAAAGATATCTTTCATGAAAATATTCTTCCGATCATTCTTGAATTTTACTCTACAAAACAAGATCATATTGATAATTTGGACGTTAATAATTCTCGGATTAAATAATTCTTGAACTTGTTTTATTGAATTATTATGTCATTGTCATCATCCTCATGTTATATTATGTTATCTTTGGCTTACGTGCATAAATGAACTTAGTATGATTATGACAAGGAATCATTGATATAATCATGGCTTGTTATAAATGATGTGATAAAGGTCCTCGATGTTCGTAATGCAAGTTGATGGATAGTTTTGGTATGATTATGACTAGGGGTGATTCGGTATAGTCATGACCATTGATAATTTGATGAATATCCTCGTCAGAAAAGTGAGGGTGATACGATGATGTGGATTATTTATTAAAGTCGAGTCTCAATTTATAACAATGATGATGAAAAACCTTTAAAACCTAAAAGATAGTAGACTTTGTTTTCTACTTGACTTTTTTAATGGATTGCTTATTCACCGCAGATTAAACTTATTGTCTATTGTATTTTATCGGTTTAACATCGTTGAAGGCTAATGATAAATTATTTCGCATTTATCTTAGTCATAATATTTCTTCTTGGGCTAGTTGAGCTCACCCTTTCTTTCACCGTTTCTTCAGTGAAATGAGAACATAATTTGGGACTTAGCCTCGGGGAACGGAGTAATGGTCCGAGAGGATAGCATTAGTAGTCCTCACTATTCTCGTGAAATAGTGTGATAATAGTTGTAATAAGGACTCCTTTTGAGTTTGTATAATATCTAGTAGACAATATTTGTATTCAAACTCACGATTTATGTCAGATTGCATACCTACGTTATATTAGTAAGTTGTATTTGAATTTATGTACCATGTAAGTGGCGACCCAAGATGGGTGACGTGTATACCTAATTTTGGGGCGCCACAGTTAAAATATCAAAGCTTAGGATATGATCCCCGCTAAGATGCTGAGATAAGAACTAGGAGGAGAGGCGGGAATTCTTCGCTAGTATGACCTACCTAAGTTTATTTGTTATTTAATTGGTGAAATCGAGTATAGGGATAATATTTGATATATTAATTAACCCTTATGTTGTGGCGGTGTTTGGAAATGGCAGCTGAAAATATTCACAATGGAGTGAATGTGACCGTTGTGACACCTTTAATCACTAATCAGGTTAATGCAGTGTCAAACGAGGAACAAATTAGAGATATCCACGTAGTGAATGAAGAACTAGTTGTTGCACCCGAGCTAGTTACAGAGGTAGCAGCTGAGAGTGAGGAAGAAGAGGAAGAAGAGGAAGAAGAGGAACCTGAGGAGAATTGGTTAGAAGAAATTTATGATCAAAACTTAGAATTACAAAATCGTGTTCGTGAGCTAGAAGAACAAAGTTGAAGAACGGCAAAGCGGTCGTGGAACAAAGGGATACAACAATTCAAAATTGGGTTACCCGATATGTGATGCTCGAACAAAATCACGCTTTGGCAGGGTGTAAGATATTAAAGTTGGAATCTGAGAATTTAAAAATCAAAGATCAGGTGAAAGAAGAAACAACTGAACGAAGGAGAATAGACGATGCATGGGTAAAAGCTGCACAACGCGTTGATAGTGTAGAAAAAGACGTCCGATCCAATAAAGCCAAAATAGATGAAATGGACTTTGCTTTTTGGACAGCAATTGGGAGAACCCAACATCGAATTAGGAATTACCCTATGCATAGCGGTCAACCCGAATTCGATATGGATCGGAGAATAATGATTCAAATCATGGATCAGGAATGTGAAGAAGCACTTAAGGGTGGAATGTACCCTATAGTAAAGTCAAACTCGGTAATTTAAGCGAGAGCGTTTGTCGAGAAACCCGAACGAGGTTATTATGGGTAAATTAATTATAAATTATCATAAGTCTATACTTTATTCAATACAAGTTCTACCCACTCTTTTATTCTACCTAGTTGTGTTCAATGTTTAAATTTGACTCGGAAAAATTAGACTTTGATTTATCTATTGAAACTTCGTTGGGAGAAACCTTCATTACCTCCAATCGCTTATTAATCTTGTTGTTTCAAATAAACACTTTCACGATCTTATCTCTTTGAAAATACTTGCCTTTGAGGTAATTTTGAAAACAATTGATTAACTACTTATTATTCTTTTGTAAGGTTGTTAGTTTTCATATTCCTAACCAACCTGTTATACGAATTCAAAGTAACCAAACCCTAAAGTTAATCACTGTTATATCAAGCCATAAGTAAAGAGCCCCGATCCTTTCGTTGTTGACTTCCTTGTGTGGAATGCAATCAAGCCGATTTTTACGGAGGCGACGCCGTGAATGACGATGACAAGTTGATAGGTATAATTGTGAGGTGCTATCTAGGTTAAAGGATAGAAGTCACAGTTGGTATCAATGTAACGTACTATCCAAGTCTTGGATAAGAGTTGCAGTTTTGAATGATATTTCTATCATTAATAAATTTTTGACGTATTCTTGAAGATTTCCTAAGCGTACCCTAGAGCGTGAAATCGAATTTTGTATTGACCAAAGATAAAAACCCATTTCTTAAACCCTCAAATATTTCTTCAACTAAAAGGATCTGCATTACGTGGATTATGATGAAAGTCATAATAAAAGTATAGAACTGATGAAAATCATGGGTATATGAAGTATTAGTAAGTTTTAAGATGAGTTATGTTGGTTAGTATGTGAAAACATGTGAAAGTTTCTTAGAAATCACAAAGAGTTGAAAATCGATTTTGGTGAAAACGTAACATGAAATTCAATTGACCATATCTCCTATTATATTTTGAATTTTTGAGTGTGGTCAAGTCCTAGAGTTAGATCTATGAGTTACCTAACTAATCCAAGTGGAATTACTGGAAAAGGTGTTGTAGATTTTTGTGTGGACTGATTTTAGCAAAGGAGTGCAAAGCTGCAAAAACCGAAAAAGCTGCTGCCATGATTTTAGACGGGCTGTTTTGGCCACTTAAATTATGAGAAAAATTCTGGCCTTTTGGGACATGAAGGTATATGGTATAAAGTACCTCCTGTCCAAAAATGAGCTCATTCTGACTTAAAATGAGCAAGTTATGACTATTTCAATATTTAGATTTTTTTGATTTAAACGCGCTATAACCGGAGTTCTATAACTCCGATGACCATGAAATTTAAACTGGAAGCTCACGTTAACATGGGTAAGGTCTTGTCAAGATTTGGGAATTTTGGAGTTAAACTTAAGGTAGCTAATTTCTTAAGGAATTAATTAGAAATTGATTTTGAAAAATAGTAAATGAATTTTAAAAATTCGAGAAAATATATTTTCATTATGGGACTATATTATGCTAAATCCCGTAAAAGAAATATTTTTGGGACGGATTTGGTATTTTTCATGAAAATAGTTTAGTTACTTAACATATGAGTTAAATATGTTATGTGAAGTAACAAAGTTGAAAATAAGATTTTATGGCTAGAGAATCCTATATAGAATATATGCATATTTTTTGATGAGAGATTTGATAATTGGTGATGATATCTTATGAGTATGGCAGTTTTGAATGATTAAATGCATTATATGGTAAAGCGTAAACAATTGAGATAAATTGTTTATAAATTTAAGAAGTGATTAAAATATTATTATAATATTAATGATATTAGATTATGAGATTATTAAGTGATTGATAACATGGGAATATTCTTGAATCCTCGGATAAATTATATTATAAATGTTTAATATTTATCCTTTATCTCATTTGATTGATTCTTTATATCATAATCCTCATGTTTATATTATGTTGAAAGTCATCTCGTGGTATTCAGAAAGTGCATAGATGGACTTGGTATGATTATGACCGAGGGATTATTCGGTATAATCATAATCAGTAATTGAATACACAATTATCTTTGGTCAGAGTGCATGGATAATTTGTGGTCGTGATACTAATGAATACACGATTATCTTTGGCAGTAGTGCATGGATAATTCGTGGTCGTGATACTAATGAATATCCTTGGCACGTAATGCGTGGATGATTCGATGATATGGATTAATTATCGGTGAGTCTCAAAGAATGAAATATTAATTCATGGATGTGGTAAAAGTCATCTTTGGTCAGTAGTGCATTGATAGACTTGGTATGATTATGACCAAGGATTATTCGGTATAATAATCATAGTCAGAATGAAAACACGAATATCCTTGGCCGATTGGTGCATGGATAATTCGTGGTCGTGATACTATTAAGCTGCGTCTCAGCATTATTGGTTTTACAGTTGTATATCTTTGGCCTGTAGTGCAAAGATGAATTGTGAATAAATATCTTTGGCCGGATTGCAAAGATGAATTTAATGTTTTCAAACGATAAAGGTATTCAAGGTATCCTCACCTCTTTATCATACCAGGTAAGTACCCTAATTTCGAGGGCGAAATTCCATAAGGAGGGGAGATTGTGAGACCCCAGATTTTATCAATAAAGATTTAAATTTTTTCGAAATAATTTTTTAATATTATGGTGTGAATTTAAGATAATATTATAGTTGTGGGTAGTATTTATAAATTTTGCAAAGTATGCAAGTTGTTATAAAATATTCGTTTGGTCGGGAAATATTCTTTTTGTTCGGGGAATATCGACGACGACTACTCAATCATTAGTGGACCCCATTAATGGAAGTATTGTCGTAGTTAGAAAACCACAAAATTATCTTTCTATAAAAATAA